>CP106723.1:36803600-37335057 GCA_025506655.1 Gossypium rotundifolium | reverse complement strand
TTTAGGACTTGAAATGATGTTTCAAGTTTGATAATTTTGATGTTTTCTTCGTTGTTTTTCACTATTTTCTTTGTCATTTCAATATTATAATGCTAGTATTTTATTATTCTTGTTTGGATATTGTATAACTCTTATTTTATTGTTAATTTTGCTATTATTTTAGAGGCATTTGTTTGTTAAGTTGCACCTATTTTAGTGTTATTTAAGTATAACTACTTTTTTTAATTTAATTTCAATTTGTTGGAAAATATTTATTTTAATATTTTCAATGTAATTGATGTATTATATTTTTTAAATTTATTTTATATAAAAATAATATAAAAAATTAATACAGGTGGACCGAGCTGAGCTCGAGTTTTAGCTTTTTTATCAGGGTTAGACTTGGGCAAAATTTTAGGCCCGGTTTGAGTTGGGCCCGATAATGGATTACTAATGATTTATTATTTTTATATAGCTAAGTAGATTCTAAAGTATATAAAAGAATTTAAAATTTCACTAATAATATCTTCTCCATATTTTTTTTAAGAGTGACCTTAAGATGCTAGAAAATAAACTTTTGAGCTTTAAAGAGTTCGAGCTCAAGTTAGCATTATGCCTATTAGAGTCGAAGTTCTATTGAGCCTCTTTCTGGGCAATATTTCTTATTGGAGGTTTTCAGAAAAACTTGTTGTGAAAAGAAAAAAACAAAGGTAAGGGGAAAAGTAGAAGTAATTTTTTGTTGAAAGTGTATTTTTTTATTGAACTGAAAACTAGTGTTTATATACGAAAAGATTCAACAACATTGACTAAAAATAAGGTACTAAAAAAATTCATAATCTTTAAAAAATCTCTAAATGTCACTAAAAAATAAAAATTTACTAAAAATTAGCAAGATTATTTTGTTATAGTAGCAAAAATTTAACACTCCTCATTGCTTTGATTACTGTAAATTCCAAGTTTCTCTTTAAGAAACTCGACCTTGCTTTTTGCTAGCTCTTTCTGAAGTAGTAGAGAATGCTTAGGCTTCTCTGCAAGTTGAACCCTTAATCCACGAAGCTCACATTTCATATCCATTACCTTGCTTGGTTGGTGCTGCATTTTGATCCATCTAGCCTCTTAAACCTCCTTCATTAGTTCTTCCAAGTCCTATTTGCCTGAAGCTTGAGACATTTGTTCTTTCTCCTAAAAGGCCTCTTCCACTATCTAAGTTGCTGTTCTAACATTCTCAATTTCAGCACTAGCAAAAGCTTTTTCCTCATCGACAAGTTTTTTAGCATCATCTAAGGCCTGCTTCATTGAAAGTTGCTAGTTTCTTCACTTTTTCCTTTTCTTGAATCAACTCTCCTTCTCTTTAAGGAAGTTGAATTGCCAGAGCTTTCATCATGGAAATAGCTTTCTTTACATCATCCTTATTTCTTCCAGCCACGCTTCCTTTTTAAAGATTCCAGTGCATCTCTAAGCTTCTTTAAATATACATGTTTTCCCAGTGCTGTTGCCTCTCTGATTCTAGCCTCTTCAAACAACTTAGTAGCAGTACCTAACCTGATCTGTCGTAATTTGATATGTCAAATTAGGCTCCCCATTATACTTAATGAGCTTGTTCTCAAGCAATTTAAGTGTCTTTTTTCGTAATTTAGGTTAGTTTTAGTTCTTAGATTAAATAAGTGTTTAATGTGTTCTTATGCTTATTTTGAGACCCAGATTGGCTAAACATTCCATTTGGACCATAATGATTGATTGAGTGTTGTAATAACTTAATAGAGGCCCGAAATTGTGTGCAAACATCCTCAAAGAAAGGGATATCGCGATACCAAGGCATGGACATTGGGATACCTCCAATAGGCTTGAGATGAAGAACATCTACAGTGGTATCAGGATATCCTCTTTGGCTATCGCAATACCCACATGCCAAGGAGCACCCTATTTTAAGATTGTCAACAATATCCTACCCTGGGTATTGCAATATCACTATTATGGGTAGTCTTTGTCCAACTAAAGCACCAATCAAAAATACACATTCAAGGGCATTTTGGGAAATAATTTTTGGTCAGAATAGCTGGTAAAAGAAGCCAATATTGGCTGGGGAGAGAGAAGAAGAGCATTAGGCATAGTTTAGTATAGTTTTCGATTAGGTTTTCTCTGCTCATTTTAGGGTTTACATTTTTCTTATTCTTCCATAATTGTAGTGTTAATTTTTCTGCATTTTCTTCTTGTTCTTATAATTTCTTAACTTAGTTAAGTTAGCTACTGCTGTAGTTAGTGTCTATTTGCACTTTTAGTACTTATATTTTACTTCTAATGACATTTCACTCTTTTTTAATGTTATTTAAGTTTCCTTTAGTTTAATATGTTAAAAGCTTAAACTTTAATGTTTCTTGTTTATCATTTTTCTACTGAATGCTCAACTTTACTTTTCTTTTCCTTTAAGTTTTCCAAATTAAAAATCCCAAATTTTATATTTTCTTGTTAAGTTTGATGTTAATCGTTGCCATGTGTTCTTATTTCATGTAACTCCCCAAAACTTTAAGAAATTAATTGTGAGAATCTACAGTAAGTAGATTTCTGTATCTCTGGTTCTGTGCTCTGGTTCTGTGTTTAAGGTTTGAAGTTCGAGTTGTATTGCTAAAAGTTTTGTTGTTTTTAAAAGAACCGTTATCCATACATTAGGTGGTCAAGTGCAATTCTTGGTAAATCAGTGTCAAGAATGAGCCTACTGGTTCATTGGTTAAGTATCCATCTGTATTGTGTCAAGAATGAGCCTATTGGTTCATTGGTTAAGCATCTATCTGTATTTTGTCTGGTTCCAAGTTTGAGTCCCATTGTACGCATTAGGAAATAATATTTTTTGGCAAATACCGGAAGGGGTGGTGGTTAACTTAAAACATTTTAAGAAAATGTTATCGTTCTTTTATTCTTTTTCTTTTTCTTCTAAAATTTTTGTTCTTTGTTTTCTTGTTCTTCCTTCTTTTATTTTTTTCTTCTTTCTGTAATTGATTTTTATGTGAATTGGGAAGTCTTGTTGCCTATAAGATCGATATTGTGTAAGTTTTGTTGTGATTTCCTTTCATTTGCGATTTTCATTGTGTTAACAATTTTCTGGCGAAACGGGATTTTGCTTGTTTACTTGACATTCTGTTTTACATTTGATTGGTTACTTTGTTTACGCAAGGATATTGCAAGAGATGTTAATCCACCGTGTTAGTCTGATTTCTCCTGTTTCGTACTAGGTAAGTGTGCAAATTGAGTTGGGGTTGTGTCGAATCCTTTGACATAATCTTAACGGTAGGTTGATTTTGCTAAATATTGAAATTGATGGTGTAATTGGTTGTTGAATGATTAATTAGGTTTCGGGTAGTCTCCGTGTTGTTTCGCCATCAAAACGAAATCAGGTGCGTACCAAAAACTTTAATTTTGCAAGTTTGGATCGCCAGAAATAGTGGTTGTCGGCCACATGGCTAGGAACACGGGCATGTGACTAGGCCGTGTGGGCTACACGAGTGTGTGATTGGCTGTGTAACTCACTATTTACTAAATTAGGGCAACACGGGTAAGTGCCTAGGCCTTCTGTGGCCATGCTAGTGCAGGGTTCCCATGGGCAATGGACACGGGCGTGTGTTTGGGCCGTGTAACTTATTGTTTGTGGAACAAGACTGCACGGCCAGAGACACGGGCCTATGCTTAGGCCATGTAACTTACTGTTTATGGTATAAAATCCACACGGGCAGGGACACGGACGCGTACCCAGGCCGTGTGAGTTATACTGGCAAGGACACGAGCATGTGTCTAGGCTGTGCAACTCACTGTTTATGCTTAAAAATCATACGGCCAAGGCACACGGACGTGTGACTAGGTCGTGTGGCAGGTTATTAGGCCCAAAAACTGTCTTTTAAGGCCAAGAATGTTATTTAACCTTGATATTGGTTTCCTCAATGTACGAATAATTGAGTTTGATTACATAAAACCGTCTAATACACTAGGATTTATCTGTGAGCAACATAATTATATGTGCACTGTAATACATATTCTGTTATTGAACCGTCTTATTTTATTGTATAATGGGTTAGAATGACTGAACATATGTTACGGCATTTGTGTTTTGCAATGGTATTTTTGGGATATTGTGAAAGGAGAAGGAGTCTATTCTGAAATCGTGGCGGCCTACAATGAGTATTACTCTGATTTTGGCGCTTGTCGCATATTAATCTAGCAGCTAAGTTGCGATTCTGTGAAAGTGTCAATGAACACTCAAAAGGTGTGTAAGGTTGGGTGGGCATTAAATGTCCATAGTGGTGTGTTGGGATGGCTAAAAATGATGTGTAGCGGGCAGGAATATGAATATTGCATCTGAATTAGATTTGAACCATATTTGAATTGAAATTGTATATATACATATATACATATATGTAACTCATCTACTCTGAATTTAGACTGAAATTACTCCTATATCAACCAAATCTCTGAATTGGGAATTTCTTTATGAGTGAACATTATTGAATTAAACTCATTTTATGCACTGAGTTTACAACTCACTTTGTCATTGATTAGATTTCAGGTGGTCCCCAATCTTGATAGGGTTAGTGTCACGGAAGCTCGGTCAAAGTTTTCTTGTTTCCTTTTAAGCATTACTACTAGGGATTGATGTTCTATGATGTTATGGTATTTATGAAGATTATATGTTTAAATAATTGTTGTGATGGATGTTATGTAATGAATGGTGCAGTTCGACTGTGTTATAGTGGTAAGAATTCTAGTACAGATGTCGTAAGGCTTCAAACTTGACCTGAACATCTAGGCTGGATTTAGGGTGTTACATTTAGTGGTATCAGAGCTAGGTTTGTCAATAATCGAACTGTGTTTGGGCTTATAATGTGTGAGAAAATAGCATAGTGATAATTTAGTATCGAAATTAATATAGAAACACTGAACCCTTAGTGAAGGACCGAGCCTCCGACGCTGACCCTGTAAGTATTTTTGTTCTGTTATAAAGATTATGATACTTAACTGCTATTGGTAAAATGTTTTGATGTTAACTGGTGAAACCATCCTACTGGATGTGTAAACTGATCTGTGTACTCTGACGTTGTAGTTAGATTGCCATAATGAGTTCGCGCGGTAGCCGTGGACGTGGTATACGAGGGCGTCGAGGGGGAGCTCGGGCAGAGTCGTTCTTTATAGGCAGTATGCCTAATCTGGAGACTAGCGAGACCTTTGTTACTCCCACTACTAAGATGAAGTCGTAAACTCCGACAGTTGGGGACGACGCATTCTCTCAGGCCATGATTCGAACACTGAAGAGGGTCGCTAGGACCCAATCGGGTTAGGGAACCAGGGGTCGGTTACTAAATGGCTCAGGTCAAATGGTGCTGAACTATTCAGGAGTCATAGGAGTTGCTTCTACTATTGCTGAATATTGGCTCGAGGCTACCGAGCGTATTATGATAGAATTTGATTATACTCCTACTCAAAATTGTGGGGTGTTGTGTCTTTACTCTAGGATAAAGCGCTTAGTGGTGGCTAACCGTTAAGCAGGGTGCTCAGCCTGAACAAGTGAATCGAAACTATTTCAAGAACACCTTCCAACCCAAATATATGGGGGTGAGTTATGTAGACGCTCGCTGACACGAGTTTATGAGCCTAATTCAGGGTGACCGATCTATGGCAAAATATGAAGTCGAGTTTCTGCAATTGAGTAGGCATGCATGGACTTTGGTAGCATCTGACTACGATAAGTGCGTGAGGTTCGAGGAAAGACTAAGATATGATCTGCAGGTTCTAATAGCTCCTTAGAGGGAGCGAGTTTTTGGTCCTAGTTGACAAGGTAATGATAGTAGAAGAAGTGAAGCACACTGAGCGCGAGCAGCGTGATCGTGAGAATGATCAGAATAAGGTTAAGAGATTCAGGTCCCTCTGGTTCTGCTCAGCATCCTAAGAAGCGGGTGAGATTTGATAGACCTCCAAGGGCCGATGCACCAGCTGTAGTGACTGAGATTCAGCTGTGCAGTGATTGTGGGAAGTGCATTCCAAGCAAAGCCTAGAGGAAGTTAGGAGCGTGCTTCCATTGTGGCTTGATGGAGCATTGAGTTCGGGATTGCCTCCGTTGACCTGATTCAGTGCCAACTGCAGCACAGACTCTGACTCTAAATTCTGTTCAACCTCTAAGAGAGGTTCTATAACCAATCAGAGGTTGTGATACTACTAGTGGTGGTAATGGATCTAGGAGAGGACAAAGAGCACCGGGTAGAGGCAAAGGTCAGGCTGAGGCTCGTCAGCCGGTATTGGTGTATGCGGCGAGAAGCCATGAAGAGAGTGATAATGTTGATGTCATTACAAGTACCTTTCTTATTCATTCTGTTCCATACTATGGTCTCATTGATATTGGCTCTACTCACTCATACATAACTAGTGTTGTTTCTGCAAATCTGGGTTTAACTATTGAGAATACTACTAGAGATTTTTCTGTGATTAGTCCTTCAGGTCAGTCAATTCGAGTTGCTAAAGTATATAGAAAGGTACCCCTAGAGCTCCAGGGTTTGGTATTTCCAACTGATCTAATGGAAATATCATTTAATGAGTTTGATTTAATTATGGGAATGGATTAGCTCGTTGAGTATTAGGTCAGTCTAAACTGTATAACCAAGAGGGTGTCTCTTAGATCGACTAAGAATAAGGAGGTGGTCATGATTGGTGAGCATCGGGATTACCTCTCTAATGTAATCTCCACTCTTGTAGTAGATAAGTTAGTCCGAGAGGGATTCGAGGCATACCTTGCTTACATATCCGATTTTGCTCCTGAAAAAATTTTAGTGGGAAATATCCATATCGTGAGGGAATTCTCGGATGTCTTTCCCAAGGAATTGCCTGGAGTACCTCTAGATAGAGAGGTGGAGTTTGGAATTAATATGTTACCAGGTACGGCTCCAGTGTCCATTGTGCCCTATCGTATGGCACCGAAAGAGCTAACCAAGTTAAAGGCAAAACTTCTAGAATATAGAGGATTTATTCGACCGAGTGTGTCTCCGTGGGGGGCACCGGTATTGTTTGTTAAGAAAAAAGATGGGTCAATGAGAATGTGCATTAATTATAGATAGTTGAACAAGTTGACAATCAATAACAAGTACCCGTTACAGAGGATTGATGACTTATTCGACCAATTTCGAGGAGCGTCCATATTTTTCAAAATCAATCTACGCTCTGGTTACCATTAGCTCAAAGTCAAAGAGACTAATGTGTACAAAACTGCCTTCAGGACTCGTTACGGACATTATAAGTTCCTAGTAATACTTTTCGAATTAAATGCCCTGATTGCATTTATGGATTTAATGAATTGGGTGTTTCAACAGTATTTGGATCAATTTGTAGTGGTTTTCATCGATGATATCTTGATCAACTCTAAAACTGAAACTGAGCATGATGACCATTTTTGTATTGTACTTCAGATACTCCGAGAAAAATAGTTGTATGCCAAGTTTAGTAAGTATGAGTTTTGGTTGCAGGAAGTCGCCTTTCTGGGTCATGTGGTGACAACGGAGGGGATCCAAGTTGATCTCAAGAAAATAGAAGCTATTGTCGAGTGGAAACAGTCGAAAAATGTATCTGAGCTTCGGAGCTTCCTAGTTTAACCGGTTACTACCGAAGGTTCGTCAAAAGGTTTTCTCTGATTGCATCACCTCTACTAAAGCTGTTGCATAAGAATGCCCCATTCGTGTGGTCTGAGGCACAACAGTCTAGTTTCGATAAGCTCAAGTCCGTTTTGACACAAGCTCTTGTTTTATTTCAACCAGAATCGGGTTTAGCGATGCTTTTCATGTCGGGTTAGGATGTGTGCTTATGCAAGACGATAAGGTGGTCGCTTATGAGTCGCGACAGCTTAAGATACATGAGGGTAACTACCCTATGCAAAATCTTGAACTAGCTGTGGTCGTGTTTTCTCTGAAGATTTAGAGACATTATCTATATGGTGAAAGGTGTATTCTTTACACTGATCACAAGAGTCTCAAATATTTGTTAACCCAAAAAAGGTTAAATCTTCGGCAGCGTTGATGGGTTGAGTCTCAAAGATTATGATTGCACGATAGAGTACCATTCGGGTAAGGCTAATGTGGTGGCTGGCGCCCTTAGCCGTAGAGCGATGACTGATCTGAGAGCAATGTTTGCAAGTCTGAGTTTGGTTAAGGATGGATGACTGTTGGCAGAATAGCAAGTTAAACCGATTTGGGTGGAGCAATTCGAGCTAAACAATTGAGCGATGAGTCCTTAGTGCAATATTTGCAACATGTTGGTTTAAACGAAAATTCTGATTTTAGCTTGAATAGTAATAATGTGTATTCAAAGGTCAGATTTGTGTACCCAATGATAAGGAATTAAGGCATTCGATCCTACAAGAGGCACATAATAGTCCCTATGCTATACATATTGGTAGGAATAAAATCTATCGGGATCTCTGAAAGCTTTATTGGTGGCCCGACTAAAATAGGAGGTAGTCACTTTTGTATCTCACTATATAACGTGTCAGAAATTTAAGGTCGAACATCAGTTGCCCTCTGGAATACTTTAACCAGTTAAGATTCCACAATGGAAATGGGAACGGGTAACAATGGATTTTGTTATGGGGTTGCCTTTAACTCCTGCTAAAAAGGATTCAGTTTGGGTCATCGTTGATCGATTGACCAAATCGGCTCATTTCATTCCTATTCGGACAGATTAGTTTTTACAAAATTTAGCTAAACTGTACATCACCGAAATTGTGAGACTACACAAAATTTTGGTCTCAATTATCTCGAGACAGAAATTTGTGATTTACGTTTTAGTTTTGGAAGAAACTCCATGAGGCTTTAGGCTTTCGACTTAATTTCAGCACTGCGTATCACCTTCAGACCGATGGACAGTCAAAGAAGGTTATTTAGATTCTAGAAGATACGCTTCGGAGTTGTGTGATAGACTTCAGAGGTAATTGGGAGGAGTACTTACCATTAGCGAGTTTGCATACAATAATAGCTTTCAGTCTAGTATTCAGATGGCACCCTATGAGGCCTTATATGGTCGTAGTGCCATACTCCGCTATGTTGGACAGAATTAGGTGAACACCGGATATTGGGTCCTGATCTGGTTTTGAAATTGAGAACACTGTGAAAGTAATTCGGGACCAACTAAAAGCCGCATCGATCGGCAAAAGTCTTATACTTATTTAAAGAGGAAAGACATTGAGTTTTCTATTGGTGATCAAATTTTCTTGAAAGTATCACCGTGGAAAAAATTCCTCCGATTTGGATGCAGGGGCAAGCTAAGGCCGAGGTTCATTGGGCCTTACCGTATCCTGAAGCGTGTCAGACCCGTTGCATACCAGTTGGAATTACCGTCAGAACTGGATCGAATTCATGATGTGTTTCATGTTTTGATGCTAATACGATATCGTTTGAATCCGTCGCATATTGCTACTGTCGACAAGATCGAGTTGCGACCGGATTTAACATTTGAAGAGGAACCAGTCTAGTTTTTGGAACGTGATATTAAGGTGCTAAGGAAGAAAACTGTTCCTTTAGTAAAAGTTCTATGGCGGAACCACGTACTGAGGAAGCCACGTGGGAACCTGAGGAAGCAATCTTACGTCTGTATCCGTATCTGTTTGACTCAATTAAAATTTTGAGGCCAAAATTTCTTTTAGGGGGAAAGAGTTGTAATGCCCCAAAGTTTTAAGAAATTAATTGTGAGAATTTGCAGTAAGTAGATTTTTATATCTCTGGTTTTGTGATTTGCTTCTATGTTTAAGGTTTGAAGTTTGAGTTGCATTGCTAAAATTTTTGTTTTGTTTTTAACATAACCCTTATCCATATGTTAGGTGGTTAAGTGCAAGAATAAGCCTGCTAGTTCACTGGTTAATCATCTGTATGTATTCTATCTAGTTCCAAGTTTGAGTCCTATCATACGCATTAGGAAATAATTTTTTTTGCAAATGTCGGAAGGTGTTGTGGTTAATTTAAAACATTCTAAGAAAATGCTATCGTTCTTTTATTTTATTTCTTTTTCTTCTAAAAATTTTTTGTTCTTTCTTTTCATGTTCTTCTTTCTTTTATTTCTTTTTTCTGCAATTGATTTTTATGTGAATTAGGAAGTCTTGTTTCCTATAAGGTTGATATTGTTTAAGTTTTGTTGTGATTTCCTTTTGTTTGCGATTTTCGTTGTGTCAACACTTTTCTGTCAAAATGGGGTTTTGCTCGTTTACTTGACGTTATGTTAAACATTCGATTGATTATTTTGCTTAGGCAAGGATATTGCAAGAGACATTAATCCACCATGTTAGTCTGATTTCTCCTGTTTCGTGTGAGGTGACTGTGCGAATTGAGTTGGGGTTGTGTCGAATCCTTCGACATAATATTAGTGGTGGGTTGATTTTGCTAAATATTGAAATTGATGGTGTAATTGGTTGTTGAATGATTAATTTTTAGGTAGTCTCCGTGTCGTTTCTCTGTCAAAACAAAATCAAGTGCATATCAAAACTTTAATTTGACACGTGTCGAATCACCAAAAATGGTAGCTATCGACGCCACACGGCCAGGCACATGGACGTGTGGTAGCTCGTGTGATCGGCCATGTAACTCACTATTTACTGAATTGGGCCACACGAGCGTGTGTATAGGCCATGTGTGGCTATGCTAGTTCAGGGTTTACACGAGCAATAGACACATGCGTGTGTTTGGGCCGTGTAACTCACTGTTTGTGGAACGAGACCACATACTAGGGACACGGGCGTGTGCCTAGGTCGTGTAACTCACTATTTGTGGTATAAAAGCCACATGGGCAGGGACACAGGCGTGTACCTAGGCCGTGTAAGTCACAAGGGTAAGGACACGGACGTGTGTCTAGGCCGTGCAACTCACTGTTTATGCTTAAAAATCACATGGCCAAGGCACACGGGCATGTAACTAGGCCATGTGGATCTTTTAAGGCCGAGAACATTACTGAACCTTGATATTGGTTTCCTCAATGTACAAATAATTGAGTTGGATTACATAATAACTATCTAATACACTGGGACTGATATGTAAGCAACATAATTATATGTGCACTGTGATACATACTCTGTTATTGAACTATCTTATTTAATTGTATAATGAGTTAGAATGACTGAACATATGTTACGGGCATTTTTGTTTTGCAATGGCATGTGTTGGGATATTATGAAAGGAGAAGGAGTCTGTTCTGAAATTGTGGCCATGCCACAATGAGTATTACTCTGATTCTGGCACTTGTCGCATATTAATCTAGCAGCTAAGCTGTGATTCTGTGAAAGTGTCAATGAACACTCAAAAGGTGTGTAGGGTTGGGTGGGCATTAAATGTCCATAGTGGTGTGTTGGGATGGGCAAAGATTGTGTGTAGCGGATAGAAATAGGAATATTGCATCTGAATCTGATCTGAACCATATTTGAATTAAAATCGTATATATACATTTATGTATAAAACTTATCTGCTTTGAATTTGGACTGAAATTACTCCTATATCAACCAAATCTCTAAATTTTGAATTTCTTTATGAGCGAACATTATTGAATTAAACTCCTTTTCTGCACTGAGTTCACAACTCACTTTGTTGTTGATTGGATTTTAGGTGGTCCCCAATCTTGATCGGGTCAGTGTCATGGAAGCTCGGTCAAACTTTTCTTTTTTCCTTTTAAGTATTACTACTAGGGATTTATGTTCTATGATGTTATGGTATTTATGAAGATTATATGTTTAAATAATTTTTTTGATGGATGTTATGTAATGAATGGTTCAATTCGACTGTGTTATGGTGATAGGGATTCTAGTATGGATGTCGTAACTCTTCGAACTTGGTCTGGACATCTAGGCCAGGTTTAGGGTGTTACATTTTATGTCTGTTAGCTTATTTTTTATTGTAAGTAACTAAACCTTAAGGAGGTTGGTTGATGGAGATGTGGGTAAACTAATTTTTGGATGAGGGACTAAATTGCAATAAATTAGACTAAATTAAATAAACCTAAAAATTAGGATTGATTCCCCTAAAGGAAAAGCTAGACAAGTGAAACCGAGAGGTATTCCTGTTGAGCATCTATTCATTACTCTCAGATTAGACGGTGAGATAGAGAGATAAACCAGACTAATTTTTCTAACTTGGTAAAATTGAGACTGAGATGTAAAATGGAGCCATTTTAAGAGTTTAAGCAATTTAGGTCCCTAATTCGAGAGTTGGTGAACCACATCAAAATCAATAAGCCACCATTTGTCATTTATTGGCTTGTTTCGTAGCTTTGCATGCTTTACAATTTAGTCCTTTTGTAATTAGTTCATAAATTAGTGAAATGATCAACTTCATTTATGTATTTTCATACTATAGCATCTAGAAAGTAATTGTTTAGACTCTTTAATTGCATGTTTGTAGCTAGAATCCACTTAATCACTGACTCATTTAGGTTCGGTCCTCAAAGTACTCCAACACCCCATTATGCAAATATATTACAACTGACCTATCACGCTTGCAGACAGCGCACTTAGTATCTAATTGATTGTTGTTTTGGTGTTGATTTTCCTTGTGGTTTGCAAGGACAGTGAGGGTTAGTCAAGTTGTTGTGGTCGTTGCTAGGGAGTCGATGTTAGATTAAGTGGTTTTAATGTTGTTGCATGCCTTTAGAGAGATAAGTGACCGAAGCTTGATTTATAGATACGACTTTTTATTTTGTTTCTTTGTTCTTTGTTTGTTCTTTTATTTGTAAAGTTCATTGATTTTGTTAATTTCTTTTGCTTGCAAAGAGTAGTGTATGTCTCAAATTTCATTAATTTTTTAATTTCTTTTGTTTCCAGATAGTAGTGTATGACTCAAACCGGTAACGGGATTGTATCATTCGAACCAAAATCGAAAAGAATCTTTACATACACTCGAAAAGGACAAGTTTTGAGAAGAGCCCAACCTCCATTAGTAGACCCACCATTTGACGAAGCCAAAGTAAAGGAACCACCACTACCACTACACTAAAGTCCAACGGCCAAGAGAACATAGCGAAATTACGCCATGCCCAACCTCGACGTCGTCAGAAAGCATTAATCGTTCGATGATTAATGCTAACAACTTTGAGACCAAACTAACAATGATTCAGATGATTCAAGGGAATCTTCAATTCTGTGGATCAATGAATGAAGACCCTAATCAACATCTTAAGATTTTTTTAACCATCTACAATCCTTTCAAATATAAAGGGGTAATTGATGATGATATACGTCTTCAGCTATTCTGTTTCTCATTGAGTAATAGTGCTTTTATGTGGTTAGATTCACAGTCAATGGACTCGATTAATACATGGGACAAACTAGCGAGCATATTTTTGGCTAAATACTTCCTTCCAAGAAGAACTATGAAGCTCCAAATGGATATCACTAACTTTTGACAACTTGAGGGAGAATCGCTATACAAAGCATGGAAGTACTTCAAATTGATTGTGCGTAAGTGCCCTTATCATGGCTTGCAAGGTTGGTTACAATTACAAGTTTTTATAATGGGCTTGACATTAATTTGTGATCAAGTCTTGACAGAGCGTCATGCGGGGCTATTCATGTTAAAGATTTATGCTGAGGGGTGCCAACTCATAAATGATATGGAAATTAATTTATACATATGGTCGGCTGAGTGGTTCACATACCGGAACAAGTAATCGACCATGAATGCAATCAGTATTGAGGATAAATTCCAACATATCCTCGAGAGGTTAAACCACCTCAAAATAAGTTCGGCGAAATTGCGAAACCTGAACCATCCCATTTTAACCAATCAAAATGTAGGAAATGTGGGTGAAGGCACCAATTAGGGAGGCCATAGTGAGACCAATCACGCGGAGGCCAACTATTTGGGGAATAGGGGGTACAATTTGTACTCTAACACCTACAATCCAAGGTGGTGAAACCACCCCAATCTTAGGTGGGAAGGGAACCAAGGGGATCCCTCCAACCAAGGAGTACTTAGCTTCAACTCACCTAGGCCTAATGCCCCATACCAACCTCTGCAACCATTTAGGGTAGCCCAAGAGCTCGATAAAAAGTATATCTATAATGGCGACCCTCAAATACCCATTCATGTAAGTAAACTTGAGGAAGGCTTGTATTCAGTGCAAGCGAAAGTGCACCTAATGCTAGGACAATTAGACCAAATTGTCCAAATGTTGCAAAAGAAAGCTTTCTTAAGTATACTGAGTAATACAAAACTAAGCTTGAAGAGGGAGGGAAAGGAGCATGCCAAAGCCATTACCCTTAGGTCTGGGGTGTAATAAAAGATTTGATGAGACCCCTAAGTGGGGATGAGGTAGAGAAGGACACAAACACCAATACTCCTAGTGTTGGAGATTGAGTGGGTGAAAGAATTGAGTAAGAGAACGACCCAAAACCAACTGAGCCTATGGAGAGGCCTACTTAAAAATTAAGCCAAATACCTGTTCCTTTCCCTACTCGTTTAGAATAAAGGAAAAAGAAAGAGAAAAAATATTTTCTCAAATTCCTCAACATATTCAAGGAATTGAATGTTAAACCCCCATTGCTAGGGTTATTAGAAACAATACCAAAATATGTTAAGTTATTTAGAGAGGTTATGTCTCGAAGAAAGAATATTAGCTGTGGGGAACAAATCCCCCTAAATGCTGAGTGCAATGTTATCATGTCAAGAAAAGTCCCCATGAAATTAAAAGACATAGGGAACTTTACTATACCTATTGAAATAAGATGGGGTTGGCATTAACCTTATACCTTTTTCAATTTACCAGAGGCTAGGTTTAGAGGACCTTAAAGAAACTTCAGTGACATTACACCTGGCTGATCGATCACTAGTCTATCCAAAAGGAGTCATTGAGAATTTTTTAGTGAGGGTCCGACAATTTATTCTTTTGTCGACTTTGTAGTGCTTGATTTTTACAAGGATGTTGAAATACCAATCTTGCTTGGAAGGTTATTCTTAGCAACTTTGAGAGCTACCATTAACTTAGGTAGAGGAGAGTTGACCATGGATATCGATGGGGAGGTCAAGGCTTTTAAGTTTGTTGAGCCCAATTTAAATTCCAAGGAGAAATCTATATCTTTGGGGTATGATTGTCAAATGATTAATGTTGTTAATTGTGTTACTAATATTGAAGCTTGTCTAGAGTGGTGTGCTTTTGCAGGGACACACACAAAGTCGAAAGGTTTTCGAGTGAAGAGAAAAGTAGCCGATGTGAGGCGATTGGCACATCACCTAACCTGGGATTAAAGATCAAGGTATGTGCGAGTGCTGGGAAAAATATGCAAGCATCACTACGAGGGTGTAACCTATTGCCCGAAAACTCAATTTTAATTTGTCGATTGTGGCAATTTAAACTTAACTTGTTTATAATTGAATGATTTCAGCGTGGACTCCATTTATTTTTTGTGACTAGATTAGGTTTCAATTCATGTATGTTTTGATTTTGAACTTAGTAGGATATATTTTGTGTGATTGTAAGTTAAAAATGAGAATTTTGAAATTTTTTGGGGTTCCAGACGGTGGTATCATGATATCTAATAGGGATATTACGATAAGCTGGACAGTTTCGAGGGGAGGCCAAAAATGATGTAGATATTACGATACCCACCTTCAATATGGCGATATCCCAGGAAGTTTCAAAATGAAAATTTTGGCAAAATACCTAGTGATATCGCGATACCCTGGATAATTTCAAAATTGAGGGGGTCCAAAAATGCAAGGGTATCGTGATATCCACCTCTAGGTATCGCGATGCCTATGTCAGGTCAGGAAAAATACCTATTTCAAGTATCATGTTACCCTTAAACCCCTTATTTCTCCCTATTTTATTCAAAATCCTAAACCCTAGCCACCCTAAAATACTTATCCTCTCATTTTCTCTCAATCTTCTCTCAAACCTCTTCCCAATCCCTCCTCAAAATTCCCACTATTTTGCTATTTTTTTTGTTTCCTTTTCTTCTTTTTGCTTTGAAACAAAGGTGCTTCATCACTCCAAACCAATTTGCCATTGCCATCAACAAACTCTTATGGTTCAAGTTTTCTTTTTCTTTATTTTCTTTACACTTTCTAATTTTTGTTTTTACTAGTTTTATTTTATTGTTGATTTGGTTGTCATTAGTTGGTTAGTCTATTTTTCTTGTTAATTTCTTGATTAAATAAGTAAGGTTAGTAACATGTCACAACGTCAAAATAAATGAACTAGGTCCGAACCTCTTCCGCCACCTCTACCACCGGTGATGGCTCTAAAGATATTTGAAAACAAAGAGGTGGAAAAATATTTTTTGTCCATTTAAGGTCACAAGTACATTCTTGAATGTGGTTTTGACCCATTCCCTCTTTATGTAGTGAAATTCGGGACCTAGTTTATTATCATAGGTGGTTCGACTTTTGCTTAGTCCCTAAATTGATAGTGGTTATCTTTGTAGTTCTAGAGTTTTGCACTAATTTAAAGGTTTATGAGTGATGTCTTGTGTTGGTCGAGGTACACATATTGAAATTTCCCCTAGGGATATTAGCGAGCGCTATGGCATCCTGTGTTATGAAAAGGATGACATCGAGGAAATAGACCTCCAATTTTATAATAACATTGACATGAATGCCATCCTTGCCCACCTAACGAAAGGTAGAGAGGAATGGAAGAGAGAGCAATAAAAAACTTCCCTCTCTCATTTAATCAAGTGATAATGCTTCCCGTTGCTAAATTATGGATACAATCTATATTGACCATGTTAGTCCCTGCTCAAGTAAAACTCTGCTAGCCAAGGTTATGAGTGTAGCCCAGAACGTGACTGACTGAATAACTGGGGTAGGGTGCTTGGGTTGTCATTCTACTTCACGTCAAAAGGTTGTGTGATGTGACAAGTAAAACTCCGCTAGCCGAGGTTATGAGTATAGCCCAGAACGTGACTGACTGAGTAACTGGGGTAGGGTGCTTGGGTTGTCATTCTACTTCACGTCAAAAGGTTGTGTGACGTGATGGGTAAAACTCCGCTAACCGAAAATAGCAATATATTTCTAAGAAAATAAATAAATAATTAAATAAAGAAAGAAATAAAGAAAAAGAAAAAGAAAAAATATGTGTAAATAAATAAAATTTGGGACTAAAGGAAGAAACAAAGAGGTTGTCTCGGTAGGTTTAGTAATTTACCTAATTTTCGTAAAATAATTCAAGTTGATGTTAATGTCTGTATTAATTGGAAAACTTTTTCTAGTTTACTTAAAGCAAGCTTAGGGTTCTCTTTATTTTTCATATGCATTTTTGACTAATTTTTATGAAACTTTGGAGTAGTATTTCTTTTATGGCAAAATCTAATTTTCACAGTGGATAGGAACCATATTTGAGGGCAAGCATGTGCTAAGTAGGGGGAATTTGATAATACTCTAGAATAACATATTTTTATGTATTAATTATGAGTTTATTCTGAGTATGATCCTGGTAATTTGAGCTATTTATGATCTTTTATCTCATAGGGACTAAATTGGAGGCAAAAGCGAAATTAAGGGCCAAAAGCGTGAACTTAGAGATAAAATGGGCCAATGCGTGACACAAGGAAAAGTTGGTGCCAAAAGTGCAAGCATGGAGGACAAAAGGGTTGAAATGCAAAAGAAGAGATTTTATTATATCAAATTTTATGTGTAAATAAATAAATAAATAAAGAAAAAAAAAAAAAGAAAAAAATATGTGTAAATAAATAAAATTTGGGACTAAAGGAAGAAACAAAAAGGGTGTCTTGGTAGGTTTAGTAATTTACCTAATTTCCATGAAATAATTCAAGTTGATGTTAATGTTTGTATTAATTGGAAAACTTTTTCTATTTTACTTAAGCAAGCTTAGGGTTCTTTTTATTTTTCATATGCATTTTTGACTAATTTTTATGAAACTTTGGAGTAGTATTTCTTTTATGGCAAAATCCAATTTTCACAGTGGACAGGAACCATACTTAAGGGAAAACATGGGCTAAGTAGGGGGAATTTGATAATACTCTAGAATAACGTATTTTTATGTATTAATTATGTGTTTATTCTGAGTATGATCCTGCTAATTTGAGCTATTTATGATCTTTTATCTCATAGAGACTAAATTGGAGGCAAAAGCAAAATTAAGGGCCAAAAGCGTGAATTTAGAGATAAAATGGTCCAATGCGCGACACAAGGAAAAGTTGGTGCCAAAAGTGCAAGCATGGGGGACAAAAGGGTTGAAATGCAAAAAGAATAGATTTTATTCTATCAAATTTTATTTTAATTATATTAGGATAATTAAAATTAAGATAATTATTAAGGATTATTTAATTTTAGGATTTTATTTTATTTATCTTCAATTAAATGTATTTATCTTTTGGGAGTTTAAGTAGGATTAGACTATCTCCCCTAGCTATAAATAGGGGGTGAAGTGACTCAAAATGCATCCATCTTTTTCTGTAAACACTCTCCCCTCGAAAGTCTAGGCTTTTGTTCTTTCCATATTTTCTCCTAGAATTCGGGGTTCTGCATTTTATGCTATTTTATGTGTTTGGCTTGTTTAGCATGTTATTTTGGTGTGTTTGAGGGTCTGAGGAGGCTCGAGTTCGAGCCAGAGCTTTAGGAAAAATTTTGTTTTTGGGCACTTTAAGGGGGAGTGCTAGTAGAGGCAGGCTTTAAGAATATTTACTTGTATTATTTGACACAAAAGGAGAATGGTGTAGTGGCAAGGTGACGCCACCTAAGGAGCAAGGGAGTGGCGTCACAATGGAGCAGGAGGGGGGAGGAGTTCGAGTCTCATCTCCAGTAGCTGGAGCTTTAATTTTTGTGCTCAAGGAGAGAAGGAGGTAACATTCGGCTAGGACTCTTCTAGGAGGAGTTTGAATGAGTCAAATGAATTTGAAATGGATGGATGATAGGTGATGGGGGAGTTGAAGTGATCAAATCGATTTGAATGGGTGATGGGGAGCAACTTGAGGAGAAAAATAAGGGATTTGGAGTGTGGTGGAGATGTTGGCCGAATGTGGGGTCTTGGAGGGGAGAATTTTGGTCATGTAAGGGGTTTGTGGGAGTGTTTTGGTTTTGAGCTAGTGTGGGAGGTGTGTCGTCCTTTCTTTTGTTTCCTTTGGGTATTGTTGTTTTCAACTTTCGGTCATAAGGGATTGGGGGTGTGCTATTTTTTCCATTTGGGAAAAGAGGAGTAAAAATCGAAACCCCTTTTGAGGAGCTTTTCTTTCGGTTGCAATTTAGTTTTCATTCACTTCTTCTTACCAAAACCGCAACACATTTTCTTCTTCCTCTCTTCTTTTTTTTGGTATTAGTTGAACCTCTCTTGCATCTCCTACATTTTGTTTCTTCTTTATAACCAAAACCTTTCTCCTTCATTTCTCTATATTTTCACTAAACCAAAACCCACTTTCTCTTTTACACTGCTTCTACGTTCGTTACTTTTCTTTTCGTCCCTTATTCTTCTCTTGAGCCGAAACCATTGTTGGCATTTGCTGCTTGTCGAATCTTCTTAGACTCCATTCGGCTTCTCTCTATTGAAGGTAAAGAATTCCTCCTTCATTCTTATTATCTTTTTACTCCTTTTAAGGAAATGATCACTTATGCGTTGATCATAAACCAAATCGGTTTCTCTTTCAAAGTTGGTTACTCCATCTCTTGTAACCCCATTTGTTTTTTCATATGTACTTTAGCCAAACCCCAAGAACCAAAGGGCTTGTTGGTTGCCAAAGGTATTCTCGTCAATCGATATCTATTTGTGCAAGGTAAGGGAGACCCCCATTTCTATACTTTCTCTATTTTCTTTTGGTTTTATGTGGTCATAGCTGAATGGCTATTTTGTTCTTGATGTAGTTTGCGGCTAATCTTTTCTTTTCTCTTCTTAACATGTCTTGTTCGCGTCGAATTAGAATCTTTGGCAAAATCGGGTGTGGTGCGACTTCTTGTTAACGAAAGGTAAGGAGTTCTTCTTTTGTTCTTTGTGATCAGCCATTATTCATTTACTCTACCATAATCAAACCCCTTGTTAGGAAAATTGCTGTTTCACTATAGTACTGTATTGATAAAGATTTGTCTACATGGATGCGAGTGCTAGTCAAACTAGGGAGGGGAGTGGACTCGTAGTCTCTGTCCCTAAGTTTAAGCGAAGTGCTGTGTCGGCGGTTCGAGATTTTCCACCAGGTTGTGGTAGAGAGCCGACATCGACTTGGGATAGGCAAATCGCGATTATTCCTGCTAGTGAGAGGGTCGACGATCTAGAGTGTCTAGTTTTATGCGTAATCAGGTGTGTATTGCTCACACTCTCCTTTATTACTTTGTGTTAATAACAGTATTGGCTGAAAGCCAAAATGCCTATATAAGGCAGTTGTGATACCCTTGTGGGTAAGGTTGGAGATACTGGGTAAGTGTCCAAGAATATGTATGATTTGATTATCGACTGTATATTGAAAACATGATTGCATTCATTACAAATTGAAAATATGTTGCATGGGTTTTGGGATATGATTTAAAGGGGTAGTGAGATTCAGTGACTATGTCACAGTGGTTTGGTACCACAGTGGTTTGGCACCACATATATATTTATCAGTGATTGTCATAGTGGTTTGGTACCACAGTGGGTTGGCCCCACATATATTTAGCAGTGACTCTGTCACAGTGGTTTGGTACCACAGTAGCTTGGTGCCACAGGTGTTCGGCTGGTTCAGATGATGTAGAGGATGGAACACTAGGTTAGGCCGGGCTGCATTGCATACACTTTTAATATATGATGTTTTGGGGCTAAGGTCCAAGGTGTTCTGTGGGCTTAGGCCCATATTGTGTTTGAAAGGGGAAATTACACACTCAGTCTTGGTGACTCACCCCTCTGCTTAATTGTGCATGTAACCCCTAGTTGCGGATTTGAGCCGGTGGACTTTGAGGTGGCCATGCAATGTTTCTTTCGTAAATTTCGTTCTTTCTTTTAAACTTGCTTTTAAACTTGGGGATTTTGCTGTGTAATAAGGCCTCCGTAAATTTTAATTTGGTTTTTGGACTTAATGCGGTTGTTATTATATTATGAAATGCTAAACACAAGGTTTTCCTAAAAATATAAACAAACGTTTTCCTAAATACTAACAAGGGGATAACATGTTGAATAATAACCTAATTCGGAAGTTTACTTAAAACCACAAACATAGTTTTCAAAATGACACGTTTCGGAATATCACTAGTTTTTTGGTTTTCCTATCACTAAACTGTGTTTGACTAATAGTTCTTTTAAATAAGAGTTGGTAAGAAACCCTTAAACTGAATGTTGTTTCCAAGATAGAAACACAAAACGAAAAGTTTTCAAAACTACAAAGTTTTTTTAAAATTCTAGAGTTCTTTTAAACAACTTTTCCTTGTAACATACCATATCTGGTCATAACATTTAGGTCGGGTCTGGGGTGTTACAATTATGGTATCAGAGCCAGGTTGCAAAGCCTGGCTGTGGCATGGGTTCAAAAGTGTTTTTAAAGTTGGTTTGAAATATGGTTTAGAAAAATACATGCTTTCTGGAAGTATGGCACCCGAGTCTCCGGCACTAATCTGTACAGTAAGTTTTCTGATTATTGCTTGATTTCTTATGGAAAGAATATGTTATGTTGTGATTGATAGTTGTAAGATATTAAAATTTAGAGATTATGTAACATCCTTAGTTAGGGGCTATTATGTTTGCATTAATGGCATGTGAATGGCTTGATATTGTTGTTAATCAAGGTGTCTTGGGGTCCAGGCATGACCTCGGGTTGGGCCTGAGTCATGGCTATAATTTTCTGTTTTAGGTGCTTGGAAGGGGGAGTTAGGGAAGTTAGGGGTTAAAAGGAGTTGTTGGAGTGTCTTGATGCAAATAACCTAGTGGTAAACTGGCAAGGGAGGCGCCACTAAGGTACAAGGAAGGTGACGCCACATGCAGGGAAAGGGAGCCTTAGTTCGAGCTGCAGAAATCTCCCCTTGTGTAATTATTTTTGACGCAAGAGAGGGGAAGAGTTGTGCTCAGCTCAAACTCTGATGGATAACTGTTAAACAAGTCAACATATTTAAACGGGTGGAGAAGAGAGAATTTAGGAGTTTGATCAATTCAAACTCATTTGAATGGGTGGCCAGGAGAGTTTTGGGGAGGTTGGCGAAATTTGAACTCTAGTGTGAGGAAGAGTAATCGGTTGGAAGACTAGGGAGAAGTGCCGAAATTCCTAATGACATTTTCAGCTAGTCAATGCCTTGGTGCATTCGGTTGTGAGCTAAGCCGAAACCCTCTTAGCCTTGTTGATTTCTTCCCTTAGTGCACCATTTGAATCAAAAGCCTAAGGTTTTTAGGCTATTGTCAACTTCCCTCTAAAGCATCTAGCCGAATCTCCCTCTCCCCCATTTCTTTCTTTTCTTTCTCTCATATTTGTTTCAAAACCCCAACAACATCTCTTCTTCTCCTCATCTTCTTTTGTGCCAAAAGTTCATCAATCTTTTTTTGATTCTTTTCAAAGCCGAATCTCTTTTGCTCCAATGCCGAAATCTCCCTTTACTTTCCTCTTCTTATTTCAACACTTTGGCTGAATATCAATCAAGGGTAGATCTCTTTGGTCTTCTTCTCTAATCGGTTTTAGAGGGGGTAAGTGTTCTTGGCTGAATCTCTGTCATCTTCTTCTTTTCTCTCTGTCGACATATATAGAACAAAAGCCAAATTTTGGCATTTGTCTTGGTTCTCATTCATTTGTGAAATCGGTTTCTTCTTAGGTTTTTCGGGATTTTGAAGTAGTGGATCGTGATCATTTATTCTCTGTCAATCGGTCTTAGTAAGTCAGTGGTAAGGTTTCATGTCGACTCAATCTTTCCCTTATTCTCTTAAAAAGTTGAAGGCTATTAGTTATGTCGTTTAAGATCTTGGCCGATTGTAGGGAAGGCTCTATCTCGTGATCAAAAAGTGTTAAGGTAAGGATGGCTATTAGATGCGTTAACTTTTTGGGATTTACAAGTGTAGTCGAATGGCTTTTTGCTAACAGTTGTCATTGGCCGAATGTAGGAAAGGGGGGATCTAGTGCGTTAGATCTTGATCTTCGGGATTCGATAGTCGCTTTAATAACCAGGTGTGTATCTTACACACTTCATAAATCCACGTAAATGTGTTAATAACTTAAACTTTGTTAAAAGCCAAAAATTATGTAGATTACGATACGATACCCTTATGGGTATGAGCAAGGATTTCGGGTAAGTCTATTGATGAGTTTAAGATGCATGATTGCTGATGCTATTATCTATGTTATGTTCGATATATGTTTAACGATTAAGCATGTTGGCATGGTATATTTTTGCATGTGCATTATCGTGGGTGATATGAGAGGAGGGGGAAGAATGATATCTGTGACTTTGGGTCACCAGTGGTTTGGCACCACCAGTGGTTTGGTACCACAGTTGATATTCGTGACTTTGGGTCATCAGAGGTTTGGTGCCTCATAGCGACTCGTCCAAGTGGCTTCGCACCACAGTGGGTTGGCCCTACATTTGATAAAACGGGATTGTCGCTAGTGATTTGGTATCACAACGTGGGTTGGTCCCACATATGGGTTATACGTGACTTTGGGTCACCAATGGTTTGGCACCACATTATTATTGATATCAGTGACTTTGGGTCACCAGTGGTTTGGCACCACCAGTGGTTTGGTACCACACGGGGTAGAAAAAGAAGTTGTGGATGGCAAGGTTTGGGTGCATGATGTATTTACTTGGTTATGAATCTGTGTAAGCATGTTGCTATAATCGAGAGGGGGATTATGCACTGAGTCTTGGTAACTCGCCTTCTCCCTTATCTTTTCAGGTGACTCGTAGATCGCGGATGAGGAGCCGGGTGGACTCGAGTGGCCATGCGACATTTACTTTCGGTTTTACTTGGACTTTTGATTTGGGTACCTTCATTTTAAATTCTAATTTTATTTGAGTTTGTAATAAGGCCATTAGTATTTTTATTTTGGGTTTTATTATATCTGCTTTAATTTTCTAAATGTCGCTAAGTAAACTGTTTAACATGTTTTAAATAACCTAATAACCAAAGTTTTCGAAAATTACACTATACAACGGGTTTTAAAAATCTTACCATCGGGTAACAATATTTTCAAGAGGATAACAAGGTTAACTCAAATGATTTTCAAAATCTAAGTTTTTCATGCTCAAAATCAAGCGGTTTTAAATTAACTAAGTAGGAATTCACTCGGGTTTCAATAGATTTTAACGCTTTTCTTAAGTAATGAATGCTAAACGAGTTTTAAAAAGCCTTTCGAGATTTCAAAGCAATTTAACGATTTAAACTATACATGCACCGGGGTTCTGCAAACACAAGAACAAAGAGCTTTTCGCTGAAAATAAATCGGTGACTTGTTTCCTTCAAAATGTTTTCACTCTATGACATGCAGATTCGATTGTGGTGTGTTGGCCGGGTTTGGGGTGTTACATTTTAATATCGAGCCAAGTACAAAGGCTCACTTGTGGGCTGAGGCCCAAAATGTTTAAAAGTAGGGTTTTCAAAAAAAGTTTTGTGGGAAATATATGGTTTGAGAAGCATGGCACCGAGTCTCGGCACCATTCCGCTTGGTAAGTACCCTAATCATTGTGTGATTTGTATGTGGAAGATCGTAGATTAGTAGATTAGGAGCTATTGAACCCTAGGATTAGCCTACTCCAACACAAAAAAATTACATAAGACTTAAAAATCAATCAACCAAACCTGTGAGTAAGTCACCGAGTTAAGGGTGTGGCAACAATTGTGCGCATGTCTAGGATTGGATTTAGGGGGAGCCTGGTATTTAAACAGTCCTAGCGACTCACCTCCTCTTCACTCGAATCCTACCTGGTGCGTAGTGAGGGTTCACCCTAACCAAGAGGACTTATTCACAGGCTAAATTTAATAATTAAAACCCGAAAGGGACTAGCTACACTGTTTTATAAAAACCCTAGTTTTGAAATCACCGAATTACCCCCTTGATTTGTAAAAACTACCTTAGATCTGAGAAATTACCAAAATACCCCGATTTCTAAAATTTTCAAAATACCTATGATTTGTAAAGGTTTTCCCGATTTATTACTAAAATACCCCCAGTTTATGAGATTACCATACTACCCTTGATTTTTACCAAAGTATCCCTATTTTACAAAAAGACCAAAATACCCCTATTTTGTAAAATTACAAGATACCCATGATTTGGAAAATTACCAAAATACTCCTATAGGACAAATTACGAAAATACCCCAGGGTAGTGAAATGACGAGAGTACTCCCACAAGTGGTGAGTGTGCGTGGTGGATGTTGTTGAGGAATGAATGTGATTCTTTGAATTAGGGTAGAAGACTTGAAATGAAAACTTTGTAATGATCGAAAGAACTACTACTAAACTTCTTTACATAAAACTTGTTCGTGGGTAATCAATGGAACAAAAGCTCATGCATAAAATTTCTTAAAGCAGATTAAATCACGATCATGGACATGAGTTCTAGGGGACGTGGTCGTAATGTGCGTGGGCATGGTAGAGGCAGAATGACCGTCTTGGAACCAGTTAGGTCTGGTCAAGGGTCCGAGAATGAGATACCACCACCACCACCATCTTGGTGTTGAGTATCGAGATCGACGGGGATAATGTAGTATCAGGCGATGCTATGAGTTCTTGAGAGGGTGGCTGGAGCAGGTGGAGGTATGGGAGCTCAAAAATCTGTATCTGAGCGACTCTGATCCAATAGAGTTGAGGTATTACGAGGTGTATGCGGTGTGGCGTAAATACGGTTGAGTATTGGTTGCGATGACGGGCGAATCATGGACGATTTGGATCATTGCCGAGGAGAAACCGAAGGGTGGTGTCGCTTCTCCCGGATGAGTCATACCGATGGTGGCTCACGGTTCGGGATAGTCTTTGCGATGGATGATCTCACTTGGGATTATTTCAAGGCGGCGTCGGAAGAAGTATATTGGGTCTAGTTATATTGATCTTGCGAGAGAAAGGCGTTTAAAATGGTTCGAGGGAGTAAGTTAAATGGAGTCTGAGGCAAAATTCTTAAGGTTGAGCCGATATGCTCGAGGTATTGTGGATACGGAGCATGAATAATGTGTCGGAGTTCGAGACGGTGAGGATGAGTGAGATTGCTGATTGCTCCATAGCAGGAGCGAGAGTTTATCGTGTTGGTAAAGAAAGCTAAGGTAGCCGAAGGGGTCAAGGAATCTGTGAGACAGAATGCGGATAGGAATAGACAAAAGAGAGGTTTTGGATCATCTGGATCAGTCGAAAATTCTTAAAAAGGGCTAGGCATGGTGGGCCGAATCAGTTTGGGAGGCCTATTGCTGCTAATCAGGGACCAGCACGGTGTAATCGATGTGGAAAATATCATTGGGGAGAATGTTGGACTGGTGGCAAAGGATGTTTTGAGTGTGGGTCGCTGGATCATCGTGTGAGAGACTGTCCACGAAAGTTAGCCAGGATTCAATCGAGGGACGGGTCGTGCTCGGTTTAGGAACGAAGGATCGCATAGCTGCGGAGGGTCGTGGTTACGGTAGAGGTAATGGTTACGGTCGGTAGTGGAACATCGGGCGGAGGTCCGAGCAACACTAAAGCAAGATAGCCGGATTGGTATATCAATGAGGCATCGAGAGGAAGGCGACGCACCGGACGTCATAACCGGTACATTCTTAATCTTTGGATTACCATATACTGCTTTGATAGATGTGGGTTCGACGCATTCGTATGTTGCTAGTAGCATAGTGGAAACCATGAACCTAGACTTTGAAACTACTTCTAGAGAGATGACAGTAATTAACCCTCTAGGTCACTCTGTAGAAGTAGATAAGCTGTTTAGGGATGTACCCCTAGAACTCTAAGGGGTAGTATTTGTGGCCGATCTGATGGAACTGCCGTTTGGGGAGTTCGATCTGATTCTTGGGATGGACTGGCTGGTGAAGTACCAAGAGACTTTGGATTGCGCGGCTAAGCGCATGGTTTTGAAAATGGTTGAGGGTGAAGAGGTGGTGATGATATGTAATAGAAAAGATTATCTATCCAACGTGGTGTCTGCTTTGAAAGCTGAGAAAATGGTCAGAAAGGGTTGTGAGGTGCTTATGGTTCGTGTGTGCGCTTTGGAGGCTAAGGAGTCAGCCATAGAGAATGTCTGAACAGTGAAGGAATTTGCCGATGAATTCCCAGAAAAACTTCTGGGTCTGCCTCTGGATCGGGAAGTTGAATTCGATATAGATCTGTTACCCAGAACTGCGCCAGTGTCTATTGCCCCGTACAGAATGACGCCAAAGGAATTGGTGGATCTGAAGGCTCAGATTCAGGAGTTGCTGGACCGAGGTTTTATCCGGCCAAGTGTTTTGCCTTGGGGAGCGCCAGTGCTCTTTGTTAAGAAGGATGGTACAATGCGGATGTGCATAGACTACCGTCGGTTGAATAAGCTGACGATCAAAAATAAGTATCCGTTGTCGAAGATAGACGACTTGTTTGATCAGCTTAAGGGGGCATCAGTTTTCTCGAAGATTGATCTAAGGTCGGGGTATCATCAGCTTAAGGTGAAGGAGGCTGATATCCACAAGACGGCGTTTTGCACTCGATATAGGCACTACGAGTTTCTGGTAATACCATTTGGATTGACTAACGCGCTGGCAGCATTCATGGATATGATGAATCGGGTATTCTAGCAGTACTTGGACCAGTTTGTCATGATATTTATAGACGACATATTGGTGTACTCAAGGACTAAGGAGGATCATGATACGCACTTGCGGGCGATTTTGCAAATTCTGAGGGAAAGGCAGTTATTTGCCAAGTTCGATGAAGTCGAGTTACGCTTAGGAGGTGACTTTCTTAGGTCACGTAGTGTCAGCTGAAGGTATTAGAGTGGACCCTTGCAAGATTGAGGCAGTGTTGGACTGGAAACCGCCTAAGTCGATTCTGAGATCCAAGTTTTCTAGGTCTGGAAGTGTATTACCGAAGATTTGTAGAAGGATTTTATCTGGTCGCAGCACCGTTGACCAAGTTATTGAGGAAAGGAGCCCCATTTGTATGGTCTGAGAAACAACAGAAAAGTTTCGACAAGTTGAGGAAGATTCTGACGGAAGCTCCGGTTTTGGTTTAGCCTGAGGTAGGAAGGGTACTCACGGTCTACTGTAATGCATCACATACTGGCTTGGGATGTGTGCTGATGTAGGAAGGGAAAGTAGTGGCATATGCGTCTCGACAGTTGAGACCGCATGAGGGTAACTACCTGACACATGACTTGGAGTTGGCTGCAGTGGTTTTCGCCCTGAAGATATAGAGACACTATTTGTACGGAGAGAAATCGATAGTCTACACGGACCACAAGAGTCTGAAGTATCTTCTGACGCAGAAGGATTTAAATTTGAGACAACGCAGATGGATTGAGCTATTGAAGGACTACGACTGTTCAATTGAGTATCATCCAGGCAAGGCTAACGTGGTTGCAGACGGGTTGAGCCGTAAGGTAGTGTCGGATCTGAGAGCGATGTTTGCTTTCTTTTGGCAGAATTGCAGGTTAAGCCGATTTGGGTAGAGCAGATTAAAGAGAAATAGTTAGTGGATGAAGGTTTGAATGCTCAGAGGTTGCAAGTACAAAGTGGTGGTTTGGAAGGTTCTGACTTGACCAACGATGGAGTATTGTGTTTTCAAGGGAGAGCTTGTATCTCAAGGACGTCGAGTTAAAGCGGAGGATTCTTGAGACGCACATAGCAGACCCATCGCTATACATCCTAGAAGTAGCAAGATGTCTGGGATTTTCGAGAGCGATTTTGGTGGCAGTCTGAAGCGGGAAGTGGCCGAGTTTGTGGGTAAGTGTCGACTATTGGCTAGGAGAGAATTAAGGTGGTTGCGAATTTTGAACTCCTCCTTGAAGGGTGTTAGATTTTGGAAGATGAGTGAAGGGAGGTGCGAATTTTCTAGGCACCTAATTTAGCATTTTCGGCAAGCCTAGGTTCATTTATGTGTAATGTGTCAAAAGCCGAAAGCAACCCATGGGATGGTGCCGATTCCCTCAGTGCACCATATTGAACCAAAAGTCGAAACTTCATAGGTAGTAGTCGATTCCTTTTCTAAATCATTTGGCCGAATTCCCTACCCTTCCATTTCTCTTTTTTCTTTCCATTCTTGCTCCAAGCCGAAGCATCCTCTTCCCTTTCATCTTCTTCGTTGCTTCTCTCAACTTTTGAGTGCCAAAACTCTCTCCAACTCTTTTGTCAAATCCCTCTCTTCCCTTTTTATTTTCTTTTACCGAAACCAACAACCCCACCCCTCAGTCGACTTTCTTCATTTGTTCTTTTCACAACCCCTTAGTGCCGAAACCTTCTTTCAACTTTCTTGCCAAATTTATTCTTTGCTATTCACCCATTCTTCATCATCTTTTCACTTCTTGAAAAGTCGAATACTTGACTCATAAATCCTCTCTCTCTTCTGTGTTTCTCCATCATCTTAAGTCTTTGAAATCAACATTCTTTCCTTTGGGGATATAGCCGAATATCCTAAAACTTCTAACATCAAGAAGGGTGCGATCTTAGGAGTTTGGAAGCCGAATCGATCATTTAGGTAAGGGTCAAAAACTCATTTGGTTTAAGATTCATGCTATGGCGAATGGCCTTTGATCTTTAAATGAAATGATAAAGCCGAATCGAGGAGGTTATAGCCAACGCATGTATCTCGAGGATTGGTGGTCGATCTAGGTAAGGGTGTTAACGACTCAAGATCTATTTCTTGTTGATCAAAAGCTAAGGGCTAACTGTTTGTGTGCGGCAGGGTGTTGTCAATTGTAAGAGGGTTAGAGATTGGGTGGGAAACCAAATTGTCGTTAATGTGAGTATTACTTATGGTGCGACATACCCTGTGGGGGTTGCTAGTTTAGCCGAATGAGGCTTTTGAATACTAACTAAGCATGGGCCGATTGTAGGAGCAGTGAGGGCCTACGTTTCGTGATCTGGTAGTATCGCGTAGTTTGGGATTCCTACTTAGATCTGCGTTTAGCCAGGTGTGTAAACCCTTACACACTTTATTGGTATAAACTAAGCTTATTGTGTTCTTGTATAACCTTTGTGTTAGCGATCTAGCCTTATGGGCTTAAGCTTGGATTACTGGTCGTCCCTACTATGTGACTTATGACCTTTGTTTGTATATGCCATCATATGCTATTAAAATCTTTGTATTATATGTAAATGCATGATATGAGATTATGACACTTGTTAGTTGAGCATGATGATGGTGGGATTGATGAGAGGAGGGGATGTTATACATATTTGGATATCACTAGTGGTTTTGACCACACGATGGGTTAGCCCCATCGGTTTATTTGTGACTACGGTCACGATGGTTTTGACCACACTATTGATATATTGTGACTAGTCCCGGTGGTTTTGACCACCGTGGTTTTGACCACACTTGAGATATTTGTGAGTACGGTCACGGTGGTTTTGACCACATGTGACTTGTCGATGGTTTGGTACCACGATGGGTTGGCCCATAATTATTACGGGATTGTCATCGGTGGTTTTGACCACGATGGGTTGCCCCATCACTTGATATATTTGTGACTAGTCCCGTGGTTTTGACCACCGATGGTTTTGACCACCGTGGTTTTGACCACACTTGAGATATTTGTGACTACGGTCACGATGGTTTTGACTATATATGCTTTGTGACTTGTCGGTGGTTTGGTACCACGATGGGTTGGCCTACATGATTATTACGGGATTATCATCGGTGGTTTTGACCACACGATGGGTTGGCCCCATCACTTGATATATTTGTGACTTACATCACGGTGGTTTTGACCACGTGGTTTTGACCACACGGGTAGTAAAAGTTGTTTGGATGGCTAGGTTATGGGTTGCATAATGCATGTTTGACTAATAATTTGTGTAAGTGGATGAATTATCGGGTTAGGGATTTATACATCGAGTCGTGGTGACTCACCCTTCCCTTATATTTTGCGATGAGGCATGATTAAGTAGATTGAATGGGGAGGACTCGAGGTGGCCATGCACATATTTTGGGTTTTAACGATCGATACTAATTTGGTTTTTATTTTCTTGCTTTAAATTTGGGTTTGTTTTGTAATAAGGCCGCTAAGTTTTATTTTGGGTTTTAATTACTTGCTTTTATTTTGATCATATTAATTATAGATGGGATTTATGGACTTTTTAATTAACCGGTAAAAAGTAATGTTTTCTAAACTATAACTCTTTTAGGTTTTTAAAATGTTACTATCGAGTAACCCCACTTATAAGATGATAACCAAGGTAACTTGAATGCTTTAAACTTAAATTTGCAAACAACTACAAATATAAAGAGGTTTTACACTTGATAATACTCTTCACATCCCGTTTTTAACAAGTACCATATGTTTTCTAAAATCTATAACAACAAGTAGATTTTCAAGTGTAAATTTTAAAGCAAACATCACATGATTTCAACATCACCTTAAACCGGGTTTTTTTCAAACTTTTAAGCATTACGAGAGGTTTTATAAGAAAGTATCTAACAATATTGTGTTTTCAAATTATTTTCACTCAGTAACATACAGATTCGGTCGTAGTGTATTGGCCAAGGTTGAGGTGTTACAATTTTAATATCGAGCTAGTTTCAATAACGGTTTGTGGGCGAGGCCCAAAAATGTTTCAAAATGATTTATAAAGGCCTTTTTGGAAAAAAAAAGTATATCTGATGGTGAAAGCATGGCACCGAGTCTCGGCACCAATCGCCTAGGTAAGTACCCTAAACAATTTTTTTATGATGGTATGATTGTGTGGATATGATGATGGCATGGTGAGTAGTAGGAGACATGAACCCGGGATGATGTGTGCTTTCAAAACAATCTTCTATCAAAACTTTCCATAAGATTGTGCTTTAAAAGACAGTGGAATAAAAGTCTAACGATGAAACTTTTAATCGGCTTGAATATATCAATAGAGATGAATGCGGCGTGGGCGTGGGCAATACTAGTGGACGAGGTAGGGGTAGGATGCGGTCTCGAAACCAGGTAGGGTCTAGACAGGGTCAAAAATGAGGTACCACCGCCGCCACCGTGGTATGAGAATACCGTGATCGAATGGGCGGTAATGATGTAGTGTCACAGGTAGTCTTTGAAGTCTTTGGAGAGGGTTCTGAGTGCGAGGGGTAGGAGGAGGAGCTCAAAAATCGTGGTAGAAGCGACTTAAGGCTAATGGTGCGAGGTATTCGGATGTGTGTCGGGGTGGCACCTAGTGCACTAAATCTTGGTTGGAGGCGACGGAGCGCATTATGGACGACTTAGATTTTTAGGCGAGGAAAAGTGAAAGGCATAGTATCATTCTTTGTGAGATGAGTCATACCAGTGGTGGCTCACAGTTAGGGATGGGGCCAGAGCAGATGATCTCACTTGGGAATTATTTCGAACAGCCTATCAAAGGAAATACATAGGGACTAGCTATGTCGATGTGCAGCGTAGGGTGTTTTTAAACTTGGTTCAGGGTAATAAGGCATGTGAATATGAGGCGAAATTCCTCAGGTTGAGTCGGTATGCTCGGGTATGGTGAGTCTGAACATAAGCTGTGTGTCGATTCGAGGATGGGTGAGGATGAACGAGGATGATGATAGCCCCACAACAGGAGTGGGAGTTTGCTGTTTTAGTGGATAAAGCTAAGGTAGCTGAAGGGGTAAGACAGTCTGTAAGGCAGAATCAGGATAGGGGTTGGAACAAGTAAAGTTCTGGATCATCGGGTTTTAGGAATCGTGAAAGAGGGCGAAATAGTAGGCCGAATCAAGTTGCTAGGCCTGTTGCTACCAATACTCAGTGGCCACCACGATGTGCTCGGTGTGGAAAGTCTCACACAGGTGAATGCTGGACTGGGAACAGAGGTTGTTTTGAGTGTGGCTCGTTAGGACATCGAGTTAGGGATTGTCCATAGAGATCGGCTAGACTACAGTCTGAGGATTAGAATCTGCACAGTATAGGAGGGATTACCAGCACCACGGAGGGGCCGTGGTTGAGCGAGGGAAGAAATGGCTATGGTAGAGGTCATGGAGCATCGGCCGAAGTGCGAGTGGTACAAAGGTGAGACGACTGGTTTGGTCTCTGTTGTGATGCGTCGAGAGGAGGCGGCCTTGCCGGATGTCATAACCGACGTTTTAATTTTGGAGTATGTTATAATGCTTTAATTGATATAGGTTCGGCCTTTTCGTATGTTGCTAGTAGTATAGTGGAAGCACTGAACTTAGACTCTGAGACTACTTCTAGGAAGATGACTGTGATAAGCCCTTTAGGTCACTCTGTAGAAGTAAGTACACTTTGTATAGGAATGTACCCCTAGAACTTCAAGGGATCGTGTTCTTGGCAGACTTGATGGAACTGCCGTTTGGGGAGTTCGATCTGATTCTCAGGATGGATTGGCTAGTGAGGTATCAGGTTAGCTTGGATTGTGTGGCTAAGCGCATGACATTGAAGACCAGGGAAGGTGAGAAGGTGGTAATGATAGGTGATAGGAAAGATTACTTAGCTAATGTTGTCTCTGCACTGAAGGCTGAGAAAATGGTTAAGAAGGGTTGTGAGGCATTCATAGTGCATGTTTGTGCATTGGAAGTTAATGAGGCAGCTGTGAACAATGTCCGTACTGTAGGGGAATTTGCCGATGTATTCCCGGAGGAACTTCGGTATACCTCGATCGCATGAGGTTGAGTTTGGTATAGATTTGTTACACAGGCTGCTTTGGTATCTATTGCTCCATATAGGATGGCGCCGAAAGAATTGGTGGAGCTGAAGGCTCAAATACAGGAATTGTTGGACAGGGGGTTCATCCGACCGAGTGTATCGCCTTGGGGAGCTCCAGTGCTATTTGTGAAGAAGAAGGATGGTACGATGCGGATGTGTATAGACTACAGCCAGCTGAACAAGTTGACAATCAAGAACAAGTACCCATTGCCTAGGATTGACGACTTGTTTGATCAACTCAAGGGTGCATCGATTTTCTCTAAGATTGACCTTAGGTCGGGTTATCATCAGCTGAAAGTGAAAGAAGCTGATATCCATAAGATAGCATTTCGTACTCGGTATGGGCACTACGAGTTTCTGGTAATGCCTTTTGGATTGACCAATGCTCTGGCAGCATTCATGGACATGATGAATAGGATATCTGGACCAATTTGTCGTAGTGTTCATTGACTACATCTTGGTGTATTCCAAATCTGAGGAGGAGCATGACGCGCATCTTCGAGTGGTTCTGCAGATTCTGAGGGAAAAGCAGTTGTACGCCAAGTTCACTAAGTGTGAGTTCTGGCTTAAGGAGGTAACTTTCTTGGGTCATGTAGTATCAGATGAGGGAATTAGGGTGGATCCTCGTAAGATTGAGGCAGTATTGGATTGGAAACCACCTAAGTCGGTGGTAGAGATTCAGAGTTTTCTGGGGTTGGCAGGGTACTACAAGAGGTTTATATAAGGGTTCTCTTTAATCGCAGCACCGTTGACTAAACTATTGAGAAAAGGGGTTTCATTTGTGTGGACTGAGAAACAACAAGAGAGTTTTGATAAGTTGAAGAAGATTTTAACTGAAGCTCCGATGTTAATCTAGCCTGAGGCAGGGAAGAAATTCACTGTTTATTGTGATGCATCACATACTGGCTTAAGGTGTGTGTTGATGCAAGACGGAAAAGTGGTAGCGTATACATCTAGGCAATTGAGGCCTCATGAAGGTAACTATCAGACTCACAACTTAGAATTGGTCTGCGATGGTTTTTGCCTTGAAGATTTGGAGGCACTACTTGTATGGGGAAAAGTCGATAGTGTACACGGATCATAAGAGTTTGAAGTACCTCGACTCAAAAGGATTTAAATTTGAGGCGTGAAGGTGGATCGAATTGTTGAAGGACTATGATTGCTCGATTGAGTACCATCCGGGTAAGTCTAACGTAGTAGCAAATGCGTTAAGCCGTAAGGTGGAAGCGGACTTGCGAGCGATGTTTGCTCACCTTAGTCTCTATGATGATGGGAGCCTTTTGGCTGAACTGCAAGTAAAGTCGTCTTGGATTGATCGAGTTAAAGCGAAGCGGTATCGCCGATGAGGTTTTGAGTGCTCAGAGGTCACAAGTGCAGAATGGGGAATCTATAGGGTTCGGTTTAGATGATGAGGGGTCTTGTGTTTTCAAGGGAAGTTATGCATGCCTAAAGATGATGAGTTGAGATAGCAGATCCTTCAAGAAGCTCATAGCAGCCCATACGCTATGTATCCTGGGGGCAGTAAGATGTATCGTGACTTGAGAGAGTAGTTTGGTGGCCAGGTCTTAAGCGGGAAATGTGAGTTCGTGAACAAGTGCTTGACATGCCGACAAGTCAAAATGAGCATCGATTGCCATTAGGGCTTTTGCAGCCGTAAGGATCCCGCAGTGGAAGTGGGAAAGGATTACGATGGATTTCGTCAGTGGACTTCCCCTTACGCCTAGCAAGAAGGACTCGATCAGGTTATATTGGACCGTTTGACTAAGTCGACTTATTTTATCTGGGTGAGGTAGACTATTTGCTTGAAAATTAGCCAAGTTGTATGTAGCAGAGATAGTGCGGTTGCATGGGGTACCGGTGTCCATTATCTCAGATAGGGATCCTAGGTTCACGTCGAGGTTTTGGAAAGCTTTGCATCAGGCATTGGGTACAAGGTTAGATTTCAGCACGACTTTTCATCCATAGTCTGATGGACAATCTGAGAGGGTAATACAGATTCTAGAGGACATGTTAAGAGGCTGTGTTCTGAATTTTAGTGGTAGTTGGGAGGAGTACCTACCTTTGGCAGAGTTTGCTTATAACAATAGTTATCAAGTTAGTATTCAGATGGCACCATATGAGGCACTTTATGGACGAAAATGTCATACTCGGCGTGTTGGACGAGGCGGTGAACCCGGATATTGGGGCCGAGTTAGTGGCAGAAACAGAAGATAAGGTTAAGGTGATTACGGCTCGTCTTAAGGAAGCATCGAGCAGCGAAAATCATCTGGCGATCTTAAGCGCAGGGACATTGAGTATGCAGTGGGTGATAGGGTCTTCCTGAAGGTAGCGCCTTGGAAGAAAGTGTTGAGATTTGGTAGGAAGGGCAAGCTAAGCCCTAGGTTCACCGGGCCTTATACTGTGTTGAAGCGAGTGGGACCGGTAGCCTACCAGCTCGAGTTACCAGCAGACCTAGGTCAGATTCACGACGTCTTTCATGTTTCGATGCTTAGGCGCTATCGATCGGATCAATCACATGTTGTACCAGTCGAGAAGATAGAGGTGAGACCTGATTTGTCTTTCGAGGAAGAACCCGTATAGATTTTGGATCGGGATGTCAAAGTTCTGCGACGAAAATCAGTTCCCTTGGTAAAAGTATTATGGCGGAACCATGGCACAGAGGAGGTCACGTGGGAGCCGGAGGATGTGATGCGACAGCAATACCCTCAACTCTTCTGACCAGGTAATTTTGTGGCCGAAATTATTTTAAGGGGGTAGAACTGTAATATCCTAGAATAGGGGTAATTTTTTTTAATTGTGTTGCATGTGTGAAGCTGTCTATTGTGATCATTTGTCATGATTTGGGCCTAGTTATAACCTTAGGTTAGGCTGAATTAGGGCTAAGAATTTTGTTTTGGGCAATAAGGAAATGGAACTAAGGAGATAGGGGTTAAAGAATTTATTTGGAGTTTTAGACACAAGAATACCAAAGGATAAGTGGAAAGGAGGCGCCGCTAAGATGTTCAAGGGTGGCGCCACAAGTGAGGAGTGCTGTGTTCGAAGCGACAAGGATAGCACTCCTGCTATTTCCTTTTGGCCTAAGGAGAGGAAAGAGTTGTGCTCAGCACAAACTCTAGTGTATAAACTTGGACTCGATCAAAGTGATTTGAATGTGTGGTAAAGAGCAAATTTAGGAGTTTGATAGGTTCAAACTTATTTGAATTATTGGCTAGGAGAGAATTAAGGTGGTTGCCGAATTTTGAACTCCTCCTTGGAGGGGTGTTCGGTTTTTAGAAGATGAGTGAAGGGAGGGTGCCGAATTTTTTAGGCACCTAATTTAGCATTTTCGGCAAGCCTAGGTTCATTTATGTGTAATGTGTCAAAAGCCGAAAGTAACCCATGGGATGGTGCCAATTCCCTTAGCGCACCATATTTAACCAAAAGCCAAAACTTCATAGGTAGTAGTCGATTCTTTTTCTAAATCATTTGGCTAAATTCCCTACCCTCCCATTTCTCTCTTTTTCTTTCCATTCTTGCTCCAAGCCGAAGCATCCTCTTCCCTTTCATCTTCTTCGTTGATTCTCTCAACTTTTGAGTGCCGAAACTCTCTCCAACACTTTTGTCGAATCCCTCTCTTCCCTTTTTATTTTCTTTTACCGAAACCAACAACCCCACCCCTCAGTCGACTTTCTTCATTTGTTCTTTTCACAACCCTTTAGTGCCGAAACCTTCTTTCAACTTTCTTGCCAAATTTATTCTTTGCTATTCACCCATTCTTCATCATCTTTTCACTTCTTGAAAAGCTGAATACTTGACTCATAAATCCTCTCTCTCTTTTTGAGTTTCTCTATCATCTTAAGTCTTAAAATCAACATTCTTTCCTTTGGGGATATAGCAAGATATCTGACGAAACTTCTAACATCAAGAAGGGGTGCCAATATTAGGAGTTTGGAAGCCGAATCAGTCATTTAGGTAAGGGTCAAAAACTCATTTGGTTTAAGATTCATGCTATGGCGAATGGCCTTTGATCTTTAAATGAAATGATAAAGCCGAATCGAGGAGGGTTATAGCCATGCAGATGTATCTCAAGGATTGGTGGTCGATCTAGGTAAGGGTGTTAACAACTCAAGATCTATTTCTTGTTGATCAAAAGCCAAGGGCTAATTGTTTGTGTCTGACAGGTGTTGTCAATTGTAAGAGGGTTGAGATTGGGTAGGAAACCAAATTGTCGTTAAGGTGAGTATTACTTGTGGTGCGACATACCACATGGGGGTTGCTAGTTTAGCCGAATGAGGCTTTTAAATACTAACTAAGCATGGGCCGATTGTAGGAGCAGTGAGGGCTACGTTTCAGGATCTGGTAGTATCGCGTAGTTTGGGATTCCTACTTAGATCTGAGTATAGCCAGGTGTGTAAACCCTTACACACTTTATTGGTATAAACTATGCTTATTGTGTTCTTGTATAACCTTTGTGTTAGCGATCTAGCCTTATGGGCTTAAGCTTGGATTACTGGTAAGTCCCTACTATGTGACTTATGACCTTTGTTTGTATATGCCATCATATGCTATTAAAATCTTTGTATTATATGTAAATGCATGATATGAGATTATGACACTTGTTAGTTGAGCATGATGATGGTGGGATTGATGAGAGGAGGGATGTTATACATATTTGGACCGTCACGGTGGTTTTGACCACACGATGGGTTGGCCCCATCGGTTTATTTTGACTCTGATCACTAGTGGTTTTGACCACACTATTGATATATTTGTGACTAGTCTCGTGGTTTTGACCACCGGTGGTTTTGACCACACTTGAGATATTTGTGACTACGGTCACGGTGGTTTTGACCACATATACTTTGTGACTTCTCCGGTGGTTTGGTATCACGTTGGGTTGGCCCCACATGATTATTACGGGATTGTCATCGGTGGTTTTGACCACACGATGGGTTGGCCCCATCACTTAATATATTTGTGACTAGTCCCAGTGGTTTTGACCACCGTGGTTTTGACCACACTTGAGATATTTGTGACTACGGTCACGGTGGTTTTGACCACATATACTTTGTGACTTGTCCGGTGGTTTGGTACCACGATTGGGTTGGCCCCACATGATTATTATGGGATTGTCATCAGTGGTTTTGACCACACGATAGGTTGGCCCCATCACTTGATATATTTGTGACTTCTGTCACCAGTGGTTTTGACCACCAATGGTTTTGACCACATGGGGTAGTTAAAGGTGTTTGGATGGCTAGGTTATGGGTTGCATAATCTACATGTTTGACTAATAATTTGTGTAAGTGGATGAATTATCGGGTTGGGGATTTATACACTGAGTCGTGGTGACTCACCCCTTCCCTTATATTTTGCAGATGAGGCATGATTTGCGGATTCAGAGCTGGGGAGGACTCGAGGTCGCCATGCACATATTTTTGGGTTTTAACGATACGATACTAATTCGCTTTTTATTTTCTTGCTTTAAATTTGGGTTTGTTTTGTAATAAGGCGCTAAGTTTTATTTTGGGTTTTAATTACTTGCTTTTATTTTGATCATATTAATTATAGATGGGATTTATGGACTTGTTAATTAACCAAAAAAGCAATGTTTTCTAAACTATAACTCTTTCGGGTTTTAAAAGCGTTACTATCCAAGAACCCACTTATAAGATGATAACCAAGGTAACTTGAATGCTTTAAACTTAAATTTGCAAACAACTACAAATATAAATAGGTTTTACACTTGATAATACTCTTCACATCCCGTTTTAACAAGTACCATATGTTTTCTAAAATCTATAACAACAAGTAGATTTTCAAGTGTAAATTTTAAAGCAAACATCACATGATTTCAACATCACCTTAAACCGGGTTTTTTTCAAACTTTTAAGCATTACGAGAGGTTTTCTAAGAAAGTATCCGACAATCTTGTGTTTTCAAATTATTTTCACTTCGTAACATACCAGATTCGGTCGTAGTGTATTGACCGGGTTTGGGGTGTTACAATTTATTCGACCAATTGTGTCGCCTTGGGTAGCGCCGGTATTATTCGTTAAGAAGAGGATGGCTCAATGTGTATGTGCATTGACTATCGCCAGTTAAATAAGTTGACAATAAAGAACAAACACCCGTTGCCGAGGATCGATGACTTGTTCGATCAGTTGAAGGGGGCTTCAGTCTTTTCAAAGATAGATCTGAGGTCAGGGTACCATCAGCTTAAGGTCAAGGAGGCGGATATTCATAAGACGACTTTTAGGACTCGCTATGGTCATTACGAGTTCATGGTAATGCCATTTGGATTGACCAATGCGCCAGCAGCATTTATGGACATGATGAACCGAGTATTCCAACCCTATTTGGATCGGTTTGTTGTGGTATTATAGATAACATCTGGTTTATTCAAGATCGGAGGAAGAGCATGATTTACACCTTCTAGTGGTTTTATAGATTACGAGGAGAAGCGTTGTATGCCAAATTGATGAAGTGTGAATTTTGGCTAAGGAAATCACTTTTCTAGGCCATGTTGTGTCGATAGGGGATTAGGGTTGGCCTCAAAAATTCAAGCGGTGTTGGATTGGAAGCCGCCTAAGTCCGTAGCGAAATTGAGTTTTCTTGATGCGGCGGGTATTACGAAGGTTTGTTGAAGGATTTTGTTGATTGCGACCGTTGACTAAGTTGCTACAAAAGGAGTTCCATTTGTTTGGTCCGATAGCGAAGAAAGTTTGAAAGGTTGAAAAAGATATTGACGGAAGCTTCAGTGTTGATTCAGCCAGAGGCCGAAAAGGAATTTGTGATTTACTGTGATGCTTCACACACGGGGCTAGGATGTGTATTAATGCAAGATGGGAAGGTTGTTGCATATGCATCTCGATAGTTAAGACCACACGAATCAAATTATCCCACCCATGATTTGGAATTGGCGGCAGTGGTTTTTGCCTTGAAGATTTGGAGGCATTATCTGTACGGGGAAAAGTCCATCATTTATACCGATCACAAGAGCTTAAAATACCTTTTGACCTAGAAAGAGTTGAACCTAAGGCAAAGGAGGTGGATCGAGTTGTTAAAGGATTATGACTGCTCGATCGAGTATCATCCGGGTAAAGCTAACGTGGTGGCAGATGCTTTAAGTCGTAAAGTAATTTTTGACTTGAGAGCAATGTTTGCTCACCTTAGTCTGTATGATGATGGGAGTTTATTAGCTGAACTTCAAGTGAAACCCTCTTGGGTCAGTCAGGTTAAGGAGAAGCAGCAGACCGATGAGTTGCTAAAGGAGAAGTTTGGTGGGATCGATGATGGATCAACGAATTCAATATGAATGAGGAAGGGCTATTATGTTTTCAAGGAAGAATTTGTATGCGAAAGATCTGAGTTGAGGCATACGATTTTATTAAGCGTATGGTAGTCCATATGCTATGCACCTGGAGGAGTAAAATGTATCGGGATTTGTGAGAATAGTTCTGGTGGCCGGGTTTGAAGAAAGAGGTGACCAAATTTGTGAGTAAGTGTTTGACTGTCATCGTGTAAAGTCGAAGCATCGATTACCATCGGGTTGTTGCGGTCGATAAAGATTCCACACAAAGGAAATGGGAACAAATCACAATGGACTTTGTAAGTGGGTTACCTCTCATGCCTACTAAGAAAGATTCAGTTTGGGTGATTGTTGGCCGCTTGGCAAAGTCTGCTCATTTCATACATGCGTGTCAATTACTCTCTGCAGAAATTGGCTAGGTTATATATAAGCGGAGATAGTGAGGTTGCATGAAGTACCGATGTCGATCATATCGGACGAGGACCCTAGGTTCATGTCGTGATTACGAAGGCCTTGCATCAGCGTTAGATGCGAAGTTGGATTTTAATCTGACGTTTCATCCTCGAACCGATGGACGATCGGCGGTGTAATTCAGATCTTAGAAGAAATGTTAAGAGATTGTGTCATTGATTTTAGGGGTAGTTGGGAGGAGTTTTTACCTTTGGCAGAGTTTGCTTACAACAACAGCTACCAGTCCAGTATTCAAATGGCGCCCCTATGAAGCATTGTACGGGCGGAAGTGTCGTACTCCTACCTGTTGGACGGAGTTAGGGGAACGTCAAATTTTGGGGCCAGAATTGGTTACCGAGATAGAAAAGAAGGTTGAGTTAATTCGAGCTCGACTAAAAGAAGCGTCAGATAGACAGAAGTCCTATACTGATGTGAAGCGTAAGGACATAGAGTTTGTAGTGGGTGACAAGGTGTTCTTGAAGGTGTCGCAGTGGAAGAAAGTGCTAAGGTTTGGACGGAAAGGTAAATTAAGTCCCAAATTCATCGGACCTTATCGGGTGTTGAAACGAGTGGGGCCGATAGCCTATCAACTTGAGCTACTTTCAGAGTTAAGCCATATTCACAATGTGTTTCATGTCTCTATGTTAAGACGCTATCGTTCAGATCCATCTCATGTAGTGCCTTTGGGAAAAATCGAAGTGAGACTTGACCTATCCTTTGAAGAGGAACCAGTAGAAATCCTGGATCACGATGTCAAGGTATTGCGAAGGAAAACGGTTCCGTTAGTTAAGGTTCTGTGGCAGAATCACGACTCTGAGGAGGCTACTTGGGAACCAGAGGAAGTAATGCGAAAGCAATACCTGCATCTATTTTTGACCAGGTAATTTCGAGGTTGAAATTTCTTTAAGGGGGTAGAACTGTCACACCCCGAATTTATGGGGCTTTGCATTCGACGTGCTATGATGTGTTGTTGTGCTTATTATGCTTGCTAGAATGTTTTAGGGGTCCAGAATGGGCTCGAAGTTGGGCCGAGGCCTTAGCAAAAATTTTCTATTTGGGCACTCTAGTGGAGAGTCAGGTAGGATAGGGCTTAAAAGATATTATCTGTGAATTAAGACACAAAAATGGGCTTGCGGCCCAGTGGTCAGTGGCGACATGCAGGGACTAGGAGTGGCGTGTCAAGCAGTTAAGGAGGTCCAAGGTTCGAGTTGCATGATACCTTTTATTTTAATTAATTTGGCAATAGCAAAGCGATAGTGGAGTTCGACTTGGATGCTTGAAATTAGGAATTATTTAATGTGGATAATAAGGTTGATAATGTCTTGATAAAGGGAGGAAGAGGTGGGGTTATCAATGACACTGTGGATGAGTGATCAGATGGGGATAAGGAGAAAATTTAGGAATTATCTAAAAGCCTAGGTGGTGGCGAAATTCTTACTCTAAGAGGGAGAAGGGATCGGTTTAGAGTGGGCTTTAGGCGTGCTGAAATTACCCTATTAATAGGATGAGTTTTTGAGATTCAAAATGGGCATTTCTGGCATTTGTTTAAGGGGTACTGAAATTTTGCATTAAGTAAGGGGAATATCTCTTCATTTTTGACATTTGAGTCTTCATTCTCCCACTCACTTTTCTCAAAATTCTACTAAAGCCGAACCTACCTCTAGTCTGCTGAAATTCTCTTTTCTTTACTGTCTCTATTGCTACTTTTCCTTTCATCCTACTTCTCTTCTCTCAATCATATTTTTTTTCAAAAGCCGAAACTCATAACTCATCTCTTCTCCATTCTTTTCCTATAACCGAATGATCATTGTTCTTTCCTTTATTCTCTCTTTGCCGATTTCTTCATAGCTGAATCTTCATAGATCCTGTTGCACTGTCTTTCTTTTGATCTTCGTAGAAGCCAAAATTTGTTAGAAGAAGCTGAATCTGTTGGTAAGTGCCGATTTCTTTTGATCTTTTCTCTTTCGATTTTAGGGGCCAAAGCCGAATGGCTACTTGTTGAGGTTGTCGATTGGTCTAATACTTCTTTTCTTATTGCGTTTTCTTTTGGGGACGACATCTCGGGAATTGAAATAGATTGGATCATCTAGATTCCAAAAGCCAAAAATTGCTAGTCTCCGAACTAGATCTATTTTGGGATTTCGAAAAGGGTTTCTTTAGATTTTAAATCGGGTTTTGTTTAGTGTATTAAGTGATCTAAATCCTATGTTAAGGATTGACAATAATATGTTGTGGTGGTAGCAATCGATAAGGTCTTTTGATGGAATCAAATGTTGATCAAGCGAATGAGGAATTAGATCCGTAAAACTAACCCTAAGTTTAAGAAGCGTCACGGTGTCCACCGTCAAAGATTATTACCACGGTTGTGGACCGACTTGAACAAAACCATAGGTAGATAGCGATCGTATCGTACCATCGATAGTGTTGACATAGAAAGTATCGTCTTATGCGTAATCGGTGTCTAGATCTTTATCACATAAGTTTTACGTATTATACATTATGGGTGAAAAGCCGAAAAAGGTTTGTCAGACGATCGATTAACCCGTAGGGGTTAGGCTAAGGATTTCGTGCGTGAACATAGTAAATTCTCTATGTGTATCGATATATGTGATAACCTGTTAACCTGTAGATGGCATGTTGTTTTTGCTTTTGCATGTGCATATGCATGGGATGGGATTGATATGATGAAGGGGAAGAGCGTGTTAATAGGTCACTTAGTGATCGGTGGTTAAACTACAATATATTATTAAGGTCGCATGGCGATCGGTGGCTCTGCCACATTTGATTAATAGGTCACATAGTGATCGGTGGTTAAACCACAATATATTATTAAGGTCGAATGGCGATCGGTGGCTCTGCCACATCTGATTATAAGGTCACATAGTGATCGATCTTTATGACAGGCAGCACAGCTATCGACATGGCGTGTAGCGGATGGAGGGTTGATTGTAGAAATCCCCACAGTGTGATGGCTAGTAAGGGTTGGCGTGTAGAGGATGGAACTTTAGGTTGGGTTGGGACATTCAGCATGTATCTGTTCTGTTGCTATTTTGTGTGGGCCAAGGCCAGAATGTGTTTTTGGGCCTTAGCCGTTTATGTGATTTCGGGATTTACACACCGAGTCTTGGTGACTCACCCTTTTATTTTTCCCAACTTTTCAGATGAGCAGTAGATCATGGACACGGGAGCCGAGGCGGACTCGAGGGGCCATAAAGACTTTTATTATGTGAACTGATTTTCGGGTTTCCCTTTAGTTTTAAAGTTTGGGTTATTTTTGTTAGCATGTAATAAGGCCTCTTTGCTTAAAATTTTTGGTTTACTATTATCCATGTTCAAGGATTATAGGCTTATGTTTTCAAATATTTAATTATAAAGCGAATTAAAAATGGGCTTTTCAAACACGGTCAACACAAAAGCTAATGTTTATTTTAAAAATTTCACATTTAATGATTAACCGGTTAAACAAACTGAGATTTCCAAAATCAACAACTAAAGGTTTCAACACAACATGCTACTTGAAAGTTTTTTTTCAAAACTATGCTTTCTCTAAAGCGATCAAAGGATTTGATCTTAAACAAACAACCCATAGCATGCCAGATCTGGTCGAACATTTGGGCCAGGTTTGGGGTGTTACAATTAATTCAAGAAACGGAGGATAATGTTAAAAAGATTCAGGATAGACTAAAAGCGACTTTCAATGCATGTAAATCGTATGTAGATTTGAAACGTCGAGACATTGAGTATTCTATTGATGATAAGGTATTTTTCTTAAAGTATCGCCTTGGAAGAAAATTTTGAGATTTGGTCGAAAGGGAAAGTGGAGTCCTCGTTTTATTAGGCCATATGAGATTATGGAAAGAGTTGGACCAATTGCCTATCGTTTGGCTTTACCTCCAGAATTACAAAAGATTCATGATGTTTTTCATGTTTCTATGCTCAGAAGATACAAATTAGACCCTTCTCATGTTATTTCGATAGAGGATATTGAAATTCGACCTGATTTGACATATAAAGAAGAGCCAGTTGAAATCTTAGCTCGAGAGGTGAAAGAGTTACATAATAAACGAGTGCCATTAGTAAAAGTGTTATGGTGAATTCATAGCATCGAAAAAGCAACTTTGGAATAGGAAGAAACAATGAGATCTCAATACCCCCACCTCTTTTTAGGTAAATTTTGAGGACGAAATTTTGTAAGGGGGAGAACGTAACGACCCTAGATTTATGGGTTTTGGAAAGTGTATTTTTGGGTCTCATTTTTCGAGAAACAGATTCATAAATATTAATTAAAAGTATTTACTGAAGTTAGTTGTGTAGTTAATTAGGTTTTGGCTAGGTGAATTAGCTTAAATTATGGATAATTAGGTATAAGGACTAGATTGAATATTGGGTAAAAGTTGAATTATAGATTAAAGAAAAATAAAGGGATCAAATGAGAAAATAAACCATATGTAACACTTGTATAGTAAAAAGTAAATACAAGTGTATGGTAATAGTGAAATACATGTGTAAAAATAGTAATCATAAGTATAAAATAATAATACATGTATTCTTATTATTTAAGTAATTATTATTTTACTATAATATAATAATATAATAAACATAAAACAAAATAAAAAATGAAAGAAATAAAACAAAAGAAAAGAGAAACATTAGGACGAAAAGAGAGGGAAGAAAAGAAAGAAAAGAAGGAAATTAGGATTTTAGATTTCAAATTAAATTGGTAAGTCAATTTAATCCATTTTCTTGTAATTTTGATATTTTAGAATCCTAGAACAAAATACTTGATTTATGTTGAAATTTTGTGTAATATCCCAGATTATGGCTTATGCATTCTTGCTTAATTATATGAAATAGCATGCTTTTGTGTGTTAAGAATGTGTTGTATGAATTTTGTGAACTTCAGAAAATAGGAGAGTGCCTTAGAAATTATTACATTTTAAATCCAAAAGAGGAAGTTAAGCAGGGTGGCCTTAAGAGAAAATGGAGGGGAGTTATGACACACAAATGGGTTTGGTTAAGTGGCTTGGAGGCACCACTTAAAGCCTCTATAAGTGACGCCACAAGTAGGTGCAAATAGAGGGTTCGAGTCACAAGGGAAGCAAATAAAAGTCTTTATTTTGCTAAAAGGACGAGAAGAAGTGGGCGGCATAAGGACACTTCAAGATGAAGTGTAGATCAAGTTAAAAACGTGAAGATTTGGCTAAGGAAGAGTGAATTAGGGGATTTGATAAGAGAGGATGTAAAGGCCGCCAAGGGACTCTCTTGGTGATTATTTTCGCTTTGTAGTGTGTTAAGGAGTGTGTCTAGAATTTTACAAAGCAAATTAGTCTCTTTTGTTTTTTCTCTCAAAGTTTTCTTCTTTTTTTCTTTTATTGGTTCTAGCTGAAATTTTCCACTTACTAAAGACCACCATTGCCGAGTTTATCAACTTTTTCTTCCTCCTTTTCTCTCATGATTCTCTAACAAAGCCAAAGATTCCATCTCTGAATTGGAACCATAGCCGAACCTTTCTAGTAATCATCTAAAGCCGAAACTTGTTGGTTCTTATCTAAGTCCACCTAGCCAAATCTCTCAGTGGATTCAACAAAGAGCAATCGATTTCTGTCATAAGGGTAAGGATCAATTATCAATTCTTTTCAATTTTTTTCTTAAAGCTGAAATCAAGATTCTAATCCCCTTAATGTTTTTGGCCAAAACTATGAAGGATTCTTCGGGATTTCCATAGGGTCAACCTCTAAGGAAACCATCCGGGATTTCAGATCTAAGGTGAGTGACATAGTGGTAAGTGATCTCCTCCTTAAGCAATCGGTTTTGGGTTCTTATTCTTTTAAGATGCCAAAACAATGGTTAAACCTTGGTTAGGGATGGTAGAATGTGTATAGTGCCATAACCTTGTGTTCTTTTGTGTGTAGCCAACGTTAAGGGACAGTAAGGAGACTTTTGGGATTTGAAGTGTTTAAGGTAAGTGATATGAAGTATTCGGCCAAAGGCCATTCTCATAGATCTATGCTAAAATCGATTCTAACACTTGACAAGTAGGGATTTCGACAACTTCAAAGCAAGTAACCACTTTCGGGATTTAAAATCGCAAGGTAAGTACCCATGATATTCGGCCAAGGCTAATTTAGTGAATTAGATCTATTTACTATTTATTCAAAAGCCGAAAACTAACCAAATCAATTGATCTAGTGTTAACCGATTCCGTGGAGAAAGACTACGGAATTTCGGGATTTGATTAGTAGTGAAATCGGCAACAAGGTAAGATTTTGGTTGCGATTGTCCTTCGGGATTTAATTAATTAGCCGAATGGCTTTTTGCTAAAGTGTTTAAGGTTGGCCGAATATAGGGATTAAGGGTCTAAAAGCATTAGATCGGGTTTTCGGGATTTCAATAAAGCGCTAAGTAAATCAGGTGTGTACCCCACACTAAGCCTTAATTAATTTACGGCTATGTTTTAATAAATATGTTACTAAGAATATGTTAAGATGTGGCTAAGAGTATCTTGCAAAGGTACAAAGTACTGAATGCGTTTACCCACCCTACTATGAGTATGATATGATCTATTATGGCACATATGCCAACAAAGATAAGAATGTGAAATAAGGCATGATATTGCATGATTTGTTTGACATGGGGCATATGGATGATATGTAAAGGGGAAGTGAATTGGTGGTTTCATACCCCAATATCTGAATGTGGTGACTTATGTCACGTAATTTGAATGTGGTGACTTATGTCATGTAATCTGAATGTGGTGACTTATGTCACGAATTATTATCTGGTGGCTATGCCACGAAATTATAAGGGCGATGAGCACGTCGACTGCAGCGACTGCCTTCAATGATGTGTAGCGGATGGAGGGTTGACTTAGTAGTCCCCACGGTGTGATGGTTGGTACGGGTGATGTATAGCGGATGGTTATTTAGGTTTGGGTTCGGGTTTGCATCATTAATTATATATGTTATTATGTATGATTTGATATGTCTAAATTTAATTGAGACTTATGTTGGTTGTACACATTGAGTCTGTTTGACTCACCCCTTTGTGGGATTATTTTTCAGGTGACACTCAGTAATGGGCCGGGTCGGTAGGAGCTCAAGTGGTGGCCATGCTCAACTCAGAGAATATCTTTTTTTTAAGTATTTTGGATTTAATTTGGGTTTTGATTTGATGTAATAAGGCCATAGTTTGAACTAGTATGCATGCATTATTAATTATTTAAGTATGACACGATTTTTATTAATTCAAAGTTAAAGTCCATTTTTCTTAAGTATAAATATTAAATGTTTTAACACCAAATCAACACGGGTTTTAAGATTCGAGCCCAGCCCAAATCAACTATTTTCAAAAACATGAAAAATTTTAGCAAAGTTTCAAATAAGATTCGAATGGTTTTTCCTAGAAGCATGCGAGATCCGGTCAGGGCTTGTGGGCCGAGTTTGGGGTGTTTCATTTTGAATTATTAGATTTCTAGATGTTGTTTATGTTGAATAAATTGAAGTATTAGAGGTGAAATTGATAGAATTTCAAGTTAGGAGAAAAAAGAATTGAATTGTAAAATAAATCATAAATTTTGAGTAATAGGGACAAAATTGAGAGAATTTTCAAAATTAGGGTTTACGGTGAAATTTGAAAGTTGAAATTGTCTAAAGTGGGATTTGAATGAAAATATGAAATTAATTTTAAATAAAATAAAGTTAGTTTTGATTAGGGACTAAATTGAAATGTGAGCAAAAGTTGAATAACAATTGGAATATTTAATGTGAAATTGTGTGTATTGATGATTTTAAATTGTTTTAATTTCCGTAGCTAACGTTGTGCCGGAGACCTCGGCTAGGAAAGGAAAAGACAAGGTTAATGAGGAATAGCTCGAGAATTACGGTTTGTATATCTAAATCCAAAACTAATAATTATTTGTTGTATTTATTATTTAATATGCATGGTAAGTAAAATTGAGCTGATTTTTGGTATTGTGGTATTAAATTGAATTAAATTGAACTAAATTCATGAGTATATGTGATTTTTGATATTAAATTGAATATATGTGAATTCGTGATTGATATGATATTTGAATATTGGAAAATTGTGACATTGAAAGTGTTTGAAAACCCTATTAACTGTATCAGGCTGAGTTGGATATAGTTGGCATGCCATAGGATTGGAAGTGTTCAGGGATACTTTGACTACGAGTCGATGAGACACTGGGTGTACATTATTACTTCGATAAATTCGATGAGGTACTGGGTACCAAATTACTTCAGCATGGCCGATGAGACACTGGGTGTCAATCTATTACTTCAAATTATCCAATGAGGCGTTGGGTGCCATACTGGTGTGTTTTGGTTGGATCCGTGTATCTTCCAAAGTCCGAGTCTTGTTAATAGGGGTAAATAAATGAATTAGCAATATGAATGATTTTGGATGATTTTGAAAATGAATTGGAGTAGGATATTGAATTGAGTTGTGAAATTGAAATGTATGAACCAATGGGTTCATGGAATGGTTGTTGATATAGTGAGATGATATGTGTATTCTATTGAGAAAAGCTATTTAAATAGCAATTATGAAATTGAAATAGTAAAAGATGAGAATTGAAAGTATTATGAATGATGTGTTTATGAAATTGATTATCTATTTGAATTATTTTTGTTATGTGTTTTAGATATATATAAATATTATAAATTCTTGCTTAATAAGTATTGAATTATAGGAATACAAGCGAGTTTATACTCAAAGATACGGTTTATTTTAGTGCGCAAGTTAGGTTAAAGTCAGATTGTTGAATCAACATCCAAAGCCGATCCCGAACTCAAAGTGGTGAAGTATATTTCATTTTGGTAATGGTATGTACCTAGGACGTTTTATATTGTTTATTTTGAAATGGTAAATGTAAAATATGTTATAAGACACTATTAGTTATATATATATATATAACTTTATATGATATGTTAAGATTACAAAATAGTTTATTTTGGTAAGAAATTAGATTTGGTTTGAATGAAGTTCAATGGATTGATTTGGAAATTATGTGTGATAAATATATAAATACATTAAAAAGTTTATTAGGTTGAATTTTTTGACATGATTTTGTTGTATTTGAATGTGTTTTGGATTGGTTGAACGATTGATAATTGACTTGCTTGGTGCTCAAGGTTTGCAGGATTAGTATACTTGATGTGCAAAGCTCATTTTAAGTCCACACAGCCTGGCACATGGGTGTGTGACCAGACTGTGTGAGACACATGGCTTACACATAGGCGTGTGGATAGGCCATGTGTCCCCTGCATCTTAAAAATTTAAAACATAATGCTTAAGAAACTGCACACGGGCAGAGACACAGGCATATTTCTCAACCGTGTGAGGCATCTGACATAGCACACGGGTGTGTGGCTGGCCGTGTGGCCTAAGTGAGAGAGTTACACTGGGTCGACACGGCATGAAGCACGGGCGTGTCCACAGGCCATCTGGGCGTGTGAGCCTGTACTTAAGAAAAACTTTTAAAATTTCAAGAAAAATTTTTTGAGTTTCCGATTAAGTCCCGATATGTTTCTAACACGTGATTTGCACCTCGAGGGCTCAATAAAGGGACATTATGAATAAAATATGATGTATATGTTTTATTAATATATGAATGTTCGTATTTGTTCTGAATTGTCTAGTAATGCTCTGTAACCCTGTTCTTAAGACGGATAAGGGTTAAGGGGTGTTACACCTTTCCTTTGCTCTTTTGGGTTTTCTTTTTCTTTCTTTTTCTTTTTTGTTTGAAAATAGTGGTGTTGTGGTTTTCGAAGAGCTTCGGTTTCCTAGTCATTGAGTCAGCATCTAGACATTATCGATCACTAATCAGGTGTGGATTTCGTACCTTTTCTATTTTATTTGCGAATTTTAATTCATCTCTATGAAAAGTTGATAATTTGTGTGTGAGTGTTCGCAAATCTGTTATTTTCGATGTGGTACCGCTGTTTTATGCTTAGAACCTGTTAGTTTTTTATATAATCTCGAGTTATTGAGGGCGGGAAAGTGATACGAAGGTGAAAGCGCGATTTTTAGGGCTATTTTAGGGTGCATTCATGACCACACGGGAGTGTGCCGGTTCACACGACCGTGTACATTTAAGAATTAGGGTTTTTCGAAAGGTTTTGGGGCCACATGGCCGTGTGGCTGATTTGGGGATTTTAGTCGATGTTCACACGGTTGTGTCCCCTGGGTACACGGGCGTGTGTGATTGGGAATTATGGATTTAGTGATTTGGTGCCACACAGCCTGGCCACAAGCTGTGCGGCTAATTTGGGGATGTAGGGATCCCACACGGGCGTGTGAGACCCTGACATGGCTGTGTCTACCCTGTACCCTATTTTAGTACAATTTGACAATGAGTTACACGGCTTGTCCACATGGCCGTGTCCCTAGTTCACAAGGGCGTGTGCCTCTGCCACACGGCTGTGGGCCTCCCTCCACATAGGAATTTTGCCCTCACACGGCTGAAGCACACGGCCGTGTGGTTCTATGTCACTAATTTTGGTATTAGTGTATGTTTTGTTTAGATTATGATTCTGTGTGTTCCAACCCTTGGCTAGTCTTAGTGAGGGTCGTTGGGATTCTGATCTAGGCTTCGGCTTTTGGGATAATTGTGATTATTGTGTGATATGTCTGATTCTGAACCTGGTTTGTTTTGTGTATGTGCATATCTGTTTTGTCTGATTGTTTGTCAATGTTTCATTGTTCTGTGAAATTGTATGCATACAAACACTTGCATAAGGTAAATTTTTGGGTTGGTTGCGAAGAGAAAGGAGACTATTTCTGATCTAATCTGGCATTTTTACTGCAACTTATTTGTACAGCGATTTATCGCACTGTACTGCATGTGCGTCAGTTTTACTGCGTACTACTTATCTGATCTGGCAGTGTAAACTACAACATGTCTCTGACAAACTACGCGTTGCCTTGATCTTTGCATATCGCTAGCTCTCTGCACAGATTATTATCTAAGTGGCTTAGTCAACATTCATTGTGTGAGGTTGGATGGGCCTTCAAGTCCTATTTGGTGTGATTGGTTGGATGAGCTTTAATAGATCTTTTGGGGTGTGATCGAGGGACGAGTAGGTGGTTTGGTTGGATGTGGGTTTTAGCACTTGACTGCATTTATATCCATCTATTTGAGTATTCTGTGTGTACTTGGTGTGCTCTGACTGTTATGTGTGATGGAGTGTTGGTTCCGTGTTTGGTATCTGTTTCGGCATACATCTATAAGTGTGTTTTTCTATTGAACTGTCATCTGAGGTTCTCTTCTGCAATCTGTTGTTAATCGTTTTGAACTCACACTGAGCTCGTGTAGCTCACCCCCTTAGTGTTTCCCCTTGTAAGTACGTTTTTGAAACCCTAATGCTGGACTCGATAAGTGGAGGTCTCGAACAGTCCTGGTTAAAATAATCTATTAGTTATCTGTTCAGTTTTCATTTTGATTTTTCGTTGATCAGTAGGGTTTTATAAAAACTGTGGTTCAAGTTCTACTTTTGAATTTTTCTTGTAATCTAATTTATCTCATAAATTAAACTTAACTGTGATATTTCGGTTTGAAGTCTAAAAGATTAAACATTCTTTGTTTGTAAAGAGATAAAAATGTTTGTGATGGAATCTGAGATAATTTGTTTTGTAAAATTTTCCTACAGCCACTTCGTTGTTCAATGTAACCTCCGGGATTTGGTCTAAACTCCTAGGCTAGGTTTTGGGCGTTACACATTGACTAGTAGGGTAGAGGTAGTTAAAAAATGTATGAAAAAGTTTTCCAAATGATCTATAAGTATGTATAAATGTTCTCCAAATGTTTTCCAAATGACTATTAGGGTAGATGTAGTAAAAATGTATAAAAAGAACATAAGTGAATAGTGAAGAGATGACTCGATATGGCTGGTATAGGCTCTTATAGTATGTGCAAAAAAAATGGATAAAAGCATGGTGAGGGTCAAAAGCAAAGCGAGCGAATACAAAAACATTGTTATAGTAAAAAAATTTTGTGAGTGAAAAGAGAAAAGAAATAAAAAAAATAAGCTCAAAATGAGAAATAAACTAAAGAGCATAAAATTAGCCTTTCACGATCATAATGCACAAGTACTCGCTAAGCTGTTTATACTTGCCAATACTAAATCATTTCTTCTACATTATTGGAGAGAAAAGGAAGGCAAGAGAAGAGACATAAGGTGGTGAGCTTAATGATCACATATCGGGGGGAATTAGGAGAAATGCCATGTGTTATTCTGTTCACAGTGCTTGAACCGTTTTGAGCTGAACTTTTCATTGAAATCATACCAACCCAATCTTCAGAACGTGGCAACCCAAAAAAAAACCTATGTAACCTTAACATCATCGGTTATAAACTGAAACTTGTGGAACTTATTAAGAAAATAATAAGTTACATTCTTTCACATATATATATATATATACATCATATCCACGTATTTTATTTCAATCGAATAATGGAAAATTTATTATTTTGATCGATTACCTCTATTTTTGTTTACCCTATAACTTCTCGAACTACAATAATTTGATTGCAAAGTTATGTGTTCATAATGCATCATTCTTAAGTTGTATATAGGAGAATCTCTTGCATTGTACACATCTATTCATTAATTTTCAAACCTATTCATTGTTCAAGGGTGTCATTATGCATGTTTAGTGTGTGTTTGCTTAAGGACAAGCAAAGATTTAAGTGTGGGGGAGTTTGATCTTCCATAATTTGATATGTCAAATTAGGATTCCCGTTATACTTAATGAGCTCGTTCTTGATTAATTTAAGTGTTTTTTTCCGTAATTTAGGGTAGCTTTAGTTCTTAGATTAAATAAGTGTTTAATGTGCTCTATGCTTATTTTGTGACCCAAATTAGCCAAATGTGCCATTTGGACCCTAAAGACTAATTGAGTGTTGTAGTAACTCAATGGGGCTTGAAATTATGCAAAAACATCACCAAAAAAAGGTATATCGTGTTACTAATGCATGGACATCATGTTATCTCCAACAAACATGAGATGAAGACCACCTACAATGGTATCACGATATCGTCTTTGGGTATTACTATACCCACCTACCAAGGAGCACCCCATTTAAAGACTATTGGCGATATCACTATATCTTACTGTAACACCCCCTAACCCTAAACTGTCACTAAAATAGGGTTACAAAGCATTACCGAACATTACGGACAACTTATGAATATTATACAATTAATTAACATTTATAATATAATAATATTCATTAAGTCCCTTTCATGGACCCTTGAAGCCCAAAATACGAATTAGAAGTGAATCGAGACTTGATAGGGTGCTTCAAAATTTTTCATAATTTTTTTGTGTGTGAACTCAATATAGCCCCTTTATAAACATCTAACCTTCCTGCAATTTCAAAGCACAACCAATCCAAAACCAATGGCACACCCAAAACAATTTATACTCAAATACACCTAAATCATAACCAATTCATTAACACAATAATTTAATAATTAAACATTCATAATATCATTCAAAGTTTATTGATAACTTCATTCATTTTCCATTCAAACTTAATACCAAATTTTATAATATATTTTTACCATTTCACTTAGACTAAGTTCAAAACATTACAAACCATCCATACTTTATAACCAAATTCATATGACCCATGTATATAACCTAGGTACATGCCACATTTACCAAAAGGAAAAGTACATCACAAAAGTTGTGTTGAAGTCGGGATTGATCTGGATCTTTGATCGAGACCTTTGACTTCTCTTGACTTGCGCAAACAAACAACCATACCGAGTATGTCTATACTCGGTGGTATTACCATAATTCAAATTATAACAACAATTAATGGAATATAATATCAAACATGTAACAATTGAATTTCTCAAGTACTAATTCATTCTTAAACTTTCATTCATCAACAATAGCAACTCAAATTTTAGCTATTAAACACTTACAATCACATATGATAAGCTTCAATTCCATTCACGTCATGAACATTTAGTTCATGCCTTCCATTTCCAATCTCAATTTCAATTCACAATTCAATTTTCTCATTTCTTTCAATAATTCAATCAATCAAATTCATTTGATTTTTTATTTCATTTATTCACCCCTATTAACAAGACTCGAACCTTGGCGGATACACGGATCCAACCAAACACACCAGAATGGCACCTAGTGCCTCATCTGATAGTTCGAAGCAATATAATTGACACCCAGTGTCTAATCGGCAAAGCTGAAGAAAGTTGGTACCCAGTACCTTATCGAATCTATCTGAAGTAATATAGTGACACCCAGTGTCTCATCGACTTGAGGTCGAAGTATCCCTAAACACTTCCAATCCTATGGCATGCCAACTATATCCGACTTAGCCCGACTAGTTAATAGGGTATTTATATCACTTTCCAATATCTAATCAATACACATTTCAGATAATTTCACTTTGATTCAATTCAATTCAATTCACTTTTCCAATCAATAAACAATTCATATATTCACACATATTCATAATTTCATTCACTTTTATTCAATCCAATATTCATACTCACCTCAATTTTCAATTACAAAGTACTTTAATTAAAATTCAACAATTAATAATAATAATAAATTCGAATTATAGTAATACAAACCCGAAATTCTTGATTTACTCGGTAATCTTCTCCTTTCCCTTTTGAGCCGATATCTCTGGTTCTTTGTTAGCTACGGAAATTAAAATAAATTTACAATGATTAATACAACATTAATTCACAATAAATACTTGAATGTCTATTCAATTTCTACCTTAATTTCAATTTAGTCCCGACTAAATTCATCCATTTTTCTACCTCAATTTATACTTTATTTCTACTCAAATATTAACTAAACTTAAACTTAACAACAAATATTCAGCATAACAATCATAATTTTGAATTTCTTTCAATTTAGTCCCTATTATACAAAATTTATAACTTATTCTACAAATTAATCTATCTCCCACTTCAAGTTAGAAATTCTATTAATTCAATCCCCAATTCACACTTTTACTCAATAAAATTTAATGTCTAAAATCTAATATCTTCCAAAATTTCAGCATATACTTAATAGTATTTTGTTCTAGTTTTATAAAACTCAAAATTACAAGAAAATGACTTAATTTGACTTACCAATTTGAAATTGAACCTTGAAAACCCTAAATTTCTTCTTTTCTTTTCTTTCTGTTTCGTCCCTATTCTATTTCTATTTCCTTTCTTTTGTTTCTTTAGTTTATATATATATATATATATATATATATATATATATTGTCAAAACCATTTTTTTTTAAATCAGTTCGAAAAAAAGTGGATCGACTTTAACAACAAAATGGGAGTCGCCACCAATCCCTTTTTACTAAGGTGTGATTGGATCACCTTGTAAAACTTTTTATTTTAAAACATTTGATTTTGGTCTACGAAAAAACGAGAAAATGAGTTCGGGAGTCGGTTACGTATGAGGAAGGGTTAGCACCCTCATAACGCCCAAAAAATTGGTACCTAATCGATAAAATCATGTCCAAATGTTTGAAGTTTAAAAGTGTTCAAAAATATTATTTCTTAAAAAACTTTGAGCCATTTAAGTTAAAACTTGAGATTTCTTTGTTCCGAAGGAATATAAACATCACATCCAGTACGTTAGGACACGATATTAAAAAACCTTCATAATCAAAATCATCTCATGATTTACAAACCTTGTAAAAGGGTATTTAGTTATTTAGCCAAAAGGAAAATCGCAACCCAGTACGTTAGGGCACTATTTCTCGAATTTCTAAATACAAAAACATTGCCTTATTTTAAAAACCTTTAGATAAAATATAGTAATTTTGTAGAAAATGTATATATAAAACAATAAATAAATAACTACATAATGAAAATCATAAATAAATAAATAAGAGAATATGGGCAAATAAAATATATACATATAAATAATAATATTAAAAATAGTTATAAATAAATAATATACATAAAATATATTAATGCAATAATTATAAAAGTACATATATAATAAATAACATAAATAAAATATATTACATAATATAAATTAATTTTGATACAAAATAAAATTTAAAAATAATATATGATATAGCATAATACTTTATGATATAAAATTTAAAACATATAATATATAAAAATAATATGTGATGCAAATAATGTTAAGCTACATAAAATAATAAATAATAATTATTTAATATATAAGGATAAAAATATATAATTTTATACTATTAATGCGCTAATATATATATAAATAATAAAGAAAATAATATAGTCATTTTAATATAACAAAATAATTTAATACAATATTAAAATAATAAAATAAGAGGATAAAAAATAAATCAAAAGAAACAAGGGTTAAATTGCAATTAAAACAAATATAATAGGACTAAATTAAAACACACATTGAATCGCAGGGGTTAAAATAGCAAATAGGCCAAATATCAAAACGACACCGTTCTTCTCTGGCCTTGAAAAGGCCTGGAGGACTAAATTGAAACAAATACCATAATTTTGGGCCAATTTGAAAAATAAAGAAAATGCTAATTGGATGTAATTGTAAAGATACATTAATGCGGAAGGCCTAGAAGCACAAATAATCCATTTTGCAAAAACACGCGGATTCTCTATGCGGGTCGGGTCAGTGCGCGGGTCCTGAGTAAAACGACGTCGTTTTGGGCTATAGTAACCATCACCAAAATGGCGCCGTTTCAAGTATCTATATAAACAAAAAAAAAAATTAAAAAAATTTATTTTTCTCTTCAGCAAAGAAAAAAAAAAGAGAGGGCTCCCCAATGCGATTTTTGGTCATTCTTATTGAGGCTCAACAACCGTCTCCACCATTGTCGCACATATGCAGTGGTAAAACCTAAAAATGTAAGCTTTTTTAAAAAGTATTTTATATGTATTATATATATGATAAAAAATAAAATAAAAATATAAAAAATAGTATCTGAAAATAAAAATAAAAATAAAAATAAAACAAGACCTTTGCTTTTTATTTTCTGAATTTGTCTGTGTATTTGCATATATTTTCCTCTCTGTCTATATGTGTATCTCTGTGTTTGTGTATTCTCGTGTCTATTCGTGTTTTTTCTTTTACAGGTTTACATGGGTTTTATACCTGAAAAAACAAAAAGGAAATAAAAAGATGCCATTTTTGCTGCTGTTATTTCCTTTCTTGTGTAGGTCGAAGTGGAGATCTCGCGATGGAGACGAGACTTGCGTACATTGGGCATTTATTTTTTGTTATTTTTTATTATATTTTTTTTGGTCTGTATGGTCCCCGGGCAAAATAGGTTATTACAGCTGCCCCTCTTTGCTCATTATTGTGAAACAAGAATAGAGCAAAGACTATAAAAGGACCAATTTTGCCCGGTCTTGGTGAAGTCTTGGCTTATTGGTCTTCTTCAAATGGCTTCTAACTCAACTGCAACTCCAAAGAGATAAAACTGAAAGTGCTTTTGATCTGCTTCCTACAACTTCAGGAAGATGAGATCTTTTATTTTCGATTTGCTCCACTGCAACATCAGGGAGATAAAATCTTCTATCTTTAGTCTTCTCCGCTGCAACTTTAGGGAAATAAGACTAAAAATGTCTTCGATCTGCTTCCTGCAACTTCAGGAAGATAAGATCTTCTTTCTTCAATCTGCTCTACTGCAACTTCAAAGAGATAAGACTTAAAATGCCTTCTGATCTGCTTCCTGCAACTTCAGGAAGATAAGATCTTCTTTCTTCAATCTACTCCACTACAACTTTAGGGAGATAAGACTAAAAGTGTCTTTTGATCTGCTTCCTGCAACTTCAGAAAGATAAGACCTGGTATCTTTGATCTTCTTCTTACAACTTCAAGAAGACAAGATATATTATCTTCAGTCTACTCCACTACAACTTTAGGGAGATAAGACTGAAAATGTCTTTTGATCTGCTTCCTGCAACTTCAGGAAGATGAGATTTGTTATCTTCAGTCTACTCTGCTACAACTATAGGGAGATAAGACTGAAAATGTTTTTTGATCTGCTTCTTGCAACTTCAGGAAGATGAGATCTTCTGTTTTTGATTTGCTCCATTGCAACATAAGGGAGATAAAATATTCTATCTTTAGTCCACTCTGCTACAACTTCAGGGAGATAAGACTAAAAATGTCTTCAATCTGCTTCCTACAACTTTAGGAAGATAAGATCTTCTTTCTTCAATCCGCTCTCGCAACTTCGGAGAGATATCTGAAAATGTCTTGATTTGCTTCCGCAACTTCGGAAGATAAGATCTTCTTTCTTGATCTACTCGCTACAACTTTAAGGAGATAAGACTGAAAATGTCTTTGATCTCGCTTCTCGCAACTTCGGAAGATGAGATCTTTGGTTTTTGATTTGCTCCACTGCAACATCAGGGAGATAAAATCTTCTATCTTTAGTCTTCTCTGCTACAACTTCAGGGAAATAAGACTAAAAATGTCTTTGATATGCTTCCTGCAACTTCAGGAAGATAATATCTTCTTTCTTCAATCCGCTTCATCAGTAACCCGGAGAGATAAGATGAAAATGTCTTCGATGCGCTTCGCAACTTCGGAAGATAAGATCTTTTTCTTCAATCTACTCCACTACGACTTTAGGGAGATAAGACTAAAAGTGTCTTTTGATCCTTCGCAACTTCGGAAGATAAGATCTGAAACTTCACCGATATCGCTACACCGTCTACTGAAGGACATGTCCTATAGGCTCGGTTTCATGTGTTATGAATGACATGAATGCAACATGTCATGAAAATGATTAGGATTAAAATGTAATGCCCAGAATGAATCAAATGCACCTAATGAAATTTGCTATGATACAAAATGTTATGAGTATAATTCCTACTCTAGATGTTATCACTCATTTGTTCTTTATTATTTGTTTATGCATCCTATTTTGCTCAACCAGCTTTCCCCAATGTAATTTCTGAGTCAGCCCTGCTTGGATCTTGAGAAATGAAATTGATTCTTCCCACTACAACTTTGGGTAAATAACATTTGGTTTCTTCCACCCTTCTATTACCACTCAGAGGTGCAGAACTTGTATCACTTTCAATCAATTTGATCCGTTGCACTATTCCCTAGATGTAATGACCAAATGTATGTGTCTAAAATTTTCAATGAATGTAGGGTATCCCAACAATGATCCCCTTTTACATTTAGATTGACTTTATTCGTCATTTGCCAATGTGGTATCACCAATAAAATTGTCTTATCCTATAAGAATCTGAAGAGGCAATCATTTTTCAATGTTTCTAGCCCTTGGGCTTGGTGAATTCTGAACAATAGTCATGTTTCAGATTCTTCATATTATTTAGAAGCTTCTAGAGTAATATGCGAAACTCCTTATATGAAAGTGTTTTTAGTCCATTAATCATTATTTCAATATAAAATGCTTGAAAAATATCTCAACAATGGACATGAAAGAAATTAATTAGGAGCATAGCTTGAAGCAAATAAGCTAATCAAAGATAACCAAGGCAATAAATGAAAATTGATTGGTGTATCTTAAAAAGAATAAAGCAATGAAAGATAACAAATTCAAAAATGGGTAAGATAGAAGTTAGGTGCCCCAGATATCGCAGCCTGAGCTTCTTTGTTCCAACTTCTTGAGGACCATTTTAAGCTCAATATGTGTTTAGGGGATCCGGAATACTTTGTCGATGCCCCAAGACGTAACATTCTTCCTCATTGCTAATTCAAACGTAGCAAGACTACTGTATTTCCCACTTTTGGTCGAAATTTAAGTCGCCCTTTTTGGGTTTTCAACTCAAATCCCCTTTGGTCTCAAAATGCCCTTTGCAGGTTTTCGCCTTGGCCTCTCTGTTTTTCTTTCTTTCTTTCTTTCTTTCTTTCTTTTTATTTTGAATTTGAATTTGCGACTCAAGGCGCCCTTTACAGGTTTCTACCTTGGCCCTTTTCCCTTTCAAGTAAAATCCTTCTTGACTGAACCTGAATTCGCTGAATTGGGCAAGTCTTCGCCATCCATCTTGGTCAATATCAATGCTCCTCTAGAACAGGCCATACATTAGTCCTTCCCAGTTTAGCATATGCTTTCTTCTAAAATTGTTTTGTAAAAGAAAAATCTTTTTCAACATCAGGTTTCTTCGTGAAATTCCTTAAGATGAACTTCTTTAACGGAAGCTTGCATCGTCTGGACGTGGCAAATAGCTTTTAACCTTTCCTTCGATTAGGTTTAATTGATAAAAATGCTTCAAATCTACAAACCAACATGTAAGATATTGCCCCGGTAAAGGTCCTGACCAACGTTCAATAATCATAGAGAGTAGTAATAGCTTCTTATGCCAATCTTTACAAGTCTTAGCCACTTTTCTTTTCTTTTCTTTCGTTCTTTCTTTTATTGTTTTTTATTTTTTTATTTTTTTTGCAACTTTTGTTGCACTGTGACATGCTGCTTGATCTTTGGACAAAATGTAAACTTTGACTTTATACAGTTATTTAAACGCGATCCTTTATGGCATTCTGCTAGCATCTGATCTTTTCCTTCTTCTTTTTTTTTTGGAATTTGATGACTTCGACCTTATAACATTGGCATATGAAGCTACTTCCGCTCTCTTAGTGAAGTAGACGATGATCATGACTGTGAGTTGATGTCAACTAGAAGCATTTGACGAGATTGGACCCATAATATCCATGCCCTACATATAGAAAAGTCTTGTGAAGAAAATGAGAGAGTCACATAAATATCATTTTCTTCAATTCAGCATTAGTAATATGACTGATGTAATCCCCTTCCATGGTAGACCAACAGTGCTCGATCCTCTTGTTTAGCCCGCATTTTATTAACCCATGCATGTCCTGATATGATCGTGCAAAAACATATTTGAATTCTTGAAAATAACTCAATAATGTCTTGCCTTATTTTCTGTGGTAAGCTGGGCTTCGATCTTCACCCCTTTTCTAGGCTCCCTTATCCAATGACCATTTGTAGAGTAAGGTATATTTTTCATCTTGTTAAACCATTCTTAACAAGTCAGAAGAAATGTCACAATCTCTGTCATCTTCAAAGTCCAGAGATCCCCTAGACCCATATCTCGTTCAAAAAGGGAGTCAGTAACAACGTCGCTCATGACATTGATATAAAATGTAAAGAATAAAAGAATATGTATTCAAAAAGATGCATTTTATTGAAATAAAATTTTGAACATAAGCCTATTTCACAAAAGGGTTCTTGTTGCCTTTAGGCTTAAGACAACAAGCATGTTTTGAACATTACTCTAGATTAGCCCTAAAAATATAGGGATTTCTTCCACAGTCTCATTATTCAAAACACTCCCAAGTACACAACGGTTTGGAAACTTCATTTTCTGGTTCCCTGTTTGATTTCTTCAATGAGTAGCAACTTTCTTGTCTCCTCCTTCAATTACTGCATTCACTACCTCATTAAAGTGATCAGGTTTTGATGGATCGTCAAACTTCACAACTCCCATTTTAATGAACTTTTTGACCAACTTTTTAAACGTATTGCAGTTTTCGATTGAGTGGCCTTTTATTCCCGCGTGGTACTCGCATTGGGCATTCTCGCTATACCATTTTGGGAACAGAGGTTGCAACGGTTTCGAATAAAATGGGGACACCACGTGTACGTCAAACAAACTTTGATATAGCTCCTTATACGTCATTGGAATTGGCATAAATTGGATCTTTTCAGAGTTTTGCTTTGAAGAGACTTGATGGCTGGTAACTACCGTCCTTGGCTAGTTTACTATAATCGGCTCCGAATGACTCTTGTTGTACCTATCGACATTATTCGTTTTCTTTTCCTTCTTTTTCATGGCTTTTGAGGTCCCTTCTCCTCTTTCCTTCATTTCTACCAAAACAACCGGTTTGGCTTGATCATTACTCGGGTTAACACCCATTGGATTGTAAACGATGTCTTCCTCATCATTCTCACTATTGTCCACTGAGCGACTCATTTTTCCAAGTCCTCCATCTAGTAACTGGGTTAGCTGGCCTATCATATTCCTTTGGAACTCTAAAATTTGTTCCTGTAACACCCCAAACCCAACCCAAACGCTACAACCGGATCTGGCATGTCACTAGAAAAATTTTAATAAAATAATTCAGGTTACCAGAAAACCCTAAGTGAAATTTTATATAAAATATACCTTTAGGAATAAAAGCCCAAATTTAAGTACATGCCTTAGTTTAATTAAAGTAAATCTTTGAATAAAAAAAAACAAATAAATAAAACCCATAACAAAACCCAAAACATAAATTAGTGGCCCATGGCCTTATTACAACGGAGTTCAAATCCATAAAATAGAATAATTAAAAAAAACTATTAAGTTGAGACTTTCTGCCAGATCCACATATTCTTTTGCATGGCCACCTTGCGCTCCTCTCTAGCCCAGTCCGATGCTCTAGGTGTCACCTGAAAGGTTAATTTAATTGGGTGAGTCACAAGACTCAGTGTGCAACCCTCATGCACCACTAGATTTGGGCCTCATAAAACATAATAATAATCTCATTTATATAGATAACAACTAATATGAAAAACCCAACCCGTTTGACTAGGTTTCCATCCGCTACACGCCTGTACTCAACCGTTCTCACCCTTGGGGATTTCTACAATCAACCCACACCGCTACCGCCAAGATGGCGATCACGCGCTCATCAACATATTATGGCCCATGGCCCTTATAATGAATCACGGCATTAGCCATCTGACATCTCACGGTAAAAACCGCTACACATGTACATATAACTTCCTCCTTTCATCACCCAACCCATGAAATCACATATAATCAATTTACTTGTAACATTTAATCAGATTATTTACTAACCTGGTGGTCCGCTTTTACCCTCTTTGGGTTTCCATCATTAAGCCGAGATTTGGCATTTATCATAACATATAAAACTTATGAGCATACATTTAATAATCGAGATCTAGATGGTGGGAAGTATTACACACGATTCTCGTACTAATGCTTTCGCTATGTCTATGCTACTATCACTCGAGACTACCACAATCGCCCACGATCGACTTGATATCGGCCCATACCCCAATGGCCAATCTCGTACTACCAAAACAGATCGCTTCTCGTATTTAGGTGTTGGTTTTACAGATCCAACCTTTTCTGCCTGATTGTTACTCGAATCCATCATAATCCCTTAATCACTAAACCATTTAAACAATGAGATTTAATTAATTAAACAACTATAACACTTAGAACAAACTCTTACCTAGTTAATCGAGTCCCAAATGTCCTTGAGAACACGTCACCCCCCTTCCTACATTCGGCCATCACTAAAAATAGTTAACCAAATCGATGATTGCAACCCATCTAATGCCTTAAGACATTCGGCCAAAGACAAAAGAACAAGAAAGTGGCCATTCGACCAAACCTACCATTGACCACCTACCTTTGACTTTTCACAAATCGGCGCAAGATACTTTAATGAAACAGATTCGGCTTCTAGGTAGAGAGAGTGGAATCGACAGGGCCTTAGAAAACTGATTCGGATTAGAATCTTGATAAAAGTGAATGAAGAAATTGCTAAGAAGCAAAATCCCGAAACTTACCAAATTAAAGAGGAGTATTCGGCTATGGTGCACATTCGGGAAAACGAAACCACCCTTGTAGATTCGACTATGGGAGATGAGGGTATGAACAAAGGGGATTCAGCTTTTAGAAGGGATCTAGGAGAAAAGAGAAGAGCTAGAGAGTTTTCAGTTTCCAAAGATGAAGGTTCGGCTAAGGTGAGATTTCGGCTATGAATAAAGATGAAATTTTCGGCTTTTGGAGAAAAGGAGGAGAATAACAATAAGAGTTCGGCTAAAGTGAAACACCCCAAACCTGACCCACAAGCCTTGACCGGATCTGGCATGCTTCTCGAGTAAAAACATAGTTAAGTTTCGAATAACATTTTGAAAATTGTGGTGGTTTGTAGAAAAGTTGATTCGAGTTGTGTTTAATTTTGTGCTAAATCGATAAGTTTTAAAAAAAACCACAAGTTGGAAGGAATACCCAGAATTTTAGAATTTCATTATTATTGTAACTTGGAAAAAATCGTGGGTAATTGAGTTTCAAAACATTTGATGTTGTTTATATCATATCGGGAAAATTAAAAAAACGCATAAAACAATTAAGTATAATGGCCTTATTACATCAAAGAAAAACCGAAATAAATCCAAAATACTTAAATATTAACAAAGTTCAAAATAAAATAAGCGAGCTTAGCATAGCCACCCTAAGCTCCTCGCCAGGCCCATTCTTGAGTGTCACTGAAAAGATATCCCACAACGGGTGAGTCAATGAGACTCAATGTGTAACAACCAACACATAAACTCCCAACGATTTAGGCATACAAATCATATAAGAAAAAAAAACATATATATATACAATGATGCAATCCCGAACCCTAACCTAGATAACTATCCTCTACACATCACCCGTACCTGCCATCATACGTGGGGATTACTAAATTGACCCTCCATCCGCTACACACCATCGAAGGCGATCATTGCAGGGCGACTTGCACATCGCCCTTATAAATTGTGGCATAGCCACCAGATAATTGTGACAAAGACACCAGATAACATTTTGTAACATAAGTCACCACATTCAGATTATATGACATGAGTCACCAGATATTGTGGTAAAAACCACCAGATCACTTCCCCTTTTCATAATCACCCATATGCCCCATGTGTCATACAAATCTTGTGAATATCATGCCATATGCCTTATTCATATTCGTAACAAATTTTCATATATGTCACGTTCAATTTTTATAATACTATTAACAGATCTTTAGAGAATAACGTACCTGAATATGTCGTACCATTGAATGGTACCTTTAGCCACATCTTTCACATTCTTATTAACACGCATATTAAGTTAATACTAGTAAATCTATTAGGAATTTGTGTAGGGCTACACACACGTTACTAACGCTTTTCTTGAATCCAGAAAGTCTCACCAAACCGATTGCACTCCTTCCTAAAAACCACTGTCAGAATCAGCTTGGCACTAATCACTAAATATGGCCTTGGCCGAATGTTCATAACCCACTTACCTTGCCTATCTAAATCCCGAAACGGTCACTTACTCCTGAAGTTGTCGAAATCCCTTGATTGTCTGGATCCCGAGATCAACTCTTGTTCTTGGTGATGTTGAAATACCTATAGACTCTTGTTAGATCCGGTTTTCAATTATTTAAACACCATAAATGGCCTTCGGCCTAAGATTACATTCACTTACCTTAGATCTTAAAATCCCGAATGATCTCCTCTTGAAGTCGGCTACAATAGGAATCTTGAAACCACCTTCAAAGTTTCGGCCAAAAAACATTAATGGGATTAAAACCTTAATTTTTGATAGATAGAGAAAAAAAAGAACGACAGATCAATCAAGAGAGATTCTTACCGAATGGAGTGATCAAATCGGCCTCAATAAGGTAGAGGAGCAATCGGTTATGGCCACCAAAATAAAGGATTCGGCTTTGGGGTTTAATGAATAATCGGCTAGGGGTTACTTTGAGTATTCGGCTTTTGCTTTAGGAAAAAGAATTGAAGGGAGTTTCGACAAGAATGGAAAAAAAAGTAGAAGCTTTCGGCTTTGTCAAAATAAAAGAAGAAGAGAAGATTTACTTTCGGTTTTTAGTTAGAAGGGAAAAAAAGAATTTCGGCAGAGGCACCCTTGAAAAGAAAATAAAAGAAAATGGCCTCCTTTCCTCCTTTTGGCCGAAAATAGCACCAAGAAAGTCCCTAGGCCTACCAACTCTCTTCCCTCTCTCCTTATCCTTGATCCCCTCCTTCTTAGCCGAACCTCAACTCTCCAACCCCATCTATACCTCCCCTCTAGAGTCCACATGCGTCCACTACCTCCCTCCTTCTTTGCAAAATAAAACTCCAAAGTGCTCTCCTTGCTACTCGAACCTAGGCCCCCTTTGAACTGCTTGTGGCGTCACTTCCTAGGGCTTTAAGTGGCGCCTTCTTGCCACTTTAACAAGCCCATTTGTTTGTCCAAGTTTCCCTACAATTGTTCTTAAGGCCTAATTCGCCTAGCTCCCCCTTTAAGACTTTAAATCCGATAATTTCTAAGGCATTCATCTACACTCTAGAGTTTTCAAAAATTCATACAACACATTCAAACACACATAGGCATGCTACTTCATACAATTAAGCAATAATGCACAAGCTCTAATTCCCGGATATTACAGTTCTACCCCCTTAAAAGAATTTTGACCTCAAAATTACTTGGCTAGAATAGGTGGGGGTATTACTGTCGCATTGCTTCTTCCGGCTTCCAAGAAGCTTCCTCCAATCCATGGTTACGCCACAACACTTTGACCAAAGGGACCGACTTCCTCCAAAGCACCTTCACATCTCGTTCCAGAATCTGAATCGGCTCTTCCTCATAGGACAGATCTGGTCTTAGCTCCACCTCCTCAACCGGTATTATATGAGTTGGATCCGATCAGTAACGACGTAGCATCGAAACATGGAATACATCGTGCATCTGCTGCAACTCCGGAGGCAACTCTAGCTGGTATGCCACTGGTCCAACTCGTTTCAATACCCGATAAGGTCCTATAAATCTGGGACTTAACTTCCCTTTGCGACTAAATCTCATCACCTTTTTCCAAGGTGAAACTTTAAGAAACACATAATCCCCCACAGGAAACTCAATCTCTTTCCGTTTAAGATCTGCGTATGACTATTACCGGTCAGATGTCTCCTTCAACCATGTCTGAATTACCTTAACCTTTTCCTCCGATTTTTCCATAATTTTCGGACCCAAAATCTGACGTTCTCCCAATTCCGTCCAACACGTAGGTGTGCGACACTTTCGTCCATACAGTGCTTCGTACGGTGCCATCCGAATACTTGCCTGATAGCTATTGTTATACGCAAATTCTACTAAAGGTAAGAACTCTTCCCAACTTCCTCTGAAGTCTATCACACAGCCCCTCAGCATATCCTCTACCACTTGGATTACCCGCTCATATTAACCGTCCGACTGCGGATGGAATGCCGTACTGAAATCCAACCTGGTACCCAAAGCTTGATATAGCACTTTCCAAAATTGAGACGTAAACCTCAGATCCCTATCCGAGATAATCGACATCGGCACTCCGTGCAACCTCACAATCTCAGCTATATACAACTTTGCCAACCTTTGCAACGAGTAGTCAACCCGCACTGGGATGGTATACGCGGACTTTGTCAATTGATCCACAAATTCTCTTACTGTTCTAACTTCACTAACTCCCCATTCCTTTACATCCAACGCACTAACAAAAGTCAAAAATGCCTTGCACCCTTTCTCGAACCATCCTATCGACCTTTAAAGCGAGAGACTACGTTTGACAAGTAGTTTCTTCTTTCTCCTATCATAATTATCGCCTCATCCTCCGGGGTCCTTAACTCTATTAAGCTTAGTGCAAATCCAACACTGACCAGATGTTCCACTAGCAGGTCCATGCCAATGATGAGATCAAATTCTCCGAAGGTAGTTCCATCAAGTTGGCGTGAAATACCACTCCTTGAAGCTCTAGAGGTACACTCAGAAATATCTTATTCACCACTTCAATTTGTCCTAATGGGCTCACTCTGGTCATCTCCCTATTAGGCATGTTCGGAGGCTATGCCTAGTGTTTCAACTACTCTACATGCAACATAAGAGTGGGTAGAGCCAATATCAATTAAAGCAAAGTAAGGCTTGTCGGCTATAAGGAACATCTGGTTATGATGTCCTGTCGTCTCCATCCTCCCTCCGATGAGCTCGCATACACGAGACCCTACATGTCTCGCCTCTGATACCAACACCTCTCGCCAGTGTTCCCCGCCTCTACCGAACCATTACCTCTGTCGGCCAAACCACGACCCATGGTGGCTCTTGTCCTCCTCTTTCACTGATTAGGACCACGACTTCTTGGTCGACTCCGTCTGCATTTCATGGGACAATCCTTAATCATGTGGTCCTTAGACCCACACTTAAAACATCCTCCTGTCTTCTTCCAACACTCTCCTAGATGCATCTTCCCACACGGTCACAAATGCAGTCTTCGTCCTTCCAGTAGCGACTTGTCGACCTCACGCCCACCAACTCTAGGCCTCTTTTGCACATTCTCGATGACCACGATGGTCCAAAACCTCTCTTTTACCTATTACTCGATCCGTATTCGCCTCACTTGAGTCCTTAATCCCTTGACTACCTCACCTTCTCCACCAATACAGTAAATTCTCGCTCCTCTCGTGGGCGATCAACAACCTCAGGCCATCTCTTAGTCCGTCCTCAAACCGGACACACCGTTCATGCTCAGTCGACACAATACCTCGAGTATATCGACTCAACCTTAGAAATTTTGCACACACCGTTCATGCTCTGTCGACACAATACCTCGAGCATATCGGCTTAACCTTAGAAATTTTGCCTCGTATTTCGCTACGATCTTATTCCCTAAACCACCTCGAAGCGCCTTCTTACAAGCATCCACATAACTAGTCCCAATGTACTTCTTCTGATATGCCATCTTAAAGTATTCCCAAGTAAGATCATCAGCGGCAGCACCATCCCGAACCGTGAGCCACCATTGATATGACTCATCACGGAGTAGCGACACTGCCCCTTTCAGTTTCTCCTCGGCAGTTAGGTCCAAATCGTCTATAATCCGCTCCGTCGCCTCTAACCAATACTCAGCCGTATTGGGTGCCACTCCAGATATGCCATGGAAAAACTCAACTCCATTAGCTCAAAGTCGCTCGGGTACCGACTTTCGAGCTCACATGCCTCCACCTGCTCCAGCCACCCTTTCCAAAACCAGCAGCATCACCTGTGATATTGCATCATCCCCTATCTGATCCTGATATTCCACATCAGCGGCTGGCGGTGGTGGCACTTCATTTTTGGACCCTTAGCCGAACCTAACGGGCTCTGACACGGTCATTCGGCCTCTACTACGGCCACACACATTACGACCACGTCCCCTAGAATCCATGCTTCCGAATCACGTTTATCTGGTTAAAGAATTTTATGAATTAGTTTTTCTTCCACTGATTTATCGCGAATAATCCTATGTTCAATAGTTCTAAGGAGTAGTTCTTTCGAATTCATACACACACAGTCTTAAATTCATTCATTCAATCATCTCATTCATGAACTTGCGTTCATTCTGAGAAAGTGTTGTAGTTATCGTTGTTCTTTGTTTTCCATTACCCAAGGGTATTTTCGTAATTTTATCCTCTGAGGGTATTTTGGTAATTTTTCAAATTAGGGTATTTGAAAATGTTGCAAAATAAAGATTTTTGGTATTTTTACTAAATTGAATTACTTGGTAAGAAAATTTCTAGGGTAAAATAGTAATTTTATAAATTGAGGTATTTTTGTAATTTTTTTCCAAACCAGGGGCATTTCGATAATTTTTCGCAAAATATGGTTCCTGGTGATTTAACGAAATAAGGGTATTTTTTTGGAAACTTTTAATTTGAGGGTATTTCGGTAACTTTTTATACGGAGGGTATTTTGGTAATTTTTACCGGTTAGGGGTAATTTGGTTAATTTACAAATTAGGGGTATTTTGGTTATTTTTTTAAATCAAAGGCACTTGCAATTTTATAATCATGGTTTGACTTTAGAATTTTACAAAACAAGGTGACGTGTCCCTTTCGGGTTTTAATTATTGAGTTTAGCCTGTGACTGAGTCCTCTTGGTTAGGGTGAACCGTCACTACGCACCAGGTAAGATTCGAGCGGAGAGGAGGTGAGTCACTAGGACTACTTAAATACCAAGCTCCCCCTGAATCCAATCCTAGACATGCGCACAACGGTTGCCACACCTTTAACTTGGCGACTTAGTCACAAGTTTGTTTGGTTAGACTTTAAGTTTTATGTATTTTGGTATTGGAGTAGACTAATCCTAGGGTTCAATAATTCCTAATCTACTAATATACGTCCCTATAATTTTTGCCAATACAAATCACAGAAGGGTTAGGAGTACTTACAGTGGACTTGGATAGGAGACTCAGTGCCATGCCGGAAAACACCTTGTTTCTTAGTAAAATCCAATTTCAAAAGAAAGAAAACATTTGGGGCCCAAAAAGCCCTCAAGGCCGAGTTTTGAATCGGGCTCTGATACCAAACTGAAACACCCCAAACCCGGCCCATAAGTGTTGATCGGATCTGGCACGCTTCTCGAGTAAAAACATAGTTAAGTTTCGAATAACGTTTTGAAAATTGTGGTGGTTTGTAGAAAAGTTGATTCGAGTTGTGTTTAATTTTGTGCTAAATCGATAAGTTTAAAAAAAAACCACAAGTTGGAAAGAATACCCAAAATTTTAGAATTTCATTATTATTGTAACTTGGAAAACCGTAGGTAATTGAGTTTCAAAACATTTGATGTTGTTTATATCATATCGGAAAATTAAAAAATGCATAAAACAATTAAGTATAATGGCCTTATTACATCAAAGCAAAACCGAAATAAATCCAAAATACTTAAATATAAACAAAGTTCAAAATAAAATAAATTTGATGAGCATGGCCACCCCTAAGCTCCCGTAGGCCGGTCCATTTTGAGTGTCACCGAAAAGATATCCCACAACGGGTGAGTCAATAGACTAATGTGTAACAACCAACACACAAACTCCCAACGATTTAGGCATACAAATCATATAAGGAAAAAAACATATATATATACAATGATGCAATCCCAACCCTAACCTAGATAACTATCCTTTACACATCACCCGTACCTGCCATCACACGTGGGGATTACTAAATCAACCCTCCATCCGCTACACACCATCGAAGGCGTTCATTGCAGGCGACTTGCACATCGCCTTTATAAATTGTGGCATTGCCACGGATAATTGTGACAAAGACACGGATAACATTTTGTGACATAAGTCACCACATTGATTATGTGACATGAGTCACCGGATATTGTGGTAAAACCACCGGATCACTTCCCTTTTCATAATCACCCATATGCCCCATGTGTCATACAAATCATGCGAATATAATGTCATATGCCTTATTCATATTCGTAACAAATTTTCATATATGTCACGTTCAATTTTTATAATACTATTAACAGATCTTTAGAGAATAACGTACCTGAATATGTCGTACCATTGAATGGTACCTTTAGCCACATCTTTCACATTCTTATTAACACACATATCAAGTTAATACCGCAAATCTATTAGGAATTTGTGTAGGGCTACACACCTGGTTACTAACGCTTTTACTGAATCCCGAAAGTCTATCGAAATCGATTGCACTCCTTCCTAAAAACCACTGTCAGAATCGGCTTGGCACTAATCACTAAATATGGCCTTGGCCGAATGTTCATAACCCACTTACCTTGCTTATCTAAATCCCGAAACGGTCACTTGCTCCTGAAGTTGTCGAAATCCCTTGATTGTCTGGATCCCGAGATCAACTTTTGTTCTTGGTGATGTCGAAATACCTATAGACTCTTGTTAGATCCAGTTTTCAATTATTTAAACACCATAAATGGCCTTCGGCCTAAGATTACATTCACTTACCTTAGATCTTAAAATCCCGAATGATCTCCTCTTGAAGTCGGCTACAATAGGAATCCCGAAACCTCCTTCAAAGTTTCGGCCAAAGAACATTAATGGGATTAAAACCTTGATTTTTTATAGATAGAGAAAGAAAAGAACGACAGATCAATCAAGAGAGATTCTTACCGAATGGAGTGATCAAATCGGCCTCAACAGGGTAGAGGAGCAATCGGTTATGGCAACCAAAATAAAGGATTCGGCTTTGGGGTTTAATGAATATTCGGCTAGGGGTTACTTTGAGTATTCGGCTTTTGCTTTAGGAAAAAGAATTGAAGGGAGTTTCGACAAGAATGGAAAAAGAAATACAAGCTTTCGGCTTTGTCAAAATAAAAGAAGAAGAGAAGATTTACTTTTGGTTTTTAGTCAGAAGGGAAGAAAAGAATTTCGGTAGAGGCATCCTTGAAAAGAAAAGAAAGGAAAATCGCCTCCTTTCCTCCTTTTGGCCGAAAATAACACCAAGAAAGTCCCTAGGCCGGCCAACTCTCTTCCCTCTCTCCTTATCCTTGATCCCCTCCTTCTTAGCCAACCTCAACTCTCCAACCCCATCTATACCTCCTCCTTCTAGAGTCCACATGCAGTCCACTACCTCCCTCCTCATCGCAAAATAAAACTCCAAAAGTGCTCTCCTTGCTACTCGAACCTAGGCCCCCTTTGAACTGCTTGTGGCGTCACTTCCTAGGGCTTTAAGTGGCACCTCCTTGCCACTTTAACAAGCCCATTTGTTTGTCCAAATTTCCCTACAATTGTTCTTAAGGCCTCATTCACCTAGCTCCCCCTTTTAAGACTTAAAATCTGATAATTTCTAAGGCATTCACCTACACTCTAGAGTTCTCAAAAATTCATACAACACATTCAAACACACATAGGCATGCTACTTCATACAATTAAGCAATAATGCACAAGCCCTAATTCCCGGATATTACATAAAGTGTTTTGAAAAGAATGAGAAAAGAGTTGTCAAAGTATTCGGCCAACTAGAAAAAGAAAAGAAAGAAAAACTCAGAGGGAGAATGAAGTGGAGATTTCGGCAGAGAAAAGAAAAGATGGAGAGAACTTGTTAGCAGAATTTCGGCTACTACAAAAGCCTATACTAAACTGATTCCCCCCCTGTAGTTGAGTTTCGTCCAACTCTGCAACTCTTTGGATAGCTCACATCTTTATTCCTTATCATGATCTCCTGACTTATTTAAAAGAGTCTTCATTAGATCCAACTCCTCACCCTTTATCAGCATTAAATCACTTAAATCAAAACACTATAAACTCCTAAAAATTTGCCTTGTGCCGTACCCTCCTAAGGCTCCTAAGTGCCGAATTTTTAGACCCAAAACTTGGGCTTCTGGTGGCCACAAATTGGGCCTCTTCCCTTGCCTTTTGACGCAAACTCCTCTCCTTCCTTATGGCATCATTTCCTTCTGGGCCACAAGCCCAAAATGCTCATTAAACTACCTAAAACTTTATTTTAACCCAAGTAAGCTTAAATAGAATATTTAATTTAGGCCTCAGCTCTAAACCTAAATTTCCAAATTTTAACATATGAAACAAACGCCACATAAAAATGCACAAGCCCACCTTTAGGATGTTACAGTTCTATCCCTTAAAATAAATTTGGCCTCAAAATTTACCCGATCAAAAGAGATGGGGATCTTTGTTGGTGCATAACATCCTCTGCTCCCATGTCGCCGCTTCTTCTGCCATGGTTTCGCCACGAACTTTGACCAAAGGAAGACTTTCTTCTTAACACTTTTACATCTCGATCTAGAATTTGCATCGTTCCTCCTCAAAAGACAAATCCACCTTACTTCTATCTCTCTCTAGGCACTTCGTGTGATGGATCGGATCGATCTAGTCTCGAGATCGAAACATGAAACACATCATGTATCTGCTCCAACTCTGAGGACAGCTCCAAACGATAAGCACTGGGCCCACACGTTCTAGTACCCGATAAGGCCCAATAAACCGTGGACTTAACTTACCCTTTCGTCCAAACCTCATTACCTTCTTTCACGGGGATACCTTCAAGAAGACTTGATCACCTACCGCAAATTTCACCTCTTTCCGCTTTAAATCTGCGTAAGACTTCTGTCGATCAGACGCTTCCTTTAGCCTAACCCGTATTAACTTAACTTTCTCCCCTGTCTCCGAAACTAATTCTGGACCCAACACTTTATGTTCACCCAACTCCGTCCAACAAGTTGGGGTATGACATCTCCTTTCATATAACGCTTCATAAGGGGCCATCTGAATGCTAGCTTGATAACTATTATTGTATGCAAATTCTGCCAAGGGCAAATACTCTTCCCAACTACCCCTAAAGTCGATGATGCAACCCCTTAACATATCCTCTAAGATTTGAAATACCCTCTCAGACTGACCATCAGTCTGTGGGTGGAAAGCAGTACTAAAATCTAACCTTGTTCCCATTACTTGATGAAGAGCCTTCCAAAATCGTGACGTGAACCTAGGGCCCCTATCAGATATGATTGACACCGGCACACCATGCAATCTTACAACCTCAGCCACATACAATTTAGCCAACTTTTGTAGAGAAAAGTCCACTCGAATTGGTATGAAGTGAGCAGACTTCGTCAGCTGATCTACAATCACCCAAATTGAATCCTTCTTAGTGGGTGTAAGGGGTAACCCACTAACAAAATCCATCGTGATTCTCTCCCATTTCCATTGGGGAATCTTCACCGACTGCAACAATCCCAATGGCACTTGGTGTTCAGCTTTGACCTACTGATACGTCAAACATTTTCCTACGATTTTCGTTACCTCTTTATTCAGACCTGGCCACCAAAATTGCTCTCGCAAATCACGGTACATCTTGACTCCTCCAGGATGCATAGCATAAGGGCTGCTATACGATTCCCGAAGAATCTTTTGTCTTAACTCATCATCTTTAGGCATGCAAATCTTCCCATGATAACACAGAACTCCATCATTGTTCAGATTATAGTCCTCCATTCCATCATCCTTCACTCGCAACAGTCGAGCACTCAGGTCTTTATCCCCTAACTATTTATCCTTAACCTGACTTACCCATGTTGGCTTTACTTGCAACTCAGCCAGCAAACTCCCGTCATCGAATAAACTCAGATGAGCGAACATGGCTCTTAGTTCCAATACTACCTTACGGCTTAACGATACGCCACCACATTTACGACTGTGGTGGTATTGATTGAACAATCATAATCCTTCAAGAGCTCGATCCACCTCGTTGTCTTAAATTTAGCTCATCGGGTAAGGAGGTACTTCAAACTTTTATGGTCGGTGTAAATTACTGACTTCTCCTCATACAAGTAGTGCCTCCAAATCTTCAAGGCAAACACTACCGCCGCCAACTCCAAGTCATGTGTAGGGTAGTTTAACTCATGCAGTCTCAACTGTCGAGACACATACGCCACCACCTTTCCTTCTTGCATTAACACACACCCTAAACCCATGTGTAACGCATCACAGTAGACGCTAAATTCCTTTCCTGCCCATTTGAATTAATCTTGGTGCTTAGTCAGATTCTCTTTAACTTCTCAAAGCTCTCTTGCTATTTGTCGGTCTATACAAATGATACTCCTTTCCTCAACAACTTAGTTAGAGGTGCCGCTATTAGAGAAAACCCTTCAACGAACCTTGATGTCTGTTGCCAAACCTAAGAAACTACGAACCTCGCCACAGACTTTGGCGGTTTCAATCGAAGATCGCCTCTATCTTTCGAGGTCCACTCGATTCCTCGGCGAAACTACATGCCCTAAGAAAGTCACTTCCTTCAGCCAGAACTCACACTTACTGAACTTTACAATTAATTGCTTCTCCTTCAGAGTTTGCAACACCAAACGAAGATGTTCATCATGTTCCTTCTCAAACTTAGAATAAACCAGGATATCATCGATAAACACCACGACAAATCGATCAAGATATGGTTGGAACACCCGGTTAATCATATCCATAAAAGCTACTGGCGCATTTGTCAACCTGAACGGCATCACCAAGAACTCATAATGCCCGTACCGAGTTCGAAACACTGTCTTATGAATGTCTCCTTCTTTAACCCTTAATTGATGATATCCTAACCTTAAGTCAATCTTAGAAAAGACCGAAGCTCCTTTGAGCTGGTCGAACAGATCGTTGATTCTTGGTAATGGATACTTATTTTTAATCGTCAACTTATTCAGTTGACGATAGTCCACGCACATACGCATGGACCTGTCCTTCTTTTTCACGAATAGGACCGGCGCTCTCCTTGGAGACACACTCAATTGAATAAACCTTCGATCCAATAGTTCCTGAATCTGAGCCTTGAGCTCCACCAACTCCTCCGGTGCCATTCTATAAGGAGCAATGGATACTGGAGCTGTACCTGGAAGTAGGTCTATTCCAAATTCCACCTCACGATCCGGGGGTAATCCTGGCAATTCTTCTGAAAAGACATCCACGAAATCCTTCACTGTTTGAACCTCATCAACAGTCACCTCCTTAGCATCCAACGCACCAATAAAGACTAGAAATGCACTACATCCCTTCCAAATCATCTTAATAGATTTTAAAGATGATACCACGTTGGACAAGTAATTCTTCCTTTCTCCTAACACAACCACCTCCCCGCCTTTCAGGGTACTCAACACCATACGCTTATTCCCACAGTCCAACTTGGCACGATGCTTAGTCAACCAATCCATTCCTAAAATAAGGCCAAACTCCCCAAACGGTAATTCCATTAAATCTGCTGAGAATACAACCCCTTGCATCTCTAAAGGTACATCCCTAAATAGTTTGTCTACTATCTTAGATTGTCCTAAAGGACTAAGCACAGTCATCTTTCTAGTGGTTGTTTTAGAGTCTACGCTTAGAGTCTTAGACACTAAACATGCAACATAGGAGTGGGTTGACCCAATATCAATCAAGGCAAGTAAAGGATTATCAAGAATAAGAAACGCGTCTTGGTTATAACATCTCAGTGCGCCACTATCCTCCCGTCGATGAGCTGCATAAACTAAACCTGGCTGCCTTGCATCTACATTACTTGCACCCCTACCAGGTGCTACACAACCCCGACCAGATCCATTTCCCCCTCTAGCTGCACCACGACCCATTGGTCCAGACCGATCACCTCTCCTAGTCTGATCAGAACCTCAGCTTGTTGGCTGCCCCTGATCTATCTGAGGACAGTCCCTCATCAAATGGTCTATGGATCCACACCTAAAGCATCCACCGATTTTCATTCTACACTCCCTATAATGGGTTCTCCTACATGTAGAACATGCTTGATTCTGGCCCGCTGGAGCACGAGCTAGCCCATCAGTCCTAGGCCTCTTTTGAAAATTTTCAATTGCTCTAGAGGGTCCAAAACTTCTCTTACTCCTGCCTCGATCCTTATCCCTCTCTTGTCTCTCCATCCATTTCACTTCCACAGCTATTTTAACTTTATCCACCAAAACCGCAAAAATTCTCTCTCGCTGTGGTGCAATCAAAATCCTTAGCTCATTCCGTAGCCCATCCTCAAACCGAACGCATCGTTCATACTCCGTTGCCACCATTCCCTAAGCGTAACGACTCAAGTGCAGAAACTCAGCCTCATACTCAGCCACCGACTTACTCCCCTACACCAAATTCAAAAATGTTTTCCTTTGAGCATCCATATAACTAGCCCCAATGTACTTTCCCTGGAATGACTCCTTAAAGAAATCCCAGTCAATCAGGTCTGCAGTCGTACCCTCTTTCACCGTGAGCCACCATTGGTAAGCCTCATCTCGAAGAAGAGACACGACCCCCTTCAGTTTTTTCTCCACTGTGAAGTCTAGGTCATCCGTTATACGTTCCACTGCCTCCAACCAATATTCAGCGGAACTTGGGGATACACCAGAGACTCCCCTAAATACTTCGGCCTCATTGTTCCTCAGCCTCTCTGGCATAGATTTTCAGGCTCCTATACCCATACCCGCCTCAGCCACTCTTTGCAAAACTCTTAGGACCGCCTGTGACACCACATCATCTCCACCCGTCTGGTCTTGAAATTCCACCTCAGTAGCTGATGGAACCGGTATCTCACTTTTGGACCCATGACCCGATCCTACGAGTTTTGACACGGTCATCGTACCTCTACCGCGTCCACGTGGCAGACGTCCTCGTCCTCTTGCACTCATTCTTCTGGTTCACGTTTATCTAATTTAAAAGTTTTATGAGTCATTAGTTGTTTCCACTAATTATCCCCGAACAATCTTATGAAACATAGTTTTTAAAAGTGATTCTTTCAAATTTGAACCTATCTACGCCTCTTGATCTTCCTATTCGGGAATTATGCACACACAACATTCAGATGAGTAACATCCATCACCTAAAGGTATTTTCGTCATTTCGCTACCTGGGGTATTTTAAGTAATTTTATCCTCTGAGGTATTTTGTAAATTTTTTTCAAAATATGGTTCTGGGTGATTTTGCAAAATAAAGGTATTTTGGTAAATTTTTTTCGACTCGGGGGTATTTCAATAATTTTAAAAGTTAGGGGTAATTTGGTCATTTTGTAAATTAGGGGTATTTTGGTCATTTTCCAAAACCAGGGAAATTTTTACGAATCAAGGGTAATTTGGTGATTTCAGAACTAAGGTTTACTTTAAGATTTTACAAAACAGGATGGTGGTCCTTTCGGGTTTTAATTGTAAGTTTTGGCACATTAACACGTCCTCGTAACTAGGGTGAATAGTCACTTATGCACGGTAGGATTCTAGTGAAAAGGATGTGAGTCACTAGGACTGCTTAAATACCAAGCTTTCCCTGAATCCACTCCTAGACATGCAGATGCCTATTGCCACACCCTGTCATGGCTAAGGTGAACAATCACTATGCACCAGGTAAGAATCCAGCGAAGAGGAGGTGAGTCACTCGGACTACCTAAATACCATGCTCTTTCGGATCTACTCCTAGACATGCATATGCTTGTTATCACACCTTAGTCTTGTGACTCGTTTACAGGTTTTGTTTAATGAGGTTAAGTCTTATGGATTTTAAGAGTTGTTTGTCTAAGCCTAGAGTCCATCAAGTTCTAACCTAAATAGTCTCGTCCCATAAAACCCATTAAGCCCACATTTATATCACAATCAGAGTTCATAATACTTACAGCGAACTTGGGCGGAGGCAGCAGTGCCATGCCGAGCTAACAAACCTTTACTAAAAGAAATCCATGTTTCAAAAGCCATTTTTAGAAAATATTTTGAGCCCAAAACCCCAAGAGCTGAGTTTTAAATCGGGCTCTGATACCAATTTGTAACACTCCAAACCCGGCCCAAACACTACGACCGGATCTGGCATGTCACTAGAAATGTCACTAGAAAAATTTTAATAAAATAATTCAGGTTACCAAAAAACCCTAAGTGAAATTTTATATAAAATATACCTTTAGGAATAAAAGCCCAAATTTAAGTACATGCCTTAGTTTAATTAAAGTAAATCTTTGAATAAAAAATAACAAATAAATAAAACCCATAACAAAACCCAAAACATAAATTAGCGACCCATGGCCTTATTACAACGGAGTTCAAATCCATAAAATAGAATAATTAATAAAAAACCAATAAGTTGAGACTTTCTGCCGGATCCACATATTCTTTTGCATGGCCACCTTGCGCTCCTCTCCGGCGCGGTCGATGCTCTAGGTGTCACCTGAAAGGTTAATTTAAGTGGGTGAGTCGTGAGACTCATTGTGCAACCCTCATGCACCACTAGATTTGTGCCTCATAAAACATAATAATAATCTCATTTATATAGATAACAACTAATATGCAAAACCCAACCCGTTTGAGGTTTCCATCCCAGACACGCCTGCATACCAACCGTTCTCACCATTGGGGATTTCTACAATCAACCCACACCACTACACGCCAAGATGCCGGTCATGCTACTCATCAACATATTATGGCCCATGGCCCTTATAACAGATCACGGCATTAGCCGCTACAGTATCTCACGGTTAAAATCGCTACACATGTACATATAACTTCCTCCTTTCATCACCCAACCCATGCAATCACATATAATCAATTTACTTGTAACATTTAATCAGATTATTTACTAACCTGATAGCCCGCTTTTACCCTCTTTGGGTTTCCATCATTAAATCGAGATTTCGGCATTCATCATATTACATAAAACTTATGAGCATACATTTAATAATCAGATCTAGATGGTGGGGAAGTATTACACACCTGATTCTCGTACTAATGCTTACGCTATGTCTACGCTACTATCACTCGAGACTACCACAATCGGCCCACGATCTGACTTCGATATCGGCCCACACCCCGATGGCCAATCTCACACTACCAAAACAGATCGCTTCTTGTATTTAGGTGTTGGTTCTACAGATCCAACCTTTTCTGCCTGACTGTTATTTGAATCCATCATAATTCCTTAATCACTAAACCATTTAAACAATGAGATTTAATTACTTAAACAACTATAACACCTAGAACGAACTCTTACCTAGTTAATCGAGTCCCGAATGTCCTTAAAAACACATCACCTCCCTTCCTACATTCGGCCATCACCAAAAATAGTTAACCAAATCGATGATCGCAACCTATCTAATGCCTTATGACATTTGGCCAAAGACAAAAGAATAAGAAAGTGGCCATTCGGCCGAACCTACCATTGACCACCTACCTTCAGCTTTTCACAAATCGGCACAGGAGACTTTAATGAAACAGATTCGGCTTCTAGGTACAGAGAGTGGAATCGACAGGGCCTTAGAAAATTGATTCGGATTAGAAACTTGATAAAAATGAATGAAGAAATCGCTAAGAAGCAAAATCCCGAAACTTACCAAATTAAAGAGGAGTATTCAGCTATGGTGCACATTCGGGAAAACGAAACCACCCTTGTAGATTCGGCTATGGGAGATGAGGGTATGAACAAAGGGGATTCAGCTTTTAGAAGGGATCTAGGAGAAAATAGAAGAGCTAAAGAGTTTTCGGTTGCCAAAGATGAAGGTTCTGCTAAGGTGAGATTTCGACTATGAATAAAGATGAAATTTTTGGCTTTTGGAGAAAAGTAGGAGAATAACAATGAGAGTTCGGCTAAAGTGTTTTGAAAAGAATGAGAAAAGAGTTGTCAAAGTATTCGGCCAACTAGAAAAAGAAAAGAAAGAAAAACTTAGAGGAGAATAAAGTGGAGATTTGGCGGAGAAAAAGAAAGATGGAAGAACTTGTTAGAAGAATTTTGGCTACTACAAAGCCTATACTAAACCGATTCCCCACAGAGTTGAGTTTGACAAACTCGCAACTCTTTGGATAGCTCACATCTTTATCCCTTATCATGATCTCTGACTTATTTAAAAGAGTCTCCATTAGATCCAACTCCTCACCCTTTATCAGCATTAAATCACTTAAATCAAAACACTATAAACTCCTAAAAATTTACCTTGTGCTGTCCCCTCCTAAGGCTCCTAAGTGCCAAATTTTTGGACCTAAAACTTGGGCTTCTGGTGGCCACAAATTGGGCCTCTTTCCCTTGCCTTTTGACGCCAACTCCTCTCCTTCCTTATGGAATCATTTCCTTCTGAGCCATAAGCCCAAAATGCTCATTAAACTACCTAAAACTTTATTTTAACCCAAGTAAGCTTAAACAGAATATTTAATTTAGGCCTTAGCTTTAAACCTAAATTTCCAAATTTTAACATATGAAACAAACGCCACATAAAAATGCACAAGCTCACCTTTAGGATGTTACAGTTCCCACATTTCTTGCTGAATCTCGGTCAATTGCCCCTGCATTTGTATTTGCATTTGTTGTATTCTCTCCAACCTTTGCTCCATGTTTTCCAAGTTAACTGAAATAACTTTACCTAATTAGGGTCCTTTTGTAAAAGTCTAATGCAAATGGTGCAATGTAATGCAAATGCATGAATGCAAAGAGGAGGCATCGATTCCGAATCAACTTCATTTTAGGAAACTTTATCAGAAAACAAAAATATTTACATAAAATGGATTATAAATATGCTTTTGCCCTATGTCCTAAGGTCTTGAATTTCACAAGCAAGGAAGCTAGCTCTTGACTACGATCGGACTGCAGCTCATACTTCATGCTCAACACATCAGCCTGTGATACTAAGGTCTGTAGATGATCAGCTACCTCTCGAATCTGAACTCATGTGGTAATCCCAACTTTTAACTTGGTCATGGGAATGATGAAGCTTTTTCTTCCAATGCCCTTATCTTGTTTCAAGAAGTTTGATCTGAAGTTCACAATTGTGTAGTGTTGACTCTAACTCCTACCTTTCAAGCTTAACTTTAACTTTACCGCGAAATTATAGTCTTGATAGTGATGAAGAGATCGTCCAAGTTTATCATTTATCTTTAGAAAAAGATTTGTAAGGTATTGATCCTTTCTCCTAGCTGGTGTCATACTCAGAAAGACTCTTCCGCTTCCCTTTTTCAATTCTGACCACAGATGAAAAGCATCTTTTCTGGTTCATCTCTTTGAATATATCAAATGAGGGATCAATACGAATTCTTTTCTGCAACGAATAAAATCCCTTACAATGTTGTTTGGATCACAACAAGAAGCTGAGAAGTTCACAACAACCCATCCTAGATGGCTCCACCAACTTATTGTTGTTAAAATTCCAACACCCATTCCTTGGAAAGAAATCTCCACCATTACCCACTCTTAACCTTGGTGCTGGCAGAATATGTCCATCCACTTGGGTGACCATCTTCATATGAAAGAGAAATGCTGTAATAGTAGAAGTGTCCGTCCATACTCCCCATGCTAATTTTGAAGTGATTGGTAAGTATAGTTACCACGCCATGCCATAGGGTATCGTGCAATCTTCTTTGCATTCGATTCTGCTTTGATCAGAACAACATCAAGAAGCACAGGTGGCAGGGATTTTAGCGGTGCCCTATTTCCCTCATGCTTAAACGAATCAATACCCTCTTTCTCTAATTGCCTATGCTCTAACTATATCTGACATTGCATTGTCTTCCACTTTATCAAGGAATTCGTTTTCCATAACTAGCATTTCTAACTTAGAAAGTGACCGTGAATTGATACCTCTCTAAAATATGAAATGACATGTACAAAAGGATAAAACACAACAAGTTGGTACCATGGAATAAAGTATAAAGAAAAAATAAACAAACACCTGTCTGGGTGACCACATAGTTCTACCTAAGGTGGGCCCTTAAGGTTCACTATATGTGGTTTAGTTCTAAAGTTGAGGTACCCGAACTAGCAGTGTAACACCCCAAACCCGACCTAGAAGTTAGGCCCGAATCTGGCGTGTCACATTAGGGTGCTTTTCAAGAAACCATGGTTCCATTTGAAAACCTTTCTTGATATTAAAAACTAAAGTCCCAGTTTGCATTTGTTTATTATTAATCGACATTTATTAAAAAGTTATTACCTAAAAAAACTTTGTTTGTTGCAGAAACTTAATTAAAGTGACTGACTTATGAAAACGTGATCTTTACGACCTATTCGCGGCGTAGTATTTTGAAAGCATATACTATTTTGGAAAACCGTGATACAAAGTTTAGCATTTAAAACATAATAAACTAAAATCCCACAACTAAAATGAGAATTTAAAAGAGGCCTTATTACAAAATATTAACCCAAGTTAAAAATAAGTAAAAGTACTCTGAGTCCAAAAGCGCTCATAGTGTGGCCACCTCAGGAGTCCTCAAGCACGTCGAGGCGCCTCTGAGGATTACACGAGAACAAAAATATTAAAAAGAGGTGTGAGTTTATGAAAACTTCGATGTGCATAACCCTCATCAATAAGAACATGAATCACAATAGTTGGGCGAAGCCCATTTCGATGTGATGGCAATTGGGCCTTAGCCCATAAAAGCCTCGATTGGGTCTTAACCCATAAATGTCACAAATCATATTTATCGGGCTGAGCCCATTAAAAAAACCACATATGCAATGCATTAATGCCCATACCAACCTTGCACTCCGTCTCTGTCCAACCACAGACTCTGTGAGATTTAATCGACCCACCCATCCTTACACTTCTTATGTAGCCAGGTTGCGGCACTAACTTATCGATGCAACATAGTTTTCGGTGGCTAAAAGCATTCGGTGGATCCACGATGCGTCAGCGACCATGCGATCCTATCTGCACTTCCTCTTCGAATAATCCCATCCCCATGCAACATAATAACACATGAATGCGACATACAATAATAATCATCGATAACAATCATAAATCACATACAAGAATAATCATATAACATGTAGGGGCATTTTCATCATTTTTGCCCTCTAGGGAATATCGTCATTTTACCCATCGAGGTATTTTAGTAATTTACCTACCAAAGGTATTTTAATTTACCTTCCAAGGGTTTTTTTCGTAATTTACCTACCAAGGGTATTTTCGTAATTTACCTACCAAGGGTATTTTCGTAATTTACCTACCAAGGGTATTTTCACAATTTACCTACCAAGGGTATTTTTGTAATTTACCTACTAAGGGTATTTCAGTAATTTCACAAACTAGGAATATTTTGGTAATTTTGCAAATTAGAGGTACTTTGGTAATTTTGCAAATTAGAAGTACTTCGATAATCTCACAAACCAGGGGTAATTCGATAATTTTACAAACCAGTGTATTAACGACCCAACAGAAGGTCCACTATCGCCTCGAATGACACAAGTATTCTAAACAGAGATAATGATGCGAATGGGCCTAAGGCCCATTGTCGGCCCAAATGGGCTCACACACTCGTGTGGCCCATTTAGCCAAAACCTAGCCAATATATGAGATTCATATAGTCTAGTTCACTATCTTCTACTCAATCATACAATTTACTCATATGGCCCCCGGGCCCATTAAGCCCACTTGGCCACTTTCGGGCCATCGTAGCCCAACAGCCCACACACACAAGAATACTCATGGTGGCCTTGACTATTGCGTTGAAGTTTCCACACCTGCGCTCGTACGCTCGTGTGGCTACCATCGCCGTGTGACCGACATTTCGGCATTTGCCGCTCTATAGCTAGAGTAGAGAGAATACACACCTTATAGGAATTCTGAAGCTGCTAAACCGCGCTCCCAACTTCTCACCTTCCTTCTTTATATCTTTATGATGTGGGATCCTTCCGCTAGTAGAGTTTAAATCCAACTCAAACTCTTGCCGCCCCATCTTAGCAAAATAAATACTCCCTTGCTTCTCATGAGATTCGAACCCAGGCTCCCCTATAACATAATCCACGCTGCTAGCCACTTTACCAACTAGCTCCTGGTTTCTAAAATCATGCAAGAACTAAATATAAGTCCTATGGCCAAATTCAAAATCCATTTAAAAAGAAACCAAAATGCAAGCACCAAGACTTGAACCTTGGACCTCCTTCCTTCCTTGTGGCGTCACCCCCTTGCCTCTTATGTGGCGTCACTTTGCCACTACACCACACACTCCACTTGTCATTTTTCCCCATATTTTATTCTTAAAGCCTACCTACCAACTCCCAAGGTTTTTTTCACCTAAAACCAAAATTTTTCCTATTACCTAACTTTAACCCGGGACTTCATAAAAGCCTCCTAACCTTCCAAAATCACTCACCTAATAGGTCCAACTTCCCTTAGTACCATTCTCTTGCTCTCAAAAATTTTAAACGCTATACCCCCAAGGCCCACTGGGCCCAATCCTACTAGGCCCAGTTCTAGGATGTTACAAATCTACCCTCCTTAGAGAAATTTTGTCCCCGAAATTTCTAACTATCTTATAACCGCACAATACGGATATATCACTACTACCTGCTGCGCACTCTAGTCCTAATTATTTGAATTACAAATTTTATGAATTTAGCTCATAGTTCAATAATTAAACAAATGTTTTATGGAAGTAGTAGTTAAGAGTTATTTTCAAAATTGCCGACCCTATAGTTTTTAGTCCCTCACGGCCTCAATATAGTCTATCATCTAAAGTAATCCTAGTATCTACCTACAATAATAATGATTTAAAAGCAGATAAGAGAACTTACTTGGTCAAATGATGAGACTCGGTGTGCCACACAAAAACCTTTCAAAACTACTTCAAAATCATTTGTAAACATCTTTAAAATAAACACTAAAACCATCTCACGGCACAGTTTTGCAACCTAGGCTCGATACCACTAAATGTAATACCCCAAACTCGGCATAGAAGTTAGGCGAATCAGCGTGTCACATTGGGGTGCTTTTAGAAACCATGGTTCCATTTGAAAACCTTTCTTGATATTAAAACTAAAGTCACGATTTACGTTTGTTTATTATTAATCGACATTTGTTAAAAGTTAAAAAACTTTGTTTGTTGCGAAACTTAATTAAAATGACCGACTTATGAAAGCGTGATGTTTCGACCTATTCATAAGCGTAGTATTTTGAAAGCGAATCTTGTTTTGGAAAATCGTGATACAAAGTTTAGAAGATTTAAAACATAATAAACTAAAAATCTCAAAACTAAAACCGAATTTAAGAGAGACCTTATTACAAAATATTAACCCAAGTTAAAAATAAGTAAAGTACTAGTCCAAAACTGCTCATAGTGTGGCCACCTCCGAGTCCTCAAGCACGTCGAACCGCTTACTGAGGATTACCTGAGAAAAAAATATTAAAAAGAGGGTGTGAGTTTACGAAAACTCAGTGTGCATAACCCTAATCAATAAGAACATGAATCACAATAGTTCAGAAGCCCATTTCGATGCTTGGTGGCAATTGGGCCTTAGCCCATAAAAGCCTCATTCGAGTCTTAACTCATAAATGTCACAAATCATATTTATCTGGGCCTGAGCCCATCTCAAATAAAACCACATATGCAATGCATTAATGCCCATACCAACCACACTCTCTGTCTCTATCCTACCACCTTTGTTGTGGGATTTAATCGACTTACCCATCCCTACACTCCTTATGTAGCCTTTGGTTGCGGCACTAACTTATCGATCTGACATAGTTGCTCGGTGGCTAAAAGCTTTGGTGGATCCACGATCGTCAGCGACCATGCGATCCTATCTGCACTTTCCCTTTCGAATAATCCTATCCCCATGTAACATAATAACACATGAATGCAACATACAATAATAATCATACGATAACAATCATAAATTACATACAAGAATAATCATATAACATGTAGGGGCATTTTTGTCATTTTTGCCCTCTAGGAGCATATCGGTCATTTTACCCAAGAGGGTATTTTCGTAATTTACCTACCAAGGGTATTTTTGTAATTTACCAACCAAGGGTATTTTTGTAATTTACTACCAAGGTTATTTTCGTAATTTACCTACCAATGGTATTTTCGTAATTTACTACCAAGGGTATTTTCACAATTTACCTACCAAGGGTATTTTCGTAATTTACCTGCTAAGGGTATTTCAGTAATTTCACAAACTGAGGTATTTTGGTAATTTAGCAAATTGGGGGTACTTTGGTAATTTCGCAAATTAGGGGTAGTTCGATAATTTCACAAACTAAGGGTAATTTGGTAATTTTACAAACCAGGGTATTAACGACCCAACAGAAGGTCCACTGTCGCCTCGAACGACTCAAGTATTCTAAACAGTGATAATGATGCGAATGGGCCTAAGGCCCATTATCGGGCCAAATGGGCCCACACACTCGTGTGGCCCATTTAGCCCAAACCTAGCCACATATATTAGATTCATATAGCCTAGTTCACTATCTTCTACTCAATCATACAATTTACTCATATGGGCCCCTAGGCCCATTTGGCCCTTTCGACCATCGAATGACGACCCACACAAAAGAATACTCATCGTGGCCTTGACTATCGCATCGAAGCTTCCATACGTGCGCTCGTACGCTCGTGTGGCTACCATCGCCGTGTGACCGACATTTCGGTATTTGCCGCTCTATAGCTAGAGTAGAGAGAATACACACCTGATAGGAATTCTGAAGCTGCTAAACCGCGCTCCCAAAGCTCCTAAGCCCAACGCCCGCCAAGGTATGTTTTCTCTCCTTCTAGAATGCTCTTTATATAGCTAGCTTCTCACCTTCCTTCTTTATATCTTTTCGATGTGGGATCCTTCCGCTAATAGAGTTTAAATCCAACTCAAACTCTTGCCGCCCCATCTTAGCAAAATAAATACTCCCTTGCTTCTCATGAGATTCGAACCTAGGCTCCCCTATAACATAATCCACGCTACTAGCCACTTTACCAACTAGCTCCTTGTTTCTAAAATCATGCGCAACTAAATATAAGTCCTATGGCCAAATTCAAAAATCTATTTAAAAAGAAACCCAAAATGCAAGCACTAAGACTTGAACCTTGGACCTCCTTCCTTCCTTGTGGCGTCACCCCCTTGCCTCTTATGTGGCGTCCACTTTGCCACTACACCACACACTCTACTTGTCATTTTTCCCACATTTTATTCTTAAAGCCTACCTACCAACTCACGGGGTTTTTTTTACCTAAAACCAAAATTTTTCCTATGGCCTAACTTTAACCCGGGACTTCATAAAAGCCTCCTAAACTTCCAAAATCACTGACCTAATAGGACCAACTTGCCTTAGTACCATTCTCTTGTTCTCAAAAATTTTAAACGCTACTACCCCAAGGCCCATTGGGCCCAATCCTACTAGGCCTAGCTCGAGGATGTTACAAATCTACCCTCCTTAGAAATTTCGTCCCCGAAATTTCAAACTATCTCATAAGCGCATTATCTTGGATATACCACTACGCTCGCTTTCGCACTCTAGTCCTAATTATCTGAATTACAAATTTTATGAATTTAGCTCATAGTTCCAATAATTAAACAAATGTTTTATGGAAGTAGTAGTTAAGAGTTGTTTTGAAATTGCCACTCACTATAGTTTTTAGTCCCTACGGCCTTAGTATAGTCTATCATCTAAAGTAATCCTAGTATCTACCTCTGAATAACAGCTTTAAAATAGATAAGAGAACTTACTTGGTCCGAATATTTGGAGACTCGGTGTGCCACACAAAACCTTTCAAAACTACTTCAAAAATCATTTGTAAACATCTTTAAAATAAACACTAAAACCCATCTCATAGCCCGAGTTTTGCAACCTAGGCTCTGATACCACTAAATGTAATACCCCAAACTCGGCCTAGAAGTTAGGCCCAAATCAGGTGGCGTGTCACATTGGGGTGCTTTTCGAGAAACCATGGTTCTATTTGAAAACCTTTCTTGAAATTAAAAACTAAAGTCCCAGTTTGCGTTTGTTTATTATTAATCGACATTTATTAAAAAGTTATTACCTAAAAAAAACTTTGTTTGTTGCGGAAACTTAATTAAAATGACTGACTTATGAAAACGTGATGTTTATGACCTACTCGCGAAAGCGTAGTATTTTAAAAGCGAATCTTTGTTTTTGGACAAGCTGTGATACAATGTTTATGATTTAAAACATAATAAACTAAAATCCCAAAACTAAAACCGAATTTAAGAGAGGCATTATTACAAAATCTTAACCCAAGTTAAAAATAAGTAAAGTACTAGAGTCCAAAACTACTCATAGTGTGGCCATCTCGGAGTCCTCCAAGACGTCGAACCGCTTCTTGAGGATTACACGAGAAAAAAAATTAAAAAGAGGTGTGAGTTTACTTAAAACTCGGTGTGCATAACCCTCATCAATAAGAACATGAATCACAATAGTTGGTAGAAGCCCATTTCATGAACGGTGGCAATTGGACCTTAGCCCATAAAAGCCTCAATTGGGCCTTAACCCATAAATGTCACAAATCATATTTATCCGGGCTGAGCCCATCTCAAATAAAACCACATATGCAATGCATTAATGCCCATACCAACCTTGCACTCTGCCTCTTGTCCAACCACGCACTCTTGTGGGGATTTAATCGACCGCCATCCTCAAGACTCCTTATGTAGCACGGTTGCGGCACTAACTTATCGGTGCAAAGCATAAGCGCTCGGTGGCTAAAGACTTGGTGGATCCACGATCGTCAGCGACCATGCGATCCTATATGCACTTCCCCTTTCGAATAATCCCATCCCCATGCAACATAATAACGCATGAATGTAACATACAATAATAATCATACGATAACAATCATAAATCACATACAAGAATAATCATATAACATGTAAGGGCGTTTTCGTTATTTTTTCCCTCTAGGGGCATATCAGTCATTTTACCCATCGAGGGTATTTTCGTAATTTACCTATCGAGGTATTTTTTTAATTTACCTACCAAGGGTATTTTCGTAATTTACCTACCAGGGGTATTTTTGTAATTTACCTATTAAGGGTATTTTCGTAATTTACCTACCAAGGGTATTTTCATAATTTACCTACTAAGGTATTTTTGTAATTTACCTACCAAGGGTATTTTAGTAATTTCACAAACTGGAGATATTTTGGTAATTTCGCAAATCGGGGGTACTTTGGTAATTTCATAAATTAGCGGTAGTTCGATAATTTCACAAACCAGGGGTAATTCGATAATTTTACAAACCAGGGTATTAACGACCCAACAGAAGGTCCACTGTCGCCTCAAACGAGTCAAGTATTCTAAACAGAGATAATGATGCGAATGGGCCTAAGGCCCATTGTCGGCCCAAATAGGCCCACACACTTGTGTGGCCCATTTAGCCCAAACCTAGCCATATATATGAGATTCATATAGTCTAGTTCACTATCTTCTACTCAATCATACAATTGACTACTATGGGCCCCAAGGCCCATTGGGCCCACTTGGCCCCTTTTCGGACCATCGTGAACAACAACCACACACACAGAATACTTATGGTGGCCTCGACTATCGCATCGAAGCTTCCACACGCAAGCTTCGTACACTCGTGTGGCTACCATCACCGTGTGTGATTTCATTTCATTTACTGCTCTATAGCTAGAGTAGAGAGAATACACACGATAGGAATTCGAAGTCGCTAAACCACGCTCCCACTTCTTACCTTCCTTTTTATATCTTTCGATGTGGGATCATACGCTAGTAGAGTTTAAATCCAACTCAAACTCTTGCCGCCCCATCTTAGCAAAATAAATACTCCCTTGCTTCTCATGAGATTCGAACCCAGGCTCCCCTATAACATAATCCACGCTGCTAGACACTTTACCAACTAGCTCCTTGTTTCTAAAATCATGCGCAACTAAATATAAGTCCTATGGCCAAATTCAAAAATCCATTTAAAAAGAAAACCAAAATACTAGCACCAAGACTTGAACCTTGGACCTCCTTCCTTCCTTGTGGCGTCACCCTCTTGCCTCTTATGTGGCGTTACTTTGCCACTACACCACACACTCCACTTGTCATTTTTCCCCACATTTTATTCTTAAAGCCTACCTACCAACTCACAGGTTTTTTTCACCTAAAACCAAAATTTTTCCTATGGCCTAACTTTAACCTGGGACTTCATAAAAGCCTCCTAACCTTCCAAAATCACTCACCTAATAGGTCCAACTTGCCTTAGTACCATTCTCTTGTTCTCAAAAATTTTAAACACTACTACCCCTCAGGCCCACTGGGCCCAATCCTACTAGGCCCAGTTCCAGGATGTTACAAGCAGATTCCTCGATCCTCACCCATTATAGGCTTATATGGATCGAGTTTAGTTAAGGAATACATTTCCCTATGACTACATGAGGTGACAACCTCACGAAGACATAAATACGGATGTATCCGGCGATTCACTATCACCTGCGGAGGTGAAAACCTTACGAAGGAGTAACTTCTCACTCCCACTTAAGGGTGTGACCACAATGGTCATGCAATGCGATGCGAAACATTTTAAAATAGAACCACATGCAATAAATGGATCATATTTTTTTAAAAAAAAACTAGATTTTAAAATTTGGACAAAAGGACATGTAATTATCGATTCTATGGCTTGACTATCTTATTGGTCCCCAATGGAGTTGCCAAGCTGTCGAAACCATTTTTTTAAATCAGTTCTAAAAAATGGGGATCGACTTTAAAAACAAAATGGGAGTCGCCACCAATCCCTTTTTACTAAGGTGTGATTGGATCACCTTGTAAAATGTTTTATTTTAAAACATTTGATTTTGGTCTACGAAAAAAACGAGAAAATGAGTTTGGGAGTCGGTTACGTATGAGGAAGGGTTAGCACCCTCATAATGCCCAAAAAATTGGTACCTAATCGATAAAATCATGTCCAAATGTTTGAAGTTTAAAAGTGTTCAAAAAATATGATTTCCTAAAAAACTTTGAGCCATTTAAGTTAAAACTTGAGATTTCTTTGTTCCGAAGGAATATAAACATCACATCCAGTACGTTAGGACACGATATTAAAAAACCTTCATAATCAAAATCATCTCATGATTTACAAAACTTGTAAAACGGTATTTAGTTATTTAGCCAAACGAAAAATCGCAACCCAGTACGTTAGGGCACTATTTCCCAAATTTCTAAATACAAAAACATTGCCTTATTTTAAAAACCTTTAGATAAAATATAGTAATTTTGTAAAAAATGTATATATAAACAATAAATAAATAACTACATAATGGCAATCATAAATAAATAAATGAGAGAATATGGGCAAATAAAATATATACATATAAATAATAATATTAAAAATAGTTAAAATAAATAATATACATAAAATATATTAATGCAATAATTATAAAAGTACATATATAATAAATAATATAAATAAAATATATTACATAATATAAATTAATTTTGATATAAAAATAAAATTTTAAAAACATTATATATGATATAGCATAATCTTGTATGATATGAAAACTTAAAGCATATAATATATAAAAATAATATGTGATGCAAATAATGTTAACCTAATTAAAATAATAAATAATAAATATTTAATATATAAGGATAAAATATATAATTTTATACTATTAATGCGTTAATATATATAAATAATAAAGAAAATAATGTAGTCTTTTAATATAATAAAATTATTTAATATAATATTAAAATAATAAAATAAGAGGATAAAAAATAAATAAATCAAAAGAAACAAGGGTTAAATTGCAATTAAAACAAATATAACAGGACTAAATTAAAACACACGTTGAATCGCAGGGTTAAAATAGCAAATAGGCCAAATATCAAAACGACACCGTTCTTCTCTGTACCTGAAAAGGCCTGGAGGACTAAATTGAAACAAATACCATAATTTTGGGCCAATTTGAAAAATAACGAAAATGCCAATTGGATGTAATTTTAAATATACAATAATGCGGAAGGCACAAGCACAAATAATCCATTTTGCAAAACACGCGGATCCTCTATGCGAGTCGAGTCGGTCTTGGTCTTGAGTAAAAGCGACGTCGTTTTGGGCTATAGTAACCAGCACCAAAACAGCGCCATTTCAAGTATCTATATAAACAAAAAAAATTTAAAAACAATTCATTTTTCTCTTCAGCAAAGAAAAAAAAAAGAGAGGGCTCCCCAATGCGATTTTCGGTCATTCTTTGGCGAGGCTCCTATGGCAAATCATATCGTTATCCACCACATGCAAGTGGTGAACCTAAAAATGTAAGCTTTTTTAAGTATTTTATATGTATTATATATATGATAAAAAATAAAATATAAAATATAAAAAAAAGTAGTATCTGAAAATAAAATAAAATAAAACAAGACCTTTGATTTTATTTTACGAATCTGTCTGTATTTATGTATATTTTCCTCTCTGTCTATATGTGTACCTCTGTGTTTGTGTATTCTCATGTCTATTCGTGTTCTTTCTTTTACAGGTTTACATGGGTTTTATACCCGATAAAACAAATAGGAAATAAAAAGATGCCATTTTGGCTGCGATTATTTCCTTTCTTACATAAAGTCGAAGCGGAGATCTCGTGATGGAGATGAGACTTGCATGGATTGCGGCGTGCATTGGTGGCGCAATCAAAGGGCTATTGAAGCGGCGCAACGATTAGACTCCCATTCTTGCGACACCTAGGGTTTCAAAAACCCTAGGTTTTTCTGATTTCGGTTTATGCTTTTGGGCCTTTTGGGCTCCAGTATTGGGTTTGGGTTAGTCTGTTTTGGGGTATTGGGTCTCTTTAGTGGTTTGGGCTTTTGCTTGGGCTGTAAAAATGGACTGTTAAAAAAACATTGGACATTTATTTTTTGTTATTTTTTATTATATTTTTTGGTCTATATAGGCCCCAGAGCAAAATAGGTTATTACATATATAATAACATAATATAATAAATTATAATTAAAACGTAAAATATCTTTATTATATAATAATATAATAATATATTAAACATAAAAATCTTAGATTTTCCTCATGATAAACCGCTCAATTTATAATTTTGGTATAATTACCCTTTTAGTCCTTTTTATTTTCTTTTAATCTATAATTCAACTTTTACCCTTTATTCAATTTAGTCTTTTTATTAATTCTCCTAATTAAGTCAAATTCACCTATCTAAAACCTAATTAAACACACAACTAGTCTCGTAAATATTTCTAATAAATTTTTACGAACCCGTTTTTAAGACGGAGGCACGATAATGTAATTTTCGATGCATGTGAATTTTGCTTCATTACACTTACCTTGGGTATCACAATATCGTTATTGTGAGGGGAAATGACATTAAGGTATTTTTTTCAATGGAAGCTTTATGCGCCCCAAAAATATGGGATTTAAAATTTTCTTTGATTTGCTTAAATTCCATGATGTGCTTGAACGGGTAGTTATTTGAGTGTGTTTGGAGGTTTTTACTAAGCCTGGGTTCGATTTTGAACCTTGGAAAAATTTTAATTTTTGCTTATAAGTGAAACTGGCAGTTAGCAGTAGGGCTTATGTATAATTGTGTGTTATATGACACAAAGAGAGCCTATGGCTTGATGGTGGTTGCGTCATTAAGATGGCAAGGGGAGTGGGGTTCGAATCCCATGGCAAGCATATGAGGGCTTTTATTTTATGTCTTGAGGGTGCAAGAGGTAGAGTTTGGATCAAACTCTGCATAGGAGGTTGAAGAATTGGTCAACAATTTCGAATGGGAGGCTGGGAGTAATTTAATGAGGATTTGGTGGAGAATTTGAGGGAGTTTGAATGTGAAGGGAGTTGGCCGAATTTGGAGAGCTTGGGTAGGAAGATAAATTTAGGCTAGAGGGTTTCAATTGTGCAAATTCGGTTGAGGGGTGTCATTTAAGCATTTCGGGATTTGTTCTTTTGAAGCATCTTGTGCATTTTTTTACCATTCGGAACTTTTCCCTTCCATCTTTATTAGCTTTTGCTACCCATTCTTTGTTGAAACTTGAACGTCGAGTGCTGAGTTCTTCCTCAAAGTTCTTCTTTTCTTCATCCCTTGCCGACTCGACATTGCTTTTTTCTTTTTCCCTTAATCCATTTCTTGTCGAATCTATTTCTTTTCTCTTTGTTCTTCTTGTGATGACCGAACCTATTGTGGCCTAAACACTCTCTTTTCTGCGTTCCTCCCTTTTTTTTGTTTCTAACCTTTTCGAATCTCTTCAATTTTATGATAAGTGGATATTCTAGCCGAATCTTGACCAACTTCTTTTCTATGCTCGGTTCTATATCTCTCGAGCCGAAAGGCTATTTTGTTTTCATTTGTTGCCGTGGTTATTTGTATAGCTAACACCTTCTCATACACAATTGAATAAGTCCTTATACATTCCATAAACTTAAGAGTCCAGATTCACTTTTACCCCACAATGATAGCTTGATAGTGTGATAGCATCTCCAGCGATCTCCAACTCGAGCTAGTATAAAACCCTATCAGATATAAGAAAGGAAGGGAAGTAAGCTACATTGCTTAGTAAGTTTGTATGCAAATAATAAGTAACTTATTAACATGTTTTTCACTAATTCTCACCATATGTTCTGAAGGTAATACATTCATAAATGCATAAAATTTCCCATTTCATTTATGTCCATCTTGAGCTGTCTACTCTTGTTACGTCACTAAATTATTTTTATCCGGAGCTATGAAACTCCAAATTTAGATCCGCTAATTTTCTTGAAACTAGACTCACATATCTTCTTACCATAAAATTTCCAGAATTTTTGGTTTAGCCAATTAGTACAGTTTATTCTTTAAAGTCTCCCTATTTTGCTTCCAGTTCTAACCCTCTTTACTAAAATTTATTTTCTCATGTTACAGAATTGGAATGATGTTCCCATTTATTTCTATTGAAAATTGACTTATTAAGAAATTCAAAATATAAATTTTATCCCTTGATTATTTTCGTACAATTTTTAATGAATTTCATGAGTTAGAACAGGGGATTATGACTTATAAAATTCAAATATCTCATAATATGAAATTCTTTTGCTTGCACCGTTTCTTTTATGAAAAAATAGACCCAATAAGATTTAATTTCATATCTTATTCAACTTCTAATTCAATTTCCACAATTTTTGGTGAATTTTCAAAGTGATACAACTGTCATTGTACAAACTGTTTTGTTGCTAATTTTCTCAGATCATGTTTTCTTTGTATTAATTCTCGTTTACACATATAACACTAAAGTATATCTATAGTTAGCCATGCCAATATCTAGTCATCATCAAATATTTATAAGCCATTCATTGGCCAATTTAACCTATACATCCACAACAAAGACTTGAACATTTCATTTCTCAATTTAATTTGGCTTAAAAGCCTCACACATGATCATCAATCATATTTCTCACTTATTCGTACATCATAAGCATGGTCTTATAATCACAAGGTCATTCTCATAGGTATAACTTACTCGTTTACCTTCTTAAAAAAATTTGACCACATCCCGAGCACATTGCTCATGAGTGTATACATACATATACTTGCACTTAATCGTCACATATCACATATCGGACTCATTTCTCGTGACTTTTTCATATGTACCTGTATCACTTCATCACATAACTTTAGCACTTTTTCCTTCTTGAACATAAACTTAGCTCTTTACCCGTTGAACTAATCGGAATATCGAAGGATACTCAATCTCATCATACATGTATTACGATGCCAATGCCATATCCCAGATATGGTCTTACATGGGCTCACATCTTGATGCCGATGCCATATCCCAGATATGGTCTTACACAGGATCTCTTGTCTCAATGTTGATGCCATATCCCAGATATGGTCTTATACGAGATCTTATATAGATGTTGATGCCATGTCCCAAACATGGTCTTACACGAGATCTTCCTTTGGTGCCGAGGCCATGTCCAAGACATGGTCTTATATGGGACCTTCCTTATTCGGAGCGGATGCCATCTCCTAGACATGGTCTCACACGAGACCTACATTCAGTGTCGATGCCATGTCCCAGACATGGTCTTATCTGGACCTTCCTTATCTCATGTTGTGACATTAGTATCCTTGCTATTCGAATATTCAACCGGACTTAAACTTCTCATGATCTCATTATAATTTCATTGAGGCATCATTAATAAACTTAATGGAAATAATATATATTTCTCATAATATAAAGTAATTAAAAACATAATAACATTTTATAGCGTTAATTTCATACAAACTTACCTCGACTTAAAATGGCGAAAGGGACCGAGTCGTCCAATATTCGTCTTTCCCCTGTTCTAAGTTTGAAACTCATTTTCTTTATCTAAAATATCACATTTTACTTATTAAGTTATTATACTATTCAATTCAGTCCAAAAATCATATTATGGAAAAATTACATTTTTACCCCTAAACTTTATCATATTTACACTTTTGCCCCTAGGCTCGTAAAATGATTTTTATTCAATTTCATTGTATTTTAGGCCTAGATGAATTATTTTCATAACTATAGCAGTCCAAAATTTCCATTCATTCGCACATTTTCATACATTTTTCAATTTTTACAAACTAGTCCTTTTATGCGATTTCCTCGAAAATCACTTAGTAAAAGTCGGTTACTACACACTGAGCATTCATATTCTACCATTAGACATCAAAGAACATTCATGTCATCCATGGGTAAATTTTTAAACACAAACCCTAGCTCAAAATAATAGTAGAAATAGCTAAATCGAGTTACGAGGATCTCAAAAATGTAAAGAACGTTAAAAACGGGGCTTGGATGCACTTACTATTGAGCTTGAAAGCTTGAAAACCCTAGCCATGGCTTCCCCCGTGCTAACTTCGGCCAAGTAAGAAGATGGACAAGGGTTTTTGGCTTTTATTTTGTCTTTTAGTCTATTTAATTACCAAATTACCAAAATGCCCCTAACTTAAAAATATCCTATTTCACTTATCTCATGTCCATTTTTGTCCAAAAATTTAACCAATGGTCTAATTACCATTTAAGGACCTCCAATTTAAAATTTCATAGAAATTGGACACTTCTAACATTTGGAACTAAACTTTTGCACTATTTATAATTTAGTCCTTTTGACTAAATTGAGTGCCCAAACGTTGAAATTTTCGAACGAAATTTTCAAGAAATCCTTTTGTGAAATCGTAGACCATAAAACTATAATAAAAATAATATTTTCCTCGTCGAATTTGTGGCCCCAAAACCACTGTTCCGACTAAGCCCAAAATCAGGCTATTACACCACGGTAGGATTGCTATGTGGATTTCATTGAGGAGATTTCCTAAAAGAAAGAAGAATCCTCTTGTGATCAAATGATAATTGGACTGGCCCTTGTGGTAGGCATTATCATGCAATAAGTCAAGAAATTCTATCTTCAAAAGTGGACAACTAGTCAAAACATGCTACTTGGTGAGATTGTCCCACGACTCATTTGTGGTGCATGATTGTAAACTCTAAATTATACAGAGTTTTTTAGCAGTTTATGACACCTTTTTTACTTAAAATTAATATTGATTCTGAGTATTTTATAATTAATTGGGTAATTTTTTTCATATTAAGATTATGGGCATGATTTAATTAAGAATGCAATTTTGTGCTATTTTGTAGTAAATTAGTGCATAATTTAATTATTTTATGCTACATATTAATTTTGATTTAATTGTTGCAGTTGGACCAAGGACTTATGCATAGCTTATTTATTAAGCTACATGGACATGAGCCAAATTCACTCTATATGGATGGCAAAGGCAAGGAAATATGAGGAATGAATAAATTAATTTGATCCAATTAAAGTTGGTGCAATTGATAAACAAGTCTCACAAGCATTTAGGTCATCAACTTGTCCAAATAAGGGAGAATGAAGCCCAAGTTGGCAAGGGCATTTAGGCAGCTCAAAATCCACTTTTGGTAGATTTACTAGAGGTCCCTACAATTACAAATAAATTAGAAATCAACACACAAGCTTTACCCTTGAAAGTATCCACCATCTTGCTTGATTCAAACATTATTTCATGCAAGAATCGAGCAACTAAATAACCACCTATCTCCACAATTTATGGTCGACCATGGGAAAGAGAAACTTAAGGGATTTTAAGCTATTTTTAGCAAACCTACTAGTCATCTATCCACTATAAACACTACCCTCTACATACCTCATCAATCATCCATCACTTAACATTCATTCTTCATTTTTCAGTCTCATCACATTTTCGTCCTTTCATGCGTGGCCATCCCCATTTTCCCTCTCTATTAGCTATCAAGTCCTTGAGAAAATACTCTCTTGGTTGGCCACCTTAAGGAGCATTTTGCGAAGGAGCAACACGAAGATTGGAAAAAGTAGCCATGATCAAATTCTGGAGAACCGTTGAATCAATCAAAGTTTATTCTTCCTTATCGTTGTTTTACTTTTAATATTAATCATGTTCACAATTTTTTTATCTTCTCATCAACAATGGTAGCTTAAAGTTGTTTATCTAGAATGATAGCATCAATTAAATAAAGTTCATTTAAATCATGTTTATGATGTTTTGTGACTCAGTCATTCATGCTTTTAATTAAACTCAAACATGTATTTCATTCATGAAAATGTGATTGAATGCATTAGAATTAGTTGATCAATCCTATACAGATGGTGATTAATGGACACAATATTTAAAAGGTGAATACTTAATTTAGATCTTAACCTGATTAAATTAAAGGTTCATAATAATTCGAGAGAGCTTTATTACCTTGCATAGCTGTAACGTCCCAAAATTCTTATTTCTATTTTTGGTGAAAATGGGACACAAATGTGTATCTGCTTCAGTGGTTAAGTGTTCTGGGTATGTATGAGAGGTCCCAAGTTCAAGCCTTACCTTTGGTAAATTTTGGTATTTTTCTACTTAAGCTTTATACTTGATCAGTGGGCTTATATTAAATTATTTATAAAACCATATCACAATGGGCCTGCTGGTCTGGTGGTTAAGTTGAGTGTTAGGTTGTTGAAGGTCTTGTGTTCGAATCCCTACGTGAGCGTGAGAGTTTATTTTTGCTCGTTTGGCTGAGAGAATTTCAAGTGAATAGAACCTTTGGGGTGGTTATCTGTAGTGGGTAAGTGGAGAGAATTTAGGGATTTAGTATCATATCCCATATCTTTTTGTTTGTATTTTCAAAATGTTTTTTTTTTGTTTCTGAAAATTCCCAAGGTTTTAATGTTTTCTTTTCCTCTTGCTTTCTGTCATTTTTCCCCTTTATTCAATTTCTTTTAGTTTCTTCTTCGATTTTTGGTGCGTTCAGCTTTGGATTTTGTATTTGGTGGTAAGTTTTCGATCGAGTTAAAGAGGGTTTCCGTATAGTTCCATTCTAAGTTGAGATGTTGATTTCGTTAGTCTAATTTCTTATTTTTGGCAGTAATAAATGGCGAGGGACGAGGCTTTTATCTTGCAGAATCGTAATCGAAAAGTTCAGAGTTTGGAGTAAGTAATGGCTTTTGTGCATTGAACTATTTTCGGTTTCATGGTTTAGATTAACCACGTATTACATCTGATTTTGAGCGTTGATATACTGGTTTTTAGGTTCAGGAGTGTTTGTAGTTGCAGTAGCATCGAAATTGTACCAGGTGTGTACCCAAAAACACAGAAAAAGACATTCGACAAAAGCTAAAATTGTAAACTATCAATGCCACACGGGCGTGTGGTAGCCCGTGTGGTAGCCCGTGTGCGATAACAAGGCCGTGCGATTGACGAAGGCTAGGCCGTACGCAGGACACAGACGTGTGATAGCCGAGGTGTGGCCGTGCACGTCACACAGGCCTGTAGGCCCACACGGGCATGTGATAACTTGGCCAGGCCGTGTGATCCACACGAGAAAACCACATGGGTGTGTGGGCCCATTTAGCTAAAATGTTTTCTAGGGTTGCACGGGTCGCCCAAGTCGACTGTGAACCTACTGTAGGGTCGTAAGCGCTACTTAGACCCTAAATTATTTTATCTAAATATATAATGTATGTATTGAGCATGTTAAATTTATGCATGTTTACTAATTCGTATGAATGAGTGATAACTGGATTTTAGCATGTAAGCATGCATTCCTATATGTTTGCATTGAGCATGTTTAATTGCATCTGTATTAGGGTGGGATGATTGATTATTGGAGGAAGATTACTGAAAGGCTTTCATGTCTATTATCTGGCAGCTCAGTTGCAATATTATTGATATGTGCCGCATTCAGTACAACTTGGTGTGTAGGGTTGGGTGGGTGTTTTAAACCCCACATGGTGTGTAGAGATGGTTAGAGATGGTGTGTAGAGGCTGGTGGGTAGGATACTAATTTCTATTACTGTATGCATAATGTATCTAAGACTGTATCTGAATGGGCTAAGGCTTAAACTGAATTTGAATCTGTAATAGGCTTAGGCCCCATACTGCATTTGATTGAAAACTGTTGTTTGATTGTATGCATGTCTTCTGTGGGAATTATACACTGAGTTTACGTAAACTCACCCTTTCTTTTTTATCTGTACAGGTAATCCCCAGACTTAGACGGATCGGTGCGGCGGAGGACTCAATGGTGACCACATGTCTATTGAACTGCATAAATTTCATTTATGATTTTTATTTCCAAATTTTTTGGGGTTTTTTAATGTAATTTGGGACTTTTGGACTATTTTCCTCTATTTTGGTTTTTAACTTTTTCTATGGTCTTTTAAACTGCAAAACCAACGAAAACTCGATTTCATTTAAAAGAACTTTTTTTTTTAAACGTGAATGGTTTTCTTTAAATATCACGGTTTTAAAAGCTTTCACTACATAATATGTTTTTAAACGAATCAAATTAATGAGAAAATAATAATGAAATTGACGAAAGATAAATAGAAGCTAATAAATGGAACAGTTTTAAGTTGACTATTTGATTTTAAATCCTATTCGGATGACACCGCCAGATTCGACCATAACGTCTAGTCCGAGTTTGGGGTGTTACATTTAGTGGTATCAGAGTCAAGTTGTAAAACTCGGCTGTGGATTTTGGGTTTTAAAATTTGGTTTTTGAGAACTGACTTTCAAATGATTTGAAATGATTTGATTGAGAATATGGTACACCGAGTCTCCAGCGCCGGTCTTGTAAGTGTTCTGATAAACTATTATGATATTGTAGATAGTCTGTACTTAAAACACTCTATTTAGTGTATACTGAAATTATAATGAAACTAAAACTAATAGAGACTGTGTTTGCAAAAACAAACTCTAAATTTATGATACTTTTTACATAAAACATTTGTTAATAAATACTGAAATTGTAATTGATTTTAAAATTTGTAATACAGATAAACCCGAATAGACATAAGTGCATGTGGTATTCATGGACGTGGTACTAGAGACCGAGGTAGAGGCTGTAGGGGCTCGAGCTGAATACTCATCTCTAGGCAGCATGCCGAATTTGGACACTAGTAAGACACCTATGTCACCTGTTATGGAGGCTGGGTCTCAAGATCGCATGGCTGGGGACAACGCATTGTCCTAGGCTATGTTAAAGATATTGGAGAGGGTCGTTGGGCTCAATACTGGATCTAGAGGCCAATGGTCGGTTACAAAACAACTCTGGTCCAATGGAGTTGAACTTTTTAAAGGTGTCACTGGAGTCACCCCTAATGTGGTTGAGTACTGGATAGAGGCTACTAAGAGGATAATGGATGATTTAGATTATACCCCTGAGCAGAAATTGAAGGGTGCAATCTCGTTGCTTCATGATGAGGCCTATTAGTGGTGGTTGATTGTTGAGGAGGGCACTCAGCCCAACCGTCTGTCTTAGGAGTTCTTTAAGCCTACCTTCCAAGGAAAGTATGTCGGAGCAAGTTACATCGATGCTATAAGGCGTGAGTTTTTGAACCTCACTCAGGGAGATCGATCAATGGTCGAGTATGAGGCTGAATTTTTTAGACTGAGCCATTATGCACGAGGTATGGTGGCAACTGAATATGAGAGATGTATCCATTTTGAGGACGGTCTTAGGGATAATCTGATGGTACTGATAGCTCCGTAGAGGGAGCAAGAGTTCTCTATTCTGGTAGAGAAGGCGAAGATTGCCAAAGAAGTTAAGCGTGCTCAGCACCAAAATAGAGATCGTGAATGGGGTAAGAACAAGAGGGATTCCGAGCCCTCAAGTTTAATATAGAGGCCTATGAAAAAGGCCAGGACTGATGGGCCAATTATAGATGGGCCCCTTGTTGCTCCTACTGGATTGCAGCTGTGTGGTGACTGTGGTAGATGCCATCAAAGCGAGTGTTAGAGGAGGACTGAGGCGTGTTTGAGGTGTGGGTCATTAGAGTACAGCATTCGAGAGTGTCCGCTAAGGGCGATCAGGTGCAAGCTCCGGGTTTTGGTACTGCACAGCCACAGAGGGTAGTTTAGTAGCCACCGAGGGGCCATGTCAGGCTAGATGTGGTAACGATATGGGTCATGGATAGAGAGCACCGATGAAGAGGTGTTGATGACGGTGAGGCAAGACGACTGCTCTTGTTTATCTTTCGTCAGTCGATAGGACAGAGATGTTCTAGACGTTATTACTGGTACGTTCTTTATTTATGAAGTACCTTACTTTGCTTTGATAGACGTAGGTTCTACACATTCCTATGTAGCTAGCATTGTGTCTAAAAACTTGGGGATTTTGGTTGAGAGTACTTCTAGTGAGGTGACTGTATTGAGTCCATTGGGGCAATCGATTTGGTTAGAAAACTATATAGAGATGTTTCGCTAGAGGTTCAAGGGTCGGTATTTCTGGCTAATTTGATAGAGCTTTTGTTTGGGGTGTTTGACCTATTCCGGTATGGACTGGTTGGTCAAACACCGTGTCAGTCTGGACTATGCGACTAAGAAGGTCATCATGAGAACTAAGGAGGATAATGAGGTAGTCATGATTGGAGAACGTTGAAATTATTTGGCTAATGTGATCTCTGCACTGGTGGTTGAGAAAATAGTTCGTAAGGGATGTGAGGCGTTCTTGGCCTATATTAGTGTTTCTAATTCTAGGGTCTCTAAGGTAAAGGACATCAAAACTGTAAGGGATTTTTTGGATGTCTTTCTTGAAGAGCTAACAGGTTTACCTCCGAATCAAAAAGTGGAATTTGGGATTGAGCCTTTTTCTGGTACAGCTCCGGTGTCTATCACTCCCTATCGAATGGCACCAAAGGAGCTTATAGAGCTTAAGGCTCAACTACAAGAACTTTTGGACCGTAGTTTCATCCGTCCTAGTGTGTCTTTGTGGGGAGCACCGATTTTGTTTGTTAAGAAGAATGATGGGACCATGAGGATGTGCATTAACCATCGGCAGTTGAACAAGCTAGCCATTAAGAACAAGTATCCACTTCCGAGGATCGACAACTTATTTGATTAGTTCTGAGGGGCTTCTGTATTCTCTAAGATTGATCTCGGTCGGGTATCATCTCTTAAGATGTGATTGATCTCTGGTCAGGGTATCATCAGTCGAGGGTTAAGGATGTGAATATTCATAAGACTACTTTTAGGACTCGTTATGGGCATTACGAGTTCCTAGTTATGCCCTTTGAGTTGACGAATGCACCGGTCGTATTCCTTGATCTGATGAACCAAGTGTTTCAACCCTATCTTTACCAATTTGTCGTGGTTTTCATCGACGACATTTTGGTATACTCTAAGACTGAAGATGAGCATGATGAGCATCTAAGAGTTGTGCTTCAGATTCTGCATGAGAAGTAATTGTATGCTAAATTTAGCAAGTGTGAATTCTGGTTGCACGAAGAAACCTTTCTGGGACACATAGTGTTTGCTAAGGGGATCCGAGTCGATCCTAGGAAAATTGAGGCTATACTAGATTAGAAACAGCCTATGAACGTGTCTAAGATCCACAGTTTTCTAAGTCTGGTGGGTTATTATCGGTGGTTTGTGGAAGGTTTCTTACTGATTGCAGCGCCCTTAACTAAGCTTCTACGTAAGGGTGTTCCATTTGTTTGGACTGATGTGCAGCAGGAGAGTTTTGAGAAGCTCAAGACTGTTTTGACTCATAATATTCGTAATATTCATCGATAATGTTTCATCATAATTCATAGATAATTTATACATGGATAATTTAACTCAAAGAGTCCTAAAGATTCTAACAATCAAATTCATAGTTTTTAGCACGAAAAGTATAGGTGTTTCCCCTTATCTAAATAATTACCTTTAATTCAAAATCGACAAGAGTTGACATCCTCACTAAAGATTCACTCAAATCACTCAAAAGTGTTTAAGGTTCAAAATTAAGCACTCAACAGTCAAACATGAAAAGTTATTACCATAGGCTTGCATGAAAATCAAATCTCCACCACCATAAAATAAGATGATACACAAATCAAAAGGTCTTTAAAGGGTTGTAATGGGGCTTAGGTTAAAGGTGTGGATAAAGGCTGAATTAGAAGGTTAGAATTGAGATTGAATTAACAATTTACCTAACTAGAAAAATGAACTAATCCTGAATAATTACATCAATTAAAAACTTGAAATACTAATAATACGAGCTTCTTTTTCAAGATGTTGAATTTAAAAGTATAAGCTCACTTAATCACGGAACTAATAATAAATATACTTTGAATTTTTTTTAAGAACAAATCAAATAAATACATAATATAAGAAGAATTTAACTACTGAAATAAAATAATTAGGTAATTGATCAAATCAAGTCTCGATAGAAGGGTAGTCAAAAGGAATGGTGGTAACAAATACAAGATGGGTTTTGGGTTAATATCAGTGGTTGAGTTAATAAAAAGGGTTGTTAGGATCAAAGGGGTTCACTAGGGATTAATTGTGAAGGTAGGTTTTTAGTGGAGTAAGTGGGTTAAATCCTATGTGCCTTTATCATCTCAGTATATCAAATCAAAGATGTGGTCTCGACATGTATAATCGAAGCAAGTTCTAGAATAACAAATCAATGTTGACAAACTCATAATAAAGTGAGCACGAAAAGAATGTATGCTCTAAAAGTTTCAAAATCTCACACAAATTATGGGTTTTTGATGAAAACCTTGTAAATTTCAAACTTCAAAGTAATAATTAGATTTAGGTAGACAACCTAACAAAATTTTAATTTTTGAAAATAGACTCATCATGCTTGATTCTCTAGTATATTAAAGTTTAAATTATCAATGTACAATTAACTATGACTTAATCTAAAACATATCAATAGAAATCATAAATCAACAGAATTTCATTCTATTTAGTGATATGAGGAAATTAATTAAGATAAGATATCATTCAAGGATTTGAGAATAATGCAAAAAAGTTAGGAACTTTTCTGAATAAATTTTCACCCCACCACATTTAAGATGTACATTGCCCTCAATGTACAAAGATAGATAGTAATCATATATTAAGAAAATTAAAAGAGAGGGAGAGAAGTGAAACATCCTGAATTTTTGGATGGATTCCTTGAGCTGGAAGTGTGGAAACTTGATTTGGAGGTGAAAGATAAGTTGGAGAGGGCGCCTCTAATTCCTGCTCTAAATGAAGAAATTTGGAATCTTGTGAAGAGTTAGCCAATAAATAATAAGAATAATTCTAAGTATACTAATTATATATTTAAAGAAAATAAAAATAAAAAGAAATAGTGTAAAAAGTGAAATAAGACTAAAAGGATCGATTAATGGACCAAAAGGTACTTGTTGTTAGATGGTTCACGAGGTGGGTGTGATTTCTAAGGTCGTAGTGTGTGATTCCCAAGTAGCTTTTAGAACCTAAAACCGATAAACTAAAATAAAATAAACCAAATTTAGTATAAGAAAAATAAAGATAAGGAAAATAAAGGAGAAGAGAAAGGAGAAAGAAAGGTTAAATGGACTCAAAGGTCCTTTTCCTGTTGAGTTAATGAATCAGCAGGCATAAACTTATGTAGATCAGTCTCGCACAGGGAGACTGGATAGGATCCTTCCATTTCATCAACATGGATGAAGTGTAGATCAAGAGTTTGGAAGATGAAGAAGGAGGAAAATGAAAGGGGAAGAACTTAAAGGGTATGGAAGAAGAGAATGGAGAGTGGGTGAGAAAGGGAGTAGGTGGTTTAAATAAGATTTTTAGCTCTGGTACATCCCCACGCCAGTGTTTCATGGGCATGTCGTGTCGCACGACTGTATCGCATGGCCATGTAGTGGTGCATTCATTTCTTCCACGCCGATTATTCAGGTTGCCACACTCGTGTTGATAAAATAGTGTTAGCCACAGCTGTGTCGCACGGCCGTGGTGTTTAGTTGGAGCTCGTGGCTTGAAGATATTTTTTCGTCCTTTTTCGTACTATCCCTACCATGCCAGTATAAAAATTCATAGTATCCACACGGCCACGGCCACATCCGTGTGCAAGGCCATGTGGGGTGAAAATCTGTCTTCATTAACTTGGGTAGTTTGTAGTTAGGTGCTAAAAGAAATAGAATAAAAGTAAATAGGGTTAGTGCTTGGGTTGCCTCCCGAGAAGCGCTTGTTTAAAGTCTTAAGCTAGACTTACCTCTCATTCGCACATTCATGGTGGTTTGAGGAGTGAAAAATTCTTTCTCATGCTATCATTATATAGTTTGAGTCAAGTAGCATTTATCTTAAAAGTACTGAATGTAGAATTACTTACCTCGACTGTTCCATAAGGGAAAACATTGATTACTTTAAAAGGGATTTCTTCATTTGTATTGAGGTCTGAAGTGGTGGTTCGAGGGTTTATTTTCTCTAATAGTACCTGATCTCCTATTTTGAAGTGTTTTGACGTTCCTGTAAGCTCGTTTGGGGGTTCCTTCGGTTTCAATTCGTGTGGTTTTGATTCCTCCTTGAAATGTGCCTTCCACTCGTCTAGTTCATCAATCTGAAGCCTTCGTTCCTCATGAGTTATTTCCTTGTTGGTATGAGGTCTAGGATCTGTCTCAGATGTGTGGTTCTGTGGTGCTTCCTGAAAAGAAAGTTTAACCAAATAATTATCAATAGAATTTACGTTCTCATCTTTATCACTTGATGTCCTAGTCGAGTCGAGCTTGAAGACTAATTGATTTGTCACCTACACGAAGTATGAGCTCACTTGTACTAACATCAATTTTAGATCTGGCAGTTGCTAAAAAAGGTCTTCCTAAAACTAAAAGGATACTATTGTCTTCATCCATATCTAAAACAACAAAGTCTACGGGGAATATAAATTTGTCAATTTTAACGAGTACGTCTTCAATTATACATCTAGGAATTCGAATAGTCTTATCAGTTAATTGAATACTCATCCTAGTTTGTTTGGGTTTCCCTAGACCTAATTGTTTAAAAATTTCATAAGGCATAACATTTATGCTTGCCTCTAAGTCAGCTAACGCGTTATTAATAGTTAAACTACCAATTAAGCATGGAATTGTGAAACTCCCTGGATCTTTTAATTTTCGTGGTAGTTTGTTTTGCAACATTTCTGCGCACTGCGTGTTTAATTCTACATGCGACTCCTTGTCTAACTTCCGATTATTTGTCAAAAGCTCTTTTAAAAATTTTCTTGAATCTGGCATCTGCGAAAGAGCTTCAAGAAACGGTAAGTTAATATGTAATTTCTTTAAAAGCGTAAAAAACTTACCAAACTATTCATCTAAATTGTCTTTCTTCATCACATCAGGATATGGTATACGAGGTTGGCATTCTTTAATTACTGGTTTTGGCTTTTCTTGGCTTACCTCAACCTTACCTTCACTTACCACAGGTTCTTGCCTTGGCTCAGGTTCAGAATCTACTAACCCTTCACTATTCTGAACAGTTATGGCTTGAAGTTTCTCTTTTGGGTTAGTCTCAGTGTTACTTGGCAAGCTACCTTTTGGTCGTTCGGAGATCAGCTTAGCGAGTTGCCCTAACTGGTTCTCGATTCTTTTAATCGATGCTTGTTGATTTTTAAGTGTTGTTTCGGTGTTTTGGAAATGAGTTTCGATACCGCTATGAAATTTTTCAGCATCTCCTTAAGATTCAGCTTCTTTTCCTGTGGGTAGGGCTGTTATTCGAAGTTTGGAGGAAGTTGTTGTCTCTGATTTACTTGACCACCCCATGAGAAATTAGGGTGGTTCCTCCAACCTGGATTATAAGTATTACTATAAAGGTTATTTTGAGATCTAAAATTGTTACCCGTATAGTTTATCTGTTAACTTTCCATGCCAGGATTGTGGGGTGGGTGCTCAGGATTCGCCACACCTCCTAGATTTGAATCACATTACATTACTGGATGTACCTGCGAGGAACTACACAAACCATCAATTTTTTTTTAACATCTCTACCTGATTTGATAGCATGGTGACTGCGTCAAGATTGAAAACTCCGGTTGTTTTTGTTGGCCTTGTCCTTGTAACTTGCCACTGATAGTTGTTCAGTGATATCTCCTCTATAAACTCATAGGCTGCCTTAGGAGTTTTTCATTTAGGGTTCCACCGGCTGCTGAATCAATCAACTGTCGGGTTGAGGGGTTCACACCATTGTAAAAAGTTTGGACTTGTAGCCACAAGGGTAGTCCATGGTGTAGGCACCTTCTCAATAGATCTTTGCATCTCTCCAATGCATCGTATAATGTTTCTAAATCCATCTGCACAAAAGAAGAGATATCATTCCTTAATTTGGCCGTTTTGGCCTGTGGAAAATATTTTAATAAAAATTTTTCGGTCATTTGTTCCCATGTAGTGATTAATCCTCGTGGAAGAGAATTCAGGCAAAATTCTAGGAAATTTGCCAAGTGATTATTTGGATCTTCATCCTGCAAACCATCAAACTGAACAAATTGATGTATCATTTGTATAGTGTTAGGTTTTAGTTCAAAAATATTAGCAGCTATAGCAGGTCTAACAATACTTGACTCAGTTCCTATTAAATTAGGTTTAGCATAATCATACATAGTTCGAGAAGCATGATTTTCGGCCACCTCTGGAGGTAGCGGATTATTCTCAGCCATCTCTTCGGTAGTATTAATTTTGTTCTCTTGCTCTTCTTGTATGTATTATAGGCTTCTCCTTATTTCTCTTCGGTTTCTGCATACAGTACCTTCAATATCACTGTCGTAAATTAGGGGTCCCGTCGGGTTCCTTCTAGTCATAAACTAGAGGTACCTACCAGGAAAAGAAAAAGAAAATTAGAAAAGTAAAAATAAAATTTAATTGCAAAATAAAATAAAATATGTCTAAAGTAATAATAATTTAGCTTTCTTAATATTTCAGTTCCAGGAAACGGCGCTAAAAACTTGATCGTGTGTTAGAGTCTTAAAAATTTATAAAAAAATGATCAAACCTGGAAGCTAACTAAGACAATGATTAAGGCAAGCGCACCTATCAAACAATAGTATAGTTTAGTGGTAAGACCGGATTGTCGAACCTAAAAGAACCAAAAGTACTAATACTAACTTTTTTTTATTATTTAACCTAAGAATTAAAGGAATTTTTAAATTAACTAACTACTAAGCTAAAGATGCTAAGACAAAGATAATGAATTGGGGAAAATACTTGAGGGAAAAACCAATTGATTGAGACAATACCCGAGGAAGAATCCACCTAGACTTCACTTGTTATTTAACTCTGAATCAAATGATTTATTCACTTGACTTGATCCATAGGATTCCCTAATTTATATTAATACCTCTCTCGAGGATACTAACGTCTAACCCTAGGTTGATTAATTGAAATTTCTTTCTAACTAAAACCCTTAGAATTGCATACACTCAATCTATGGACTTTCATATTAGGTTTGACACTAATCTGGCAAATTTTCGTCATCCTATCTCTAGGGTTACGATCAACTCCGCTTAACTATGCTAGATATACTCTTAGACAAGGTCTATTCCTCCTCTGCCTAAGAGCACAAATGCTTAAATCAATATCCTGAAATATCAAAAAAAGAATTAAGAATACATAGTTAAGAAAAATTAAGTATTTATCATACAGCTCAGAAAACAATAACAAGGTCCGTCTTAGGTTTCATCCCCCTCAGGTATTTGAGGGTTTAGCTCATAATCATAAAGGAATACAGTTCAGAAGAAAATATAAAAAAAACATAAAGAAAACCCTAAAACCCCTAAAAGAATTGAATGAGAGATCCTCAATCTTGAATATGATTTCACTTCTTGAGATGAATCAATTGGCTTTCTTCGAGTGAGTCCCACAATTCTAGCCCTCTGGCTTGACTCCTTGGCCTAGTTGAATGCGCCCTTGAAGGTTTGCCTCTAAGGTATTTATATAGGCTTTTGGAATGGCTTTCTTTGCCTCTAAGTACCCTATTCTGAATAGAATTCAAATAGGTCACGTTAGGGACAAGCCCATGGCACACGTCCGTGTAAGTTGAGGCCAGGCCGTGTTCAAGTATGTTAATGAGGCACGACTGTGTGATCTTGGGACCAGGCCATGCCAATTTCATAATTCGTCCCATTTACTCTATTTTCAGCATGTTTCTCATTCTTTTCATCCTCCTGTTCTCCTGAGTATAAAACATGAAAACAAAATATTAGGAGCACCTATTTCCATAATTAAAGGGATAAATCGTCCAAAAGTATGCTAAATGTGGGATTAAAATATGTATATATTATGGTTTATCATACCTCCTAACTCAGAAGGATTTGAATCTTAGGTAGCATAGATGGATTGAGCTACTTAAGGACTATGACTGTACTATTGACCACCATCCTGGCAAGGCCAATGTAGTGGCCGATGCGTTGAGTCCAAGAGTGATGACTGATCTAAGAGCGATGTTCACTCGACTTAGTTTGTTCGATGACGAAAGTTTGTTGGCTGAGCTGCAGATTAAATCGACTTGGATAGATTAGATTCGAGATAGGCAGTTAGAGGATGAATCTTTGAGTCTTCGATTCTAACAGATTAAGAGTGGCAGCACTACAGATTTTGGGTTGCATAATGATAGGTACTCTGTTTCCATGGTTAGATTTGTGTACTGAATGATCTGATCTGAGGCAGTCTATTCTGAGAGATGCACATAGTAGCCCTTATGTTATGCATCCCGGTGGGAATAAGATGTACCGAGATCTTCGGGAACTGTATTGGTGGTTGGGATTGAAACGAGAGGTTATTGATTTTGTGGCAAGATGTTTGACATGCCAGCAGGTTAAGACTGATCATCAATTACCTTTGGGTTTGCTATAGCCGGTTAAGATTTCGCTATGGAAGTGGGAGTAAGTAACGATGGACTTCACTAGTGGGTTGCCTCTAACACCCACTAAGAAGGATTTTGTTTGGGTCATCATGGATCGATTGACCAAGTCTGCACACTTCATCCCGGTTAGTACTAATAAACTATAAAAGTAACATATTATAATCTCACATTTACCATAATTTTGGATGACTTATTCCCTGAATTGTGTAAAAAGGTGCTCTTAATCCTTTCTTTTCATGTTTTATACTTAGGAAAGCACCTAGGGATGAAAAGATCGAGAAACAAGCCTAAAACAGACCAAATTGGGCCAAATAAGAAATCGACATGGCCTGGGCCCAAGACCACACGGTCGTGCCTCCCTAAATTACTCTAACACGGCCTAGACCCCGAAACACACGAGCGTGTCTCTTCAACAGACTCGACCACGGCCTGAAATTGATTCACAAGGGCGTGTGCCATGGGCGTGTCCCTGCCGCGGCCAAGAGGAGTTTTACTCAGATTTGGATACTTGAAGGCAAAGTAACATATTCCAAAGCCTATTCAAACACCCTATTAGGAATTCTACTTGAATTAGGATATGTAGGGGCCAAGTAAAGCATCTCAAAGTCTATATAAACACTGGGGCAACTTAGCGGGAGTTCGGCAGGTTTTCTTGCCAGGCTTTTGTCGTGGCGGTTAGCTAGGCCAGGAGCCGAGCCAAAAGGCCGATTTGTGGGAATCACTCAAGATAGCTGTAATATCCTCGGAATAGGTAATTTTTTTTAATTGTGTTGCATGTGTGAAGCTGTCTATTGTGATCATTTGTCATGATTTGGGCCTAGTTATAACCTTAGGTTAGGCCTGAGTTAGGGCTAAGAATTTTGTTTTGGGCAATAAGGGAAATGGAGCTGAAGGAGCTAGGGGTTATAGGTATTTCAATGGGAACTTTAACACAAGACAAGGCTTGGCAAATTGGCAAGGAGGCGCCACTTAAAGCCTTGTGTTTGATGCCACATGCAGATGGGGAGGGCCTGTGTTCGAGTTGCAGGAATAGCACTCCTTGCTATTTCCTTTTTTTTTGACGCCAAGGAGGGGGAGGAGTTGTGTGCCGCTCAATCTCTGTCAGGTAAAAGTAGACTCGGTCAAATAAATTCAAATGAGAGGCAAGGAGGAAATTTAGGAGTTTGATGAGTTCAAACTCATTTGAAGGAATGGATGGGAGTAATTCAAGGAGAAAGGAGGGGGGACGGCAAGTGTTTGTGCTTGGCCGAATTCTCTTAGGCACCTAGTTGTGCATATTCGATTAGCTGTGGTTTTAGTCAAGGCCAAAAGCAAACTTTTTGGGTGTGTGTCAATTTCCCTAGTGCACCATGTTAAGATGAAGCCGAAACCACCTTAGGTGCATATCGTTTTGCCCTCTAATGCTTTGGTGAATCTTCTCAAGAACCCTTCTTGAACCTCTCTTTTTCCTTTTGTATTTGAAACCTCATTTTAGTACCTTCTCTTCCTCTCATTTTCGGCAATTAAGGTTTTTGGCCGAATCTCTCCTTCCCCATTTGTCTTTTCTTCTTTTCGAAACCACTCAAGACCTCACCTTTCTTTACTTTCTTATCTTGCCTAAACCTCTCAATCTCTTTTGTTCTGACCTAAGCCGTATATTCAACATCTTTGCCCCATTCTCTTTTTGTTTTCTTCTTTCTCCAAATCTCGATCATTTCCCTTCAGTCAACCTTGGCCGAATCATTTGAGTCATTTAGCCTTGTCGAAATTCCCTTTCTTTTTCTATTGTGGTCTTAGTCGAATATCAACAAGAGCAGATCTATTTGTTGGTCTTTCTCCAATCGATTTTGAGAGAAGGTAGGTGTCATGGCTAAATGTTTTAGGGTTACCTCTCTTTTCTCTTTCGTTTTTCTTAAGGGTTAAGCCGATTTCGACAGTGGTTAGCAAGGTCTCTAATCGCCTTTTTGAAACCAATCCCTTCTAGGTACTCTGGGAGTGTGTAGCAGTCGATCGAAGCCTTCTATTTCCCTAACAATCGGTTTTAGGTAAGTCAAAGTGGTAAGGATATATCATTTGGTTCTTCATTATTTATGTCGTAAAGCCGAAGGCTACTGATACTAAGATTTAGGTGTTGGCCGATTGTAGGGAGAGAAGCTATCACTCATACGTTGCGTGGTGGGATGTTTTCGTAAGGCAAGTGGTAAGAATGATGTAGTTTATGCGTGATCTCATCCTTCGAGATTTATTGATGTGGCTGAATGGCCTTATTAATGGTCTGATGGTTTGACCGAATATAGGAGCAAGGGATCTAGTACAGGAGATTGATTCTTCGAGATTTCGTTAGTTGCGTAGTTCGGGATTCGCTTAGACTTACGTTTAACCAGGTGTGTAAACCCTTACACACTTTATTGGTATAAACTATGCTTATTGTGTTACTGTATAACCTTTGTGTTAGCGATTTAGCCTTATGGGCTTAAGCTTGGATTACGGGTACGTCCCCTACTATGTGACTTATGACCTTTGTTTGTATATGCCATCACATGCTATTAAAATGATGTATTATATGTAAATGCATGATATGAGATTATGACACTTGTTAGTTGAGCATGATGATGGTGGGGTTGATGAGAGGAGGGGGTTGTTATACATATTTGGACCTGTCACCGTGGTTTTGACCATGCGATGGGTTGGCCCCATCGGTTTATTTGTGACTACGGTCACGGTGGTTTTGACCACACTATTGATATATTTGTGACTAGTCCTGGGTTTTGACCACGGTGGTTTTGACCACACTTGAGATATTTGTGACTACGGTCACGATGGTTTTGACCATATATACTTTGTGACTTGTCCCGGTGGTTTGGTACCACGATGGGTTGGCCCACATGATTATTATAGGATTGTCATCAGTGGTTTTGACCACACGATGGGTTGGCCCCATCACTTGATATATTTGTGACTTTTTCACCAGTGGTTTTGACCACCAGTGGTTTTGACCACACGGGGTAGTTAAAGGTGTTTGGATGGCTAGGTTATGGGTTGCATAATCTGCATGTTTGACTAATAATTTATGTAAGTGGATGAATTATTGGGTTGGGGATTTATACACTGAGTCGTGGTGACTCACTCCTTCCCTTATATTTTGTAGATGAGGCATGATTTGCGGATTTGAAGCTGATGAGGACTCGAGGTGGCCATGCATATATTTTCGGGTTTTAACGATACGATACTAATTCGGTTTTTATTCTCTTGCTTTAAATTTGGGTTTGTTTTGTAATAAGGCCACTAAGTTTTATTTTGGGTTTTAATTACTTGCCTTTATTTTGATCATATTAACTATAGATGGGATTTATGGACTTGTTAATTAACCGATAAAAAGCAATGTTTTCTAAACTATAACTCTTTCGGGTTTTTAAAACGTTACTACCGAGTAACCCTACTTATAAGATGATAACCAAGGTAACTTGAATGCTTTAAACTTAAATTTGCAAGCAACTACAAATATAAAGAGGTTTTACACTTGATAATACTCTTCACATCCCGTTTTTAACAAGTACCATACGTTTTCTAAAATCTATAACAACAAGTAGATTTTCAAGTGTAAATTTTTAAAGCAAACATCACATGATTACAACATCACCTTAAACCGGGTTTTTTCCAAACTTTTAAGCATTACGAGAGGTTTTCTAAGAAAGTATCAGACAATCTTGTGTTTTCAAATTGTTTTCACTCTGTAACATACCAGATTCGGTAGTAGTGTATTGACCGGGTTCGGGGTGTTACATAGCCAGTTGATCCATCTCAAGAAGCCGGAATTCTATTCAAGACGGCAGATTTCTCCTTCAATTCCTTCAGGGAGTTTTAGGGATTTCTTATGTTTTGTTTTATCTCTTCTTCTGAGGTGTTTTCTTTTATTGTTATGAACTGAACCTTTCAGATACCTGAAGGGAATGAAACCTAAGACGATCTTGTTATTGTTTTCTGAACTATATGATAAATAGTTGATTTATTCTTAATTATGCGAGCTTAATTCTTGTGTTAATATTTTTGGGATATTGATTCAAGTTGAATGTGCTTAGGTGGTGGAGCACAAGTCCCTGTCTAAGAGTAGATCTAGCATAATTAAGAGGAGTTGATCACGCGTCTAGAGATAAGGTGACGAGATTTTTTCGGATTGGGGTGAAACCTAATATGGGAGTCCATAGATCGAGTTAATGCGATTCTAGAGGTTTTAATTAGAAAGAGATTTCAATTAATCAACCTAAGGTTAGACGTTATTCGCCTCGAGAGAGGGTTTAATATAAATTAGGGAATCTTACGGATCAAGTCAAGTGAATAAATTGTCTGGTTCAGTGTTAGATAACAAGTGAAGTCTGGATTCTTTCTAAGGGTATCGTCTTAATCAACTAAGTTTTCCCAATAGTATTTCCCCAATTCATTCTTTTTGTCTTTGCGCCTTTAGCTTAGTAGTTAGTTAAATTTAGATTAAACAATCAACTTCCCTTATTTTAGGCTAGATAATAAAAAGAAAGTTTGTATTAGTACTTTTAGTTCATTTGGGTTCGACAATTCGGTCTTGCCTAAGCTATACTACTGTTCGATAGGTGCACTTGCCTTAAGTCGTTGTCAAAGTTAGTTTCCAGGTTCGATCATTCTCTTTATAAATTTTAAAACTCAACAAAACAACGATCAAGTTTTTGGCGCCGTTACCGGGGATCTAAAATATTAAGAAAGCCCTATTTTTATTACTTTAGCCATTATTTTTATTTTTCCTCAATTTATTTTTATTTTTATTTTATTTTTACTTTGCTAAATTTTATTTCTTTCTTTTCCTAGCAGGTACCTCTAGTTTATGACTAGAAGGAACCCGAAAGGACTGCTAGTATACAATAGTGATATTGAAGCTATCGCTAGAAGGAATCGTAGATAAATTAGGCGAGCCTTAAATTACACATAAGAAGAATGATAAGGCAGATCCAATCCTATTGAAGGGAGAGATGAGAATAACCTACCACCACAAGATATGGCAGAAAACAATGCTCCACGTACTATGTATGATTGTGCTAAACGTCATTTAACAGGAGCAGAATTGAGTATTGTTAGGCCTGCTATAGCTGCTAATAATTTTGAATTAAAGCCTAACACTATACAAATGATTCAACAATTTGTTCAATTTGATGGTTTGCGGATGAAGACCCAAATACTCATATAGCTAATTTTTACGCCTCGTGATACCTTCAAAATAAATGGCATTTACGATGATGCCATACGTCTTGATTATTTCCTTTTCATTAAGGAATAAAGCCAAGCGTTGGTTGAACTTCGTTACCACGAGGTTCAATCATCACGGGATCAAATGACCGAAAAATTCTTATTAAAATATTTTCCACCGCCAAAACGGCCAAACTACGAAATGATATCTCTTCTCTTCTTTTGTACAGATGGATTTAGAGACATTATACGATGCATGGGAGAGATACAAGGATCACTTGCGAATGTGTCCGCACCATGGTTTACCCTTGTGGCTCCAAGTTCAAACTTTCTATAATGGTGTAAACCCTCAACAAGGCAACTAATTGATTCAGCCGCCGGTGGAACCCTGAACAATAGAACTCCTGAAGCAGCCTACGAGTTTATTGAAGAGATGTCACTGAATAACTATCAGTGGCAGGTTACAAGCACAAAACCAACAAAATCAGCCAGAGTTTTCAACCTCGACGCAGTAACCATGCTATGAACGCAGGTAGAGATAATGAATAAAAAGCTTGATAGTTTGTGTTCTCCGCAGGTACATCCCATAATGCAGTGCGACGCAAGTGGAACTATGGAGAATCCTGAGTACCCACCCTACCAACCAGGCACCGAAAGCTAACAGATGAACTATATAGGTAATAATTTCAGATCTAATAATAACCCTTATAGTAATACTTATAATCCAGGTTGGAAGAACCACCCAAATTTTTCATGTAGAGGTCAAGGAAATCAAGGAAATCAAAGACAACAACCTCCTCAAAATTTCTAAAATCAGCCATATCCACAGGAAAAGAGGCCGAACCTCGAAGAAATGTTGACAAAATTCATGGTAGCCATAGAAAACCATCTCTAAGACACTGAGGCAACACTTAAAAACCAACAAACATCGATGGAAGGGATCAAGAACCAAGTTGGGGAACTTACTAAGTCAGTCGGGGAAGTTACAAAGTCAGTTGGACAACTTGAGAAGTTAATGTCCGAATGACCGCAAGGGCGTCTACCAAGCAACATCGAGATTAACCCAAAGGAGAAAATCCAAGCCATAACAGCTCAGGAAAATGTCGGGTTGGATAAACCCAATTTAACATAAGAAAGCGAGGTAGAATAAGGCAAAGTTGAGGCAACACAAGAAAAGCCAAAATCGATAATCAAATAGTAGCAACCCCACATACCTTATCCCAAAGCGATGAAGAGAGATGATACAGAGGAACAGTTCAGCAAGTTTCTTAAACTATTAAATAAATTACATATTAACTTACCGCTTCTTGAAGCTCTTTCACATATGCCAGATTCAAGAAAATTTTTAAAATAACTCTTGACAACCAAGCGGAAGTTAGACGAGGAGTCGTATGTGGAGCTAAATGCAATGTGCTCAGCAATCCTACAAAATAGACTACCAAGGAAGTTAAAAGATTTAAGGAGTTTTACAATTCCATGTCTAATTGGTAGTTTAACTGTTGACAATGCTTTAGCTGATTTAAGCGCAAGTATAAATGTCATGCCTTATAAAATGTTTAAATAGCTAGGTCTAGAAAAACCCAAACAAACTAGGATGAGTATTCAATTAGCTAATAAAACTGTTAGAATTCCTAAGGGGATTATCGAAGATGTTCTTGAAAAAATTGATAAATTCGTTTTCCCAGTTGACTTTGTTGTCTTAGACATGGATGGGGACAACTCGATTCCTTTAATTTTAGGAAGACCTTTCTTAGCAACTGCTAGGACTAAGATTGATGTTTGTACAAGAGAACTCATTCTTCGTGTAGGTGACGAATCACTCAGTCTACAAGCTCTTGACTCAGTCAGAACATCAAGTGATGAAGGTGAGAAAGTAAATTCAGTTGATAACCAACTTGTTCAACTTTCACCACAGTAAACACCACAATGTTACAAACCTGAGCCGGATCATGGCCCTCGTGTCCTCAAAGAAAAAACATATGAGGAGAAAAGCCTTAGGGTCGATAAACTAGAAGAGTGGAAGACACACTTTAAAGAGGAACCGAAACAACACGAAGTAAAATCGAAGAAGCATCTAGAAGAGCTCGTAGGAGCATCAAACCGCTTCAAATAGGAGATCAGGTACTGTTAAATAAAGCAGATCTTCACATGGTCACATCAGACCTGAATACAAATGAGGAAATCCCTCTTGAGGTACGCAAAATCTTCCCTTACGGAACAATCGAGGTAAGCAATCCAACATTTGGCAGTTTTAAGGTAAACGCTTCTCGACTTAAACTTTATCATGAAAATAAAAATGATAGCATAATGGGAAGATATTCAAACTTTTAAACCACCCTGATTTTTGTGAATACGAGGAAAGTCTAGCTGAAGACTTTAAATGAGCACTTCTTGGGAGGCAACCCGAGCACTAACCCTATTTATTTTTACATTTTTATTTTTTCTTCTTTCCTTTTCTTCTTCTTCTTTAGCACTGAAGTAAACAAGAGAGCAGATTTTTAGACCACACAGCCTTATATACGATCGTGGTCGTGGCCGTGTGCCAACAAAAAAATTTCCCAAAACACGGGCTACATCTCTATTTAAACCTCCTTCTTCCTTTTTCTTTTCTAGTTGTCTTTCTTTTTTCATTTTCCATTATTTATTTTTATTTTTATTATTTTATTTTATTTTTATTTTTATTTACTTTATTTTATTTTCTTTATTATTTTATTCTTATTCTTCATGCCATTTAGATTTAGCTTAGGATAAAATAAAATCAGAGTGGCTACTCGAGGATTCAATTTCAAACGGTTCGAGACACTTCCCCACATTCACCTCCAATCCTATCTGGTTTCTTTTCATTGACTTCATCCAAAATTCAGGAAGTTTCACTTCTCTCCCCATCTTATGATTTTATGATTATTTTTCTATTATCTATCTTTGTACATTGAGGGCAATGTACATCTTAAGTGTGGGGGGTAAAAGTGTTGCATTATTCTCAAATCCCTAAATTATATCTAGTTCTTATGTAATTTCCTCATATTACTAATTAGGATGAAATTTCGATGATTTATGATTTTTATTGATATGTCTTAGATTAAGTTATAGATAATTGTGCATTGATGATTTAAACTTTAAGATACTAGAGAATCAAGCATGATAAATCTATTTTTCAGAATAAAAATTTTCTAGGTTGTCAAACTAAATTTGAATATTACCTTGAAGTTTGAAATTTACAGGGATTGATGGCAAATGCCCATAATTTTTGTGAGATTTGAGCCTTATAGAGCATATATTCTTTTTCATGCTCACTTTATTGATTATAAGTGTGTCAACACTAAATTGTTATTCTAGAACTTGCCTCGATTATACATGTCAAGACCACATTTTTTATTTGATATATTAAGATGATAAAGGCACCTAGGTTTTAACCCATTCACTCCACTAAAAAGCCTACCCTCACAATTAACCCCTAGTGAACCTCTTTGATCCTAGCAACCCTTATTTATTGATTTACCCACTAATGTTAACCCAAAACCCTGCTCGTATTTGTTATCACCATTCATTTGACTACCCTTCTATCGAGAATTGATTTGATCAGTTACCTAATTACTTTATTTTAGTTGATAAAGTTCTTTCTTATATTATGTATTTATTGATTTTTTCTTAAAAAAATGAAATATATTCATTATTAGCTCTATGTTCTAAGAGATTGTACGTTTAAATTCAGCATCTTGAAGAAGAAGCTCGTATTATTAGTAGTTTGAATTTTCATGTGATGTAATTATTCAGGTTATTAGTTCATTTTTTCTAAAGTTAGGTAACTTGTCAATTCAATCTCAATTTTAACCTTACAATTCAGCCTTTACCCACACCTTTAACCCAAGCCCCGTTAGAACCCTGTTAAAGACCTTTTGATTTGTGTATCATCTCATATTACAGTGGTGGAGATTTGATTTTTAGGCAAGCCTATGGGATTAACTTTTCAGGTTCGACTTATGAGTGCTTTTTCCTAAACCTTAAGCATTTTGAGTGATTTGAGTGAATCTTTTTTGAGGATGTCAATCCTTGTCAATTTTGAATTAAAGGTAATCATTTAGATAAGAGGAGACACCTAAGTTTTCGTGCTACAAATATATGACTTAGAATTGTTTGAATCTTTAGGAGTCTTTGGGTTAAATTATCCATGTATGAATTGTCTATGAATTATGATGAGGCATTATTGATAAGGATTATGAATTGTGGAAAGTTCGTTTTAATTGTAAGTTGAAAATTTTGCTTGAGGACAAGCAAAAGCTTAAGTGTGGGGGTATTTGATAAACCGTAAAAGTAACATATTTTAATCCCACATTTAGCATACTTTTGGATGATTTATTCCCTAAATTGTGTAAAAAGGTGCTCTTAATCCTTTCTTTTCATGTTTTATACTCAAGAAAGCACCTAGGGATGAAAAGAATGAGAAACGAGCCTAAAACGGACCAAATTGGGCCAAAGAAGAAATCAACACGGCCTGGGCCCAAGACCACACGGTCGTGCCTCCCTAAATTACTCTAACACGGCCTAGACCTCAAACACACGGGCGTGTCTCTTCAGCAGACTCGACCACTGCCTGAAATCGATTCATACGGGCGTGTGCCATGGGCGTGTCCCTTCCGCGGCCAAGAGGAGTTTTATTCGAATTTGGATACTTGAAGGCAAAGAAACACATTCCAAAGCCTATTCAAACACCCTAGTAGGGATTCTACTTGAATTAGGATATGTAGGGCCAAGTAAAGCATATCAAAGTCTATATAAACACCCTAGGGGGCAACTTAAGCGGGGAGTTCGGTAGAAGTCTTCTACCGGGGCTTTTGTCATGGGCGGTTAGCTAGGCCAAGAAGCCGAGCCAGAAAGGCCAGATTTATGGGAACCACTCGAAGATAGCCAGTTGATCCATCTCAAGAATCCAAAATTCTACTCAAGACGGCAGATTTCTCCTTCAATTCCTTCAGGGAGTTTTAGGGATTTCTTATGTTTTGTTTTATCTTTTCTTCTGAGATGTTTTCTTTTATTATTTGAACTAAACCCTTCAGATACCTGAAGGGGATGAAACCTAAGACAGATCTTGTTATTGTTTTCTGAACTATATGATAAATACTTGATTTGTTCTTATTTATGTGAGCTTAATTCTTGTGTTAATATTTCTGAGATATTGATTCAAGTTGAATGTGCTTAGGTGGTGGAGCAAAAGTCCCTGTCTAAGAGTAGATCTAACATAATTAAGCGGAGTTGATGGCGCGTCTAGAGATAGGATGACGAGATTTTGTCGGATTAGGGTGAAACCTAATATGGGAGTCCATAGATCGAGTTAATGCGATTTTAGGGGTTTTAATTAGAAAGAGATTTCAATTAATCAACCTAGGGTTAGACATTATTCGCCTCGAGAGAGGGTTTAATATAAATTAGGGAATCCTACAGATCAAGTCAGGTGAATAAATAGTCTGGTTCAGTGTCAGATAACAAGTGAAGTCTAGGTGGATTCTTCTTAAGGGTATCATCTTAATCAACTGAGTTTTCCCAATAGTATTTCCCCAATTCATTCTTTTTTTCATTGTGTCTTTAGCTTAGTAGTTAGTTAAGTTTATATTAAACAAACAACTTCCCTTATTTTAGGTTAAATAATAAAAAGAAAGTTAGTATTAGTACTTTTAGTTCATTTGGGTTCGACAATCTGGTCTTGCCTAAGCTACTACTGTTCGATAGGTGCACTTGCCTTAAGTTGTTGTCAAAGTTAGTTTCTAGGTTTGATCATTCTCTTTATAAATTTTAAAACTCGACAAAACAACGACCAAGTACCGACTATTCTCTTCAAAAATTCTCGAAGCTCTACATATCTTAGATAATGAGACTACATGGGGTTCTAGTGTCGATTATTTCTAATAGGGATCTTTGTTTCACATCTCGATTCTAGAAAAAGTTACATGAGGCTTTCGGTTCGAGATTGGACTTCAGTACTGCATTCCATCCTCAGACCGATGGTCAATCTGAGAGGGTGATTCAAATACTGGAGGATATGTTGAGGAGTTGTGTTATTAATTTTTGAGGTAGTTGGGAGGATTATCTATCGTTAGTCGAGTTCACCTACGATAACAGTTTCCAGTTGAGTATTTAGATGGCACCTTTTGAGGCTCTGTATGGTCGTAAGTGTCGTACTTCTTTGTCTTGGACTGAGTTGGGAGAATGGTGAGTTTTGGGTTCGAAGTTGGTTTCTAAGACTGAGGATAAGGTTCGATTGATTCGGGATCGTTTGAAGGTTGCTTCTGATAGATAAAAGTCTTATGCTAATCTAAAGAGACATGAGATTGAGTATTCTATGGGGGACTTCGTGTTTCTTAAGGTCTCTCTATGGAAGAAGGTTCTCAGGTTCAGTCACAAGGGTAAGTTGAGCCTTAGGTTTATTGGGCCTTATCGAATTCTAAAGTGAGTGGGACCGGTCACTTATTAGTTAGAGTTACCCCCAGAGCTAGACCGCATTCATGACGTATTCTACGTCTCGATGTTGAGACGTCACCGCTCTAATCCTACTCATATTGTTCCTATTGAGGAGATTGAGGTTAGGCCATGTTTGACCTTCGAGGGGAGCTGGTTCAGATTTTGGATCGCGATGTAAAGGCTCTTCGGAAGAAGTCTATCCCATTAGTAAAGGTGTTGTGGCAGAATCATAGCATTGAGGTGGCCACTTCAGAACCTCGAGGACTCGATGCGTCAGCAATATTCTCATTTGTTCTGATCAGGTAAATTTCGAGGCCAAAATTTTCTTTTGGTGGGTAGAGTTGTAACGTCCCAAAATTCTTATATCTATTTTTGGTGAAAATGTGACACAACTGTGTATCTACTTCAGTGGTTAAGTGTTCTGGATATGTGTGAGAGGTCCCAAGTTCAAGCCTTACCTTTGGTAAATTTTGGTATTTTTCTGACTTAAGCTTTATACTTGATTAGTGGGCTTATATTAAATTATTTATAAAACCATATCGGAATGGGCTTGCTGGTCTAATGGTTAGGTTGAGTGTTAAGTTGCTGAAGGTTTTGTATTTGAATCCCTATGCGATCATGGGAGTTTATTTTTGCTCGTTTGGCTGAAAGAATTTCGAGTGAACAAAACCTCTGGGGTGGTTATCTATAGTGGGTAAGTGGAGAGAATTTAGAGATTTAGTATCATATCCCATATATTTTTGTTTGTGTTTTCAAAATATTTTTTCTCTTATCAAAAATTCCCAAGGTTTTAACGTTTTTTTCCTCTTGCTTTCTGCCTTTTTCCCCCTTTATTCAATTTCTTTTAGTTTCTTCTTTGATTTTTGGTGCGTTTGGCTTTGGATTTCATTTTTAGTGGTAAGTTTTCGATCAAGTTAAGAGAGGGTTTCTATATAGTGCCATTCTAAGTTGAGATGTTGATTTCATTAATCTAATTTCTGAGCTTTGGCAGCAATAAATGGCGAGGGATGAGACTTTTATCTTGCGGAATCATAATAAAAAGTTCGAGTTTGGAGTAAGTAATGGCTTTTGTGCATTGAACTATTTTCGGCTTCATGGTTTAGATTAACCATGTATTACTTCTGATTCTAAGTGTTGATATACTAATTTTTAGGTTCAAGAGTGTTCGTAGTTGCAGTAGCATCAAAATCGTACCAGCTGTGTACCCGAAAACAAAGAAAATGACATTCGACGAAAGCCAAAATTGTAATTGTCGACGCCACACGGACATGTGGTAGCCCGTGTGGTAGGTCGTGTGATAACACGGCCATGCGATCGATGAAGGCCAGGCCGTGCGCAGGACACAGACGTGTGATCCACACGGGCTAGGCCAATCTAGATGTGGGCTCACACGGGTAAACAACATGAGTGTATGGGCCCATTTAGCTAAAATGTTTCCTAAGGTTGCACGAGTCGCCCAAGTCGACTGTGAACCTATGTAGGGTCGGTAAGCGCTACTCAGACCTTAAATTGTGTAATCTGACTATAAAATGTATGTATTGAGCATATTAAATTTATGCATGTTTACTGATCCATATGTATGACTGATAACTAGATTTTAGCATGTAATCATGTATTCTGTATGTTTGCATTGAGCATGTTTAATTACATTACATTGGGGTGGGATGATTGATTATTGGAGGAAGTGTACTCAAAGACTTTCATGCCTATTATCTGGCAGCTTAGCTGCAATATTACTGATATGTGCCGCATTCGGTACAACTTGGTGTGTAGGGATGGTCAAGGATGGTGTGTAGAGGCTGGTGGGTTGGATACTGATTTCTGTTACTGTATGCATAATGTATCTGAGACTGTATTTGAATGGGCTAAGGCCTAAACTAAATCTGAATTTGTTATGGGCTTAGGCCCCAAACTACATTTGATTGAATATTGTTGTTTGATTGTATGCATGTCTCTTGTGGGGATTACACACTGAGTTTACATAAACTCACCCCTTTCTATTTTATCTATATAGATAATCCCCTGATTTAGACGGATCGATGCGTCGGAAGACTCAATGGTGACCACATGTCTATTGAACTGCGTAAATTTCATTTATGATTTTTATTTCCTAATTTTCTGGGTTTTTATGAAATTTGGGACTTTTGGACTTTTTACCTCTATTTTGGTTTTTAACTGTTTCCATGGATTTTTAAACTGCAAAACCCAACGAAAACTCGGTTTCATTTAAAAGAATTTTTTTCTAAAAGCAAACGGTTTTCTTAAATATCACGGTTTTAAAAGCTTCCGCTACAGAATATGTTTTTAAACGAATCAAATTAACGAGAAAATAATTATGAAATTGACGAGAGATAGATAGAAGCTAATAAACGGAATGGTTTTAAGTTGATGATTTGATTTCAAATCCCATTCCATGTGACACCGCCAGATTCAACCATAATGTCTAGGCCGAGTTTTGGGTGTTACAATAGCTTTTAGGTTTGTATGATTAAATTGTTCCAAACCTAACCCATCCATATTACTTCACATAAATTCTAAAAACCTTTAGTTAAATATGATCATGGTAGTATGCATGTTTTTCTAAGTAAAAGATTCCGAAAGGACTTTAAATTGGTTTTAGGCTCATAAAAGATCGAGTTGCAATGTAATATTTTCCAGAACATTATTAAGCATGATAAAAATGAATTAAGTTGAATGATGTGATTATTCTAGCATATTCATGCTATTGATTGTTGAAGATTGTGAATTTGCTACTACCCATCTCATTCATCCTATTGCATACATTGCATTTAGATTAATTTGCATTAAGGATCACTTTGCATCTAGATTATTTAATTTAATTTAATCATCAATCACCACAAGAATATTGAGTTTTTCTTACCAAATTGTTAATATTAATTTTCCAATTAATTGATTAACATACACAGTCCCTATAAAGACGATAAATCTTTTACTTATTACTTGAAAAGACTATTTACACTTGCACAAACCAGACATTATAATTATGCAATAGGTGTTGAGTTGATGATTATACACTCAAGATCTTCTAGTTAAGTAACTCCCCACAAAGCTCTGCTTGAGTTAGAATGATGGCCAAACGTTACATGATTATTAGTTCGTGTGAATACCTAAGGAATTAAGTTCATGTACTAATTGGATGGAAATCCATGTTCTTACTAGATGATCATGATAACTCCACGTACCGCTTGATTCAATTGGTGTGGGAATTATCATTGCAACTACTTACAAATGTTTTCAAGGTTTAATGCAAGACACATGCATCAATTTAATGCATATCATAATGTTGTAAAATGTTTTCAAACATTTGCTTAATACAAAGATATTAATATATGAATATTTTATTTTCAGTTTGAAAATGGCACCAACTCCCTTATTAAACATACTCACTAAAAATAAGTTGAACGAAAATAACTATAAGGAATAGAAAGGGAACCTGATAATTTTCCTGAGCTCTGAGAAACTTAAAATAGTTCCTAATAATAAGTGCCTACTGGCCACTCAAGCTGAAGCTAGAAAACTCTAGGAAGAGTTTGATGATATAGCTTGTTGCTATATGCTGGCAACCGTGACTAGTACTCTATATAAGCAACTGGAGAGTTATAAGACTGCTAAAGCAATTCTAGAAACGCTAGAAGACATGTTCGGAGGCCAAGCTATCTTGTAACATCCTAGAATTAGGGGGTTCTGCATTTTATGCTATTCTATGTGTTTGGCTTGTTTAGCATGTTATTTTGGTGTGTTTGGAGGCCCTGAGGAGGCTCGGGTTTGAGCCAGAGCTTTAGGAAAATTTTACTTTTTGGGCACTTTAAGGGGGAGAGCTGGTTGAAGTAGGCTTTAAGAATATTTACTTGTGTTTGTTGACACAAAAAGGAGTGTGGTGTGGTGGCAAGGTGACGCCACTTAAGGAGCAAGGGAGTTGTGTCACAAGGGAGCAAGAGGGGGGAAGGAGTTCGAGTCTCATCTTCAGCATGTGAAACTTTATTTTTGTGCTTCAGGAGAGGAAGAAGTGGCATTCTGATGGGACACTTCAAGGTGGTTGTTGAAGGAGTCAACAAGTTCAAAATGGATGGATGAGAGGTGATGGGGAGTTGAAGTGGTCAAATCGGTTTGAATGGGTGTTGGGGAGCAATTTGTGGAGAAAAATAAGGTATTTGAAGTGTGGTGGAGGTGTTGGCCGAATGTGGGGTCTTAGAGGGGAGAATTTCGGTCATGTAAGGGGTTGTGGGAGTGTTTCGGTTTTAGGGGAGATAGTGTGAGTGTGTGCCAAAAGTGTAGAAGTTTTTCTTAGCTTTGGTGTCATTTATGCCATTTGGAAAAAAAGAAGTGCAACCGAAACTATTTTAGAAGCTTTTCTTTCTTTTGCATTTGGAGTTTCATTCATTTCTTTTAACAAAACTATAGCACACTTTGGCTTCTATTCTTTTTCTTTTATCTCTTCTCTCTTTCAACTTTCATCCCTTTCTCTCTAAGTTCTCAAGCATAGCTAAATTCTCTTCTTCTCCCATTGGAAGCCTATTTCTTTTAGTCACACCATAGCCGAACCTCAATTGCTCATTCTCTTTTCTTTTCATTTCTTCCTATTCTAGTGTTTAAGCCAAAACTTTCTTGACTTTGGCTACTTGTGCTGAATCTCCTTGGACTTCATTCGACTTCTCTCTGTCTAAGGTAAAGAACTTTTCTTTTTATTCTCTTCATCTCCTTACTTCTTCTAAGGAAGTCGGCCACTCTTCCTTTTCTCACAAATCGGATTTGGGTTCTCTTCCATAGCGGATCACTTCATCTTTTGTAACATGTGTCTTTCATCTTTAATAGTCGAATATCAAGAATCAGAGGGCTTATTGGCTGCCGAAGGTCTTCTCTTCAATCGGTTTCTATTTTTGCAAGGTAAGGGAGACCCTTTCGCTCTTTCTCTATTTTCTTTCGGTTCTGTGTGGTTATAGCCGAAGGGCTATTTTGTTCTTGATGGTTAGATCTCGGCTAATCCCTCCTTTTCTTCTCTCGTTTTGGAACGTTTACTCCGGGAAACCCTAGTAGCTGAACATTTTGTAGTTCAAAGCCTGAAGGTATGTTGATTGCTGAATCTTACCATTCCATTCGGGTTCTAAAGGTAAGGAGCCATCTTTTCAGTTTCTTGGCTATTACATTCCTTTCGTTCGTAGTTGCCTTAATCAAATTCTCTTGCTAGACAACCTACGTTCTCTTTGATTATTGATCAAGGCTCTCTTCATGGATGCGAGCGCTAGCCATACCAAGCGGGTATCGTTAAAGGAGCCTGAGGAGAGTGAACTCGTAGTCTCTACTCCTAAGTTTATACAACGTGCTGTGTCGGCAGTTTGAGACTTTTCGCCTGGTTGTGGTAGGGAGCCGGCGTCTGTCTAGGATAGAAAAATCGCGGTCATTCCTGTTAGTGAGAGTGTTGACGATCTAGAGAGTTTAGTTTTACGTGTAATCAGGTGTGTAACACTCACACTTTTCTTTACTATTTCGCATTGATAATTGTGTTGGCTAAAAGTCGAGATGACTGTGTGGAGAGTCAATATGCCCTTGTGGGTAAGGTTGGAGACACCGGGTAAGTACTTCTATGATTCTACTTTTGAATGTATGTATGTATGATGTAATTATATATTGTACATTGGTAGTATGTTTGCATTCACCTCAGTATGATAATATGCTGCATGGGCTTTGGGATATGATGTAAAAAGGGGAAATGTGATTCAATGACTATCACAGTGGTTTGGTACCACAGTGGGTTGGCCCCACATAACTTATTCAGTGACTATGTCTCAGTGGTTTGGTTCCAAAGTGGTTTGGCTCCAAATATATATATTTATCAGTGACTGTCACAGTGGTTTGGTACCACAGTGTGTAACACCCCAAACCCGACCCACAAGCCCTGACCGGATCTGGTATGTCACTGCGGAAAACGGTTGAAAATCTTTTTGACTTAAGATAAATATTAAAATTTGTTATCTTTTGAAAACCATGACTTTATAAGTAAAACTTTAATGCTACAAAATATTTGAATTAAACCTTTATTATAAGCTTTTAATAAATAAGTTGTCGAAATTAAAATATTTCCTAATAATAGCTTATTCAACAATCCAATAAATCATAGCAAAATCAGTAAATATCTCAAATGGCCCTTATTACATCAAAGAAATTCCCAAAATACGATAATATAAAATTCTTAAATTAATTTAATCATCTCCCGCATGGGCCACCTCGTATCCACACCAACCCGGTCCAAGCTCATGAATCACCTGAGATGGTTAAGAAAAAAAAATTGGGTGAGTCCACAGACTCAGTGCATAATCATCACACATGCCTCCACATATAGGCTTGGCCCATATCCACACGATCATACAAAAAATATGCAATTACTGAAACCCAACCCAACCTAAGTCCATCCGTTACACCAACCTTAGCAGACTCCACCCAAGGCCGTGGCTAATCCACCACCGATCACATCGTGATCCCACATATCCTACCTTGGCGGACTTGTTTGCTCAAGGCCGTGGTCGAGCCACCGATCACATAAGTGATCCCAATATTAATCCGTCTACGGTGATGCACACGACCATCAACCGCCGAGATGGGCACCTAGCCAACACCTCCTTAATGAAGCACACGAGAAATCATCAAGTGCTAATGTAGCACGAGGCTAACATTAGACCACGTACATAGATATGTACACCCTGTCCTCCAATATTCATATCCCAAGCCCTCATGCACATATGATAAAACATCATTTAATAAAATATAAATATAACATGCTCATCTCCATTTCACATATTCATCAGTAATCATTTGATAACATAAAACACTGACCTTATTAATCGATTACCCATCAGGGGTATCCACCATTTTAGCCCTTACCTCGGCTATCATTCACAACATAGCACAAATACATTTTAACATATTTAAATCAATCAAAAGACAGTACGATAACTACGTACCTGATTATTTAACGAGATCCCGATCTATTGAATCTATCACAATCTAGAATCCCGAAACTTGCCCTTATGCTTGCCAATTAGCCCCTAATCCATCGTGGACCGAAATGGTTAACTACTTAAATACCAAAAATGGCCTAAGGCCGAATAGCACAAACCCACTTACCTATCTCTTGCAAATCCCAAAATCACACTCTTGCACCTTTAATAGTCGAAATCCCTAATAATAACTTGTTAGTATCAGTTTTAAGCATAATTCCATAATCATGGCCCTTGGCCGAAAAGTACCTAACACTTACCTTAGATGATCGAATCCAAGAGACCCCCTCAATGCTTCCTTCTTTCGGCTACACACACAAAAGCACATACTTAATGGCACTATGACATTCGGCCATGTTATAACAACCAAGACCAATCACTTGGTTTTGACATACCAATATAAGAACTCAAAACCAATTGTTTAGAGTGACGATTACTTACCACTACACTTGAGACGAAACTAAGAGCAAGAGATCGGCAACACCATCCTAGGAGATTCGGAAATGGCTTTAAAGGTAATGAGATATTCGCTCTTGAAAACAACAATGATAAAGGAAAGATGCTTGATGGGGCTTACTTAAAATTCGCTAATGCTCTTAAGAGGTATTCGCTATTCAAGAAAATTAGTAGAAAATAAGGTTTTAAGAAAAGAAAAGAATAAGAAGAGAATGCAAAAGGATTCGCAATGGAGACTAAAAAAAAATCAAAAGATGGACACACTTCCTTAAACAAAATTCGCACTTAGTTGCTCCTAAAGCACTTCAAAGCCGAACTAAACAAAGAGAGAGTCCCACAATCGGCTAACTATCTAGTTCCTATCAATCTTCTATGTTATCTCCTCATTAAAAAAATAAAAAACAAAACACAACCATTATCTTCTATCTTAAAATCAATAAATAATAAAAGATATAGGCCAAGATATTATCCAAATTAATTTAAAAAACAAAAGCTAGCTAAATCTTTATCTATTTGAAGATCCCATGTGCGTCCATCGCTTTTCCAATCTCTGCAAAATAAAAATAAAACACCCTTATCTTGCCATTAAGCTTGAACCTGCGACCTCCGAAACCATAAACTGCAGCTACCATCCCAGCCAATTTTCCAAGGCGCTATTTGTGATATGATTCACCCAAAACTTCTTTTAACACCTCTTTCCTAGCTCCCTTGTCTCAACGTCAAAACCAAAAATAAAACACGCTTCTTCGTCTTTGATTCGAACCAGCCCTTATTGGCGTCATTCCCAAGCCTTTAAGTAGCGCATGGAAGCCACTTTACCAAAGCCTTTCTTATGCTAAAATGCCTACAAAATTCCTTTAAAGCCTTCTTAGCCCAATCCCCTTTTTAACGCTAAAAAAAAATAAAAGCCCATCTGCTTCCCATGTTACTCGAACTCCTTCCCCTTGGCACCCTCTTTGCACCTTAGCGCCCAAGCCACTTTGCCAATTTATTTCTTGTGTCCTAAACTCCACAAAATACTTTTAAGGCCTTCTTTCCTAGTTTCCCTTTTTTGCACTTAAAAATAAAATTTCTCCTAAAGCTCGGGCCTTCCCTTAGCTTATCACTAGAGCCTAAAATACCTCAATTAACACCATGATGTCCACACTTATGCAAAAAAAATTTAAAAATTTTACCCCTATTCCAGGATATTACACAGTGGGTTGGCCCCACATATACATTTATCAGTGACTTTGTCATAGTGGTTTGGAACCACAGTGGTTTGGAACCACAGTGGTTTGGCACCACAGTGGCTTGGTGCCACAGGTGTTCGGCTGGTTCAGGTGATGTAGAGGATGGAAAACTAGGTAGGGCTGGGTTGCATTGTATACACTTATATTATGTTGGGTTGTGGGGGCTAAGGCCCAATGTGCATCTGTGGGCTTCAGGCCAGATTGCATTTGTAAGGGGAATTACACATTAAGTCTTGGTGACTACCCCTCTACTTATTCTTGCAGGTAACTCTTAGTCACATATTTGGAGCCAAGGGGGACTTCTAGGTGGCCATGCATTACTTCTTATGTAAATTTGTTTTCTTTATTTAAACTTATGTTAATTTGGGATTTTGTTATGTAATAAGGCCTCCCTAACTTTAATTTGGGTTTTTGCTTTTAATGGGGTTGTTATTATATTATGAACCGCTAAACACAAGGTTTTCCAAAAAAATATAAATAAACGTTTTCCCAAAATATTAACAAGCGGATAACATGCGAATTAATAACTCAATTCAGAAATTTACTTAAAACCTCAAACATTGTTTTCAAAATGACACATTTCGGAGTATCACTAGTTTTTTATTTTTGCATCTCAAAACTGTTTTTTGATTAATAGTTCTTCTAAATAAGAGGTGGTAAGAAACCTTTATGTTATTTTCAAGATAGAAACACGAAAAGAAAAGCTTTCAAAATTGCGATGATTCCTTCATATTCCAAAGTTCTTTTAAACAACTTTTCCTTGTGACATACCAGATCCGGTCGTAATTTTTAGGCCGGGTTTGGGGTGTTACATGTCTTGCCTCGACAGTCTTCCATAATTAGCTTGATGAATGCCCATCAAAAGCCCGACACTTTTGTTAAATACCATATGATCACTCTTATTGGCTACTTTGTCGAGGCTGTGGACAATGAGGCAAATCTAAACTAGAACAATCAAATTGATATGGTGTTCAGAATCCTGTCAAAGGATTTTGCTAGTTTTCGGGCCATATATAACCTTGGCAACAAAAACTTGACGCTTACACAACTCATGAATTTAAAATACGTTTTCTATGTACCAAGTTCCAAAAGAAACTTAATTTTCATTGCATGTTTATATAAAGAGAACTTGAACTTGACTTTTAATAATGGAATTGCAATATTTAGAAATCGCAATCTTATCTATAATAGATAAATGTCAAATAATCTCTATTTTATCAAACTAAATATGTACACATTACTTGAGATTGAAAAATTGAACAAAAGACATAAAACTTCTCACTCTAATGAGGCATATTTTTGGCATTTGAGACTTGGTCATATTAACCAAGAAAAAATAACTGGACTTGTGAAAGACGACATCTTAAGTTCGCTTAAAGAAGTTGATCTTCCATAATGTGAATCTTTCCTTGAAGGTAAGATGACTAAGCGATCTTTTAATGAAAAAGGAACAAGGGTTGGAAAACCTCTAGAACTTGTGCACACTAACGTATGTGACCCCATGAGATTTAGTGCAAGAGGTTGTTACGAGTATTATGTAACATTTATTGATGACTATTCCAGATATGGGTATGTATACCTGATGCATTGCAAGAGTGAAACCTTTATAAATTTAAAGAGTTTTGTGTGAAAGTGGAGAAACAACTAGGTTTACCTATATAGGCACTTCGGTTTGATCGAGGTGAGGAATATTTATCTAATTAGTTCTTAGAGTACCTCATATAGAATGAGATTTTATCCTAGTTAACTACGACGGACACTCCACAACAAAATGGCGTGGCAAAGAGAAGGAATCAAACGTTGTTAGACATGGTATGTTTGATGTTAAGTTAGTCGAAGCTACCAATATTTTTGTAACACCCTAAACCCGGCCTAGACGTTACGACCGGAATCGGCGTGTCACATCGAAGTGTTGATTTGAAAACTGGTCTTGTCGATGAAAGTTCGTGACTAAAGTTTTAAATCCCTTTTAACTAATTGCTATTGGAAATGTTAGTGTTGCAAAATCAAAACTTGTGGACCAATTATTGGTCATATTTGATAATCCATAATATATACATCTTTTAATCCCATTCGACATACTTTTGGATGATTTATCCCTTGAATTGTGGAATTTGATGCTCCTAATCCTTTAATTTCATGCTTTATACTTAGGAGAGCATAGGAGGATGAAAAGAACGAGAAACAGGACAAAAATGGAGAAAATGGGCTAAAGTAAGAGAGTAACACTGCCTGGAGTTCACCACACGGGTAAACCACACGGACATGCCACTTTAGCAGACTTGAACACAGCCCTGGGCTCGATTCACACTGTCGTTTCACACTGGCGTGTCCCTGCCTGTGACCCATTTTAATTCCACTTGGAATAGGATACTTGTGGGCCAAGTAAGGCATCCCGAAAGCCTATATAAACACCCTAGAGGGCAACCTAAAAGAAGAGTTCGACAGAAGGCTTCTGTCAAGGCTGTTGACGAGGAGCAAAGTCAGATAGGGCTAAATATAGGGAATTACTCGAAGAAAGCCAATTGATCCATCTCAGAAGCCGGAGTCACACTTAAGACTGAGGATTTTCCTTTCAAATTCCTTTAGGGGGTTTTAGGGTTTTTCTTTGTGTTCTGTTATTTAGTTTCTTCTGAGATGTATTCTTTTATAAACATGAACTAAACCCCTCAAATACCTGAGGGGGATGAAACCTAAGACGGATCTTGTTATTGTTTTCTAAACTATATGATAAATACTTGATTTTTTTTAATTATGTGTTCTTAATTCTTGCTTTAATATTTCATGATATTGATTCAAGTATTGATGTGCTTATTCAGAAGAGCAAAAGTCCCTATTTAAGAGTATATCTAGCATAATTAACCGGAGTTGATCGCACTCCTAAAGATAGGACGACAAAAATTTGCCGGATTAGGGTCAAACCTAATATGGGAGTCCATAAATCGAGTTAATGAAACACTAAGGGTTTTAATTAGAAAGAGATTTCAATTAATCAACCACGGGTTAGACGTTAGTAGCCTCGAAAGAGGTATTAATATAAATTAGGGAATCCTACGGATCAAGTCAAGTGAATAAATCGTCTGGTTCAGAGTTAAATAACAAGTGAAGTCTAGGTGGATTCTTCCTCGGGTATTGTCTTAATCAATTGGTTTTCTCAAAAGAATTTTCCCAATTCATTCTCTGTGTCTTGGTATCCTTAGTTTAGGAATTAGTTAGGTAAGTATCAATCCTCTTTATTTTAGGCTAGATAATAAAAATAAAGTCAGTACTAGTACTTTTGGTTCCCTTAGGTTTGACATTCCGGTCTTGCCACTAAGCTATACTACTGCTCGATAGGTGCGCTTGCCTTAATTGTGGTGATAGTTAGTTTCTAGACTCGATCATTCATTATATAAATATTAAAACTCTCAAACACGATCAAGTTTTTTTGGCGCCGTTGCTGGGGAATTGAAATATTAGAAACGCTCAATTTTTATTACTTTAACCATTTTTCTTTTATGTATTTATTTCTAATTTTTATTTTTAGTTTTCTAATCTCTCTATTACTTGCTATGATAGGTTTTTCTAGTTTATGACTAGGAGGAACCCGTCAGGATCATTACTTTTTGACAGTGAGATCGAGGCAATCGTTCGCAGAAATCGAAGAGAAATTAGGCGAAGTTTACAATACATAGAGGAAGAGCAAGAAAACATAACCAATCCTCCTGAAGAGATGGCTGAAAATCAAAATAATCCATTACCTCCGGTGGCTATGGAAAATCTGGTGAATCAAAATCCTGCTCCTCGTACTATGTATGATTATGCTAAGCCTAGTTTAGCCGGTACTGAATCAAGTATTGTTAGACCTACTATTGTTGCAAATAATTTCGAATTGAAACCTAACACTATACAGATGATACAACAGTTTGTTCAGTTTGATGGTTTGCAGGATACGGATCCTAACACACACTTAGTAAACTTTTTGGAGTTATGCGATACATTTAAAATCAATGGCGTTTTTGATGATGCCATTTGGCTTCGATTATTTCCTTTTATTGATGAAAAAAGCTAAACAGTGGTTGAACTCATTACCACGAGGATCAATCACCACATGGGAACAAATGACCGATAAGTTCTTATTAAAATATTTTCCACCGGCTAAAACAGCTAAGTTGAGGAATGATATTTCTTCTTTTGTGCAGATGGATCTAGAGACACTTTACAATGCATGGGAGAGATACAGGATTTACTAAGAAGGTGCCCTCATCATGGGCTACCATTATGGCTATAGGTTCAAACCTTCTATAACGATGTGAACCCCTCAACTAGGTAGCTTATTGATGCAGCGGTGGAACCCTAATTAACAAAACCCCTAAAGTGGCTTACGAATTTATTGAAGAGATGTCACTGAATAACTATCAATGGCAAGTTATGAGGACAAAGCTGACAAAATCTGCCAGTGTTTTCAACCTCGACGCAGCCACTATGCTACCAAACCAGGTAGAGCTTTTGAATAAAAAGATTGATGGTTTGTGTAGTTCTTCACAATTACATCTAGTAATATAGTGTGATATAAATGGAGGAGGAATGAGCAATACAGAATATCCAACTCCCAACCCGAGCACTAAAATGAACAAGTTCACTATATGGGTAATAATTCTAGACCTCAAAATAGCCCTTATAGTAATACTTACAATCTAGGTTGGAGGAACCACCCCAATTTCTCATGGGGTGGTCAAGGAAATCAAAGACAACAACCCCCTCTAGGTTTTCAACAACAACCCTACCCATAGGAGAAAAAGTCGAACCTTGAAGAGATGCTTACGAAATTTATCGCGGTGTTAGAAACACGCTTCTAGAATGCCGAAATAACCCTCAAAAACCAGCAAGCATCAATTCAAGGGATCGAAAACCAACTAGGTTAGCTTGCTAAGCTGATCTCAAAATGACCACAAGGTAGCTTGCTAAGCAACACCGAACCTAACCCAAGGGAGCAACTTCACGCCATCACAGCATGCGATGAAGTAGGGTTAGCGGAATCTGAATCTAAACCAACGCAAGAACCTGTGGTTAATAAAGGTAAGGTTGAGGTAAGCCATGATACATAGAAACCTATCATTAAAGAGTACCAACCTCGTGTTCCATATCCCAATTCAATTAATAAAGACCACACAAATGAAAAATTTGATAAATTTCTTAAACTTCTAAAGAAATTACATATTAACTTACCATTTCTTGAAGCTCTTTCGTAGATGTCAGATTCAAGGAAATTTTTAAAAGAGTTATTGACAAACAAACGGAAGTTAGACGAGGCATCACATGTGGAGCTAAATGCTATGTGCTTAGCAATTTTGCAAAATAAACTACCACGAAAATTAAAAGATCCAGGGAGTTTTACAATTTCATGATTAATTGGAAGCACCATGAAATTACACAACTGAGCCATATCCTAGACCTTGTGCCAACAAAGAAATAACTCACGAGGAACGAAGGCTTCAGATCGATGAACTAGACGAGTGGAAGACATATTTCAAGGAGAAACTAAAAACACACGAAGCAGAACTAAAGCAAAACCATGTCAAACTTAAAGATGGGACAACCCAGTTTAAGATAGGAGATCAGGTATTGTTGGATAAGAAGGACACTCGGATTGCCACTTCAGACCTTGATACAAACGAAGAAATCCCTTTTCAGGTACAAAATATCTTCCCATATGGAACAGTCGAGGTAACTAATCCTAATTTCGACACTTTTAAGGTAAACACTACTCGACTCGAACTATATAATGATCATAAAAGTGATAGTAGGAGAGGAGTTTCAACTCCTCAAACCACCATGAATGTGCGAATGAGAGGTAACAGTTCAGTCAGGGCTATAACCCTATACAGTAGCAATGTGGGATTAATCCCAAAATAATAACAGTACAAAATAGAGATGCAACCCAACCCAATCCAGCCAACACACCACCCATACCAACAAACACACCATGTGGGGACTAAGTCGACCCACCCAACCAACACACCAATATTGCAGTATAGCTACTACTAGTGACGCAGCAAAGCTGCTAAGAATAGTAATCGTGGCCCAGCCACTAAGATCAGAATACGTGGTGAAGCCACTAGAACAGTAAAAACGTGGCAAAGCCACTAGTACAGTACTTCTTCCAAATCAGAATCCCAACCCTAATGGAGAATTTGTGTCATAAATATTACATGTGTGCAGTATGTCATATTCATAACCAGACATATAGATATCATATACACATCAATTAAACTACCTCTAGGGGTATAATGGTCATTTCGTTGATTAGGGGTAAAACGATAATTTTACCCCTTAGGGGTATTTTGGTCATTTAACTACTTTTAGGGTCTCAGTACAGATGACGACCCTTAAAAGGTCCACAGTCATCTCAAACGACTCAGATAACCTATATGGCCCAAAATAGTGTAATTGAGCCCAAGGTCCATTGCTCGGCTCAAGTGGACCCACACGCTCGTGTGGCCCGTTCAGCTTTCGTCACGGCTATACGAACTTCATAGCCCAATCCATTATTAGTCACTTATCATGGATTTTACCCATGTAGGGCCCATGAGCCCATTGTCCACATAGACCATCTTGGCCTAACGAGGCCCATTATGACCCAAGCCCACGAGAACACTCGTGGCCCTCTACAATCTATCGCTAACAATTTGTGGGCTCAATTTACCATACGAGCGTTCGCACTCTTGTAAGCCATCAGATGCCAAAGTTTTGGCTTTTCAGCTTTTGCCAATTCACAGTAACACAGAGGTGTGATTATACACCATTGTCCATCGTTTTAATAGTAACAATACTGGGTGTATGATTACACACCTTTTAGCGACCACTTGCAAAATTCCAAGAGCACTAACCTAGATTCAATCCAAAAATTTAGTCAGTCCTTAAATCGTTAATAAGATTTATAACCCTGAATCTCTATACTGCCCTTACCACTAACCTTGGTAAACAAGGGTATAGCCTTTAACCCTAAAATCGCTTGGCTAGACTCCCACAATTGTTGATTTACCACTCATTGCATAACAACAAATCTCGTTAGAGGGTTGATTAAGGATGTAGTTTACACCCATCACATTAACTTGAGTAAGATAGAGAACACTTACCGAATCCCTCAGAATCGAAAGCTGACTTAAAGAAGTGGCACATGTGGGTGGAGTATTGCATTTTATATAAGAGGATAAACCGAAAGAAGATCATTGTATGGTAACCACAATAATCCTAAAAGGGAAAATCACAAAGTAACAAGAAACAACCCAGTCACTTACCCCAATATTCAGCTTGTCAGAGTTTTAGAAGATGTGAGGAGGAGGCAAGGTATTCGGCTATTACTCAAGAAGAAAGGAAATAGAAAAAATTTAATTTGATTTAGCCAAAGAGAAGAAGAAGAATACCAATTCGGCAAAGAGAAAATATGGAGAAGAAAGAAAAGCTTTAAGGGAGAATTCGGCACTTGGTATTTGTGTTCCGGCATAAGTGCACAAAAGTTGAGAAATAAAGTTGAAAAGAGAAAGACCCGAATGGTCAAAAACGCTGCTCGAAATGCTACAAGGAGAGTAAAACCCAAAACACAAGAAGGAAAAAACTCAAAATAACAGAGAGGATAATCGGCTTCTACACTCTCACAAAATGTCGAAAATGCACCAAATGAATTCTCTTAGCCAAATTCCCCTACTCTAGCTTCCCAATTCAGCTATGACTCCCTTCACATCCCAATTCCTTAAAAATCTCCACCAATTTCTCCTAGATTTACTCCAAACCCCTCATTCAAATTTTGATGACCAATTCTCCAACCACCTATGCAGAGTTTGAATCAAACTATACCTCTCACGCCACAGAGAAATAAAATAAAACCCCTTTTTGCATGCCATGGGATTCGAACCCTCTCCCTCTTAAATACCCCAACACGCCACTTGCCACCACAACATAGGATCTCTTGTGTCACAAAACAAACACCACTTAATATATGCCCTTTAAGCTAACATCCAGGTTTCTAAAAGAGCAAAAATCAAAATTTTGTCAAAGGCCATACTTGAACCCAGGCTTCCTAAAATCCCCAAAACATGCCAAGATTACCTGACCCACAAACAACCATGATATTTACGTCCAAGCTTGCAAAAATGACCCTAAATTTTTAAGGCGTTATAATTTTTAAGGTATATGCTGTACAGACAGCTTGATATGTTCTAAATGATGTACCAACTAAGGCAGCATTAAAAATCCTATACAAATTGTGGCATGGCAGGAAGCCAAATCTTAATAATTTTAGGATTTAGGGATGTTTGGCCCATGTATTGGATAAAAATACGAGGAAGGTGGACTCACGAATAGAATTGTGCATGTTTATAGAATATCCAAAGGGAACAAATGGTGGCTTATAACTCAAAAGAGTAAATTGTAATAGTCTCAACTCATGTTACTTTCCTTGAAGAAAGTTACATAAATGACTTCAAACCTCAAAGTAAAGAGGTACTCAAGAAACTTTTGAGAAATTTACAAAACCTTAATGAAATGGTTCCAGAACCAACTCCTAATAGTAGACCTACAAATGATCAGTAACATAGGGTGCTTCATTGTAGTAGGAGGGTCTTTGGTAGGCCTAAGTTCTTCCAATTTGCTAGAAGTGTTTTTAACACTTAGTCTGCTGAATAGGAAGATGATGACCTACTCACATATGATGAAGCAATGCAGAGTGCTAATTCCAAGCTCTGGGAAATAGCTATGAAAGCTGAGATGGACTTTATGTATTCCAACTCAGGTAGGAACTTGTATGTCTACAAAACTCAGGAATGATATCCAAAATTTTCTCCCTTTTCTTGTACAGATTGCAACTTCTATGTCTAAAGTGTTACAAATATTCTTTCAAATACTTGCCTATGTCAACCAATTATAATCCAATCTAATTAATCTTTTCAAAATTAAATCAGATCTAATAACATGCCACACAGTCATCTATGTCTAGAGCTTGCATGCATGCATTAAAAATAATCACAAACTAAATGAAATAGTATCCTACTCAAAATCAAAACAAGGGCATTAAAGTTAATAAAAATTCACCTAGAGTAATTCCAACCCAAAGAAAATTAGCTCATGGGTTGAACATTCAAATCCATAACAAAACCATTCAACATCATTGTTTAAATTCACGAATCACAAGTTCAAATCAGAAAATGAAGGCAGAACTGCAAGAAGCTTTTGATACTCCAACTTTCACTCTAATAATGAGATTTGATGCAAAACCCAAGGTAGATTTCTCTTCCCTTTCTTGTGTCTGTAATTCTTCTACTCCGTAAATTGTTACCTTCTCCACTCTTTCTCTAAGATTTCACAATAATTTGATATAGAGAGATTAAAAATTATTTTTCTCTCCTTTTTTTTTTTCCACAATCCTCGATCTACTTTTCTCTTTTTTTCTTTCTTCTTTATAGGGTAGGTCCCTCCCTTTCAGCACACACCTTTTTCTTCCTCTTATAAAGGGTGGTTTATCTTGTATAAGTACAGCTGATTGAGAGTGACATAGACTGAGTGCTGCGTCATCTTCCTGGAATTTCCATGGCATTTGTGTTGGCAATCTAACCAACATTTTGTTATGTCAATATTTCACTTCATTTATTTTCCTATCATTTTTCTCTTCTTGTAACACCCCTAACCCATATTCGTCGCCGAAACAGGGTTAGAAAATATTATTAGAGTTTTTCGAACAATTATAAAAAATTCATGTTAATTACTATTCATATTCCGAGATTATTCATATTGTCCCTTAAATGGATCCTCGAGGCCCAATATGAGTATCAGGATCGAGTCAGGACTAAATCGAGAACTCAAAGAATTTTTTGCAAAATTTCAAAATTAAGTGCAGGTTTTACATGGCCAAGACACATGCCCATGTTCTAGGCCGTGTAGCACACACGATTGAGACACACGCCCGTGTGCTCAATTCTGAGCATTTTGTTTCTCAAATTTAAGATGCAAGGGACACACGGCCTAATCACACGCCCATGTACCAGGCCGTGTATCACACACGGTTAAGACACATGCCCGTGTGTCTACTCGTGTGGACAAAATAAAGCCATTTCTAGCTTCATTTCTCGCCCAAAACTTACACTCATAAACCAACCAATCCAAGCGTTATAATCAAGCTAATTCTATCATTTAACATGGCATATCATTATATGCACACATATTTATTATCTTACCTTGGTTTAGTCTATATGTTAAACATAATTTAATCAACCATACTTAACATATATGTAGCCACCATAGTAGGACTTTATAAGTATATCAAAACAAACCATTACTAGTCATTCCAATAGCTAGATTACACACATCATTTTTAATCCAACAATGGTCAAGTTAACCTATACATGCCATTAGACCAAAATAAGTTTACTATGTAACACCCCTTACCCGTATTCAACGCCATAACAGGGTATAAGGCATTACCGGACACACATCACAAGCAATTACACAATTTCGAGTCATAAATTTACGTCTAAATTAAAACCAAATTAAAAATAAGGTACTAGGCTCAAAACATGCTTTGGAAATGGCTCGGGACTAAACTGAGAACTTTAGAAAATTTTACAAAACTTAGAAAATTTTCCAAGTTACAAGGCTCACACACCCGTGTGGTCTAAGAGACAGGCCCAAGTGACCATTAGACATGCCCTATTTTTCCAAAATTAAGGTGCAAGGGACACACGACCGGAACACATGCCCGTAGAGCAGATCGTGTGTCACACACGGCATAGACACATGCCCGTGTGCCTACCTGTGGACAAAAAACAAGGCTATTTACCAAGCCATTTTGCCACCCTTGTTCAAACATAAACTTACACCAATTCAAGGTACAAACATAACATACTTAGGCAACCAAAACATCTACAATTTTGGCCAATACAATAGCAACATCTATCATACTCACAACAATTATTAAGTCACAATTGACTACTTTCAAGATACCTAGTTGTACACCAATTTATCATCTCATCAATAAACCACATTGCCAAAAATCACACAATCATGCCATAATAACAATTCCAAACATTTCACATTCACCAAGCATACCATGGTTATATCACTATAGACATTGACACATATATGAATTTACTTAGGCTTACAACCATGTTAGCCAATATAAGCCAACTTCATGGCTATATACAAAAATGGACCATAAACCATCATAAGCCAACACATATAGCCAAATTAATCATGATGACACATTTAACAAAATGACTAAGTCCCTATACATGCCATAGACTTAAAATACTTGAATTTACTTATACCCAAAATGATAGCTTAATAGTGTGATAGGATATCCTGCAAACTCCAACTTGAGCTAGCTTAATGACCCTAAAAGACATGGGAAAGGAATGGGGGTAAGGTATATATATAACATCCTGATTTAGGGCCTGGTCAAAATAGTGGTGCGAGACCATAAATTCGAGGTATATGTATAAGTTTTTGAGGGTTATGTCATGTTTGCATGTTAGTGCAAAAGTTTCATGAAGCAATTTTGTTAAATTGTGGTTGAATTGTCCAAAAGGACAAAATTGCAAAACTTGCAAAATGTGAGATTCTAGAAGCTATTTGTATGAAATAGCTTTGGATTATCAAATAGAGGTCTTTAAATAGCAATTTTTCCAAATTCTATTTTTTGGACAAAATTGGGCATGAATGGGTTAAAATTTGAAGGTTTGACAAAAAGGACATTTTGGTCATTTGTCAATTAAATGATTAAAAGGGGGGAAAGATGACAAAATTCATTCATCTTCTTCTCCAAGCTGCTGAAATTTGAAGGAAGCCATTGTTAGGCTCTTTAACTTTTCAAGCTAGCTAGTAAGTGTATTCTAGCTCCATTTTTTATTTTTTCGTATTTTTGAAGTCCTAGTAACATGAGTAAGCTATTTTAGCTATATGTTGAGCTAGGATGGATGTTCAAAAATGTAACCATGTATGACATGCATGTATTTTGATTTTTTACAGAAGAATATGAAAGCTTGATGTAGTAGAAACATCTTTTGCTAAGTGATTTCCATGAAAAATGCATGTAGGGACTTGTTTGTAAAGTCTTGAGTTTGGTCATACATGTGTTATTTAGTGAGAATTAATGATTGCTTTAGTTGAGTCAATGATTCGACTAGGCATGAAAGGTAAGAAATTTGAATGAAAATCACTTTATGAACCTTGGGTCAAAAATGTAAATATGAAAAAGTTTATGGGCAAAATGGTAATTTTGCTAAAGTATGAGATAATGGTCAATTTAGTCAATGTGTGTTTTGAATGAGTTGATTTATCATTATAGATCAAGAAATACGAAGCCCGGATCGAAACCAAGGCAAGAGCAAGGCGGTGGACTAAATTGCACGTCTTTATACTTTTGAGTGCCTAGGTAAGTTTATGTGTAATCAGTGCATTTATACTTACACAATCTTAATGTTAGCTAGTTTGTAGCATGAATGAGAATGATTGAGAATGATTGAGAACCTATGTGGTTCAAGTGAAATGAATGCGGTAGATATCATGAATGAATGAATGAGTAAGTAGATATGTGGATGGATGTGTAATGATAATATTTATTGGTGGGCTAAGTGCGATACCACCTTAATACTTAACAATGACGGGATGTGTGTGATACCATAGTTAAGTATATTATTTAGTGGGCTATGTGCAAAACCACTATGATTACCTCTTGGTAGGCTATGTGCGATAATATCCTATTAATTGATTGTGGTGGGCTAAGTGCGAAACCACCGAGAAATTCAGCTGTGTGGTTTAGCTGTGTGGATGTATTTTTGAGTAAATTAGCTATGTGGATGTATTTTTGAGTAAACTAACTATGTGGATGTATTATCGAGAAATAATGATGTAATATTGAGTGCAAGGGTGCATGTCGATGAATATGATGAGTATGTGACTCATGATGTGTTGGAAATGTGGTAAAGGATAGAAAGAGTAAGCAAAATTGTGGATCTCAATTTATATGGTAGTATAATGCTAATTGTTGTTTAGCTTATATTAGAATGCTTAAATTTTTTATGTGTAAACTTACTAAGCTCGGAGCTTACTTCCTTTCTTTTCCCTTGTCTTATAGAAAAAAGGTTTGATTTGAGATATGTGGATCAAGCGGAAGATTGCCCACACTATCAGCACACTCCGATACATTAGACTCGGTGTTTTGTATATGGCATGTATAGGAGCTAGACAAGTTAGTGAACTTTGTTGTAATAGCTAAGATGTGTTGGCTTTTAAATGGATAATCTATTTTGTATAATGCCATGGTTGGTGGCTATCTTATTATACGAAAAGATGTAGTTAACCATGTACGATTATGTTTTAATATGAGTTGTTTATGGATGAGTTGAATGAGTATATGTTGTATGAACTTGAAGGGTGAGAAGAGCTTAGCACATAGCTTTGTTCTTGTCCATGTGGATATCAACACGGGCATGTGTCTAGGCCATGTGTGACACACGGCCAGCCCACGGGCGAGTGCCATGACCGTGTCTCTTTGACAGTTTCAAGTAGTATAGGCCACGAGCTAGCCATACGGGCGTGTGCCTAGACTCTAGGCCGTGTGAAGTAGTCAGTGTTCACCACAGGTGGTGAGCACGAGCGTGTGCCCTAGCCGTGGGGCAATGGCAGAATACTTAGGTCTTCATGCACGGGTTAAGGGCATGGGCGTGTGAGACCTCCACGGGTGTGTCTCACCTTACAAGAGCGTGTAGTCCCTGTTTAGGTGGAGAAATTGTAAAATCGTAGAAGTTTCTGATATAGTCTCGATAGCCCTCGTGTGTATGAGTGAGGCATTGTAAGTCGAGAATGAGGTTGTTGTGGCGACTAAAGAAGAGTAGTCACGTTGAGCCTAGGTGGCGATCAAGTGATTTTAGTCCGGTAATGCCTCAGGCTCGGTTCTAGTGGGAAATTCGAGTAAGGGGTGTTACAATATAGCTTAGTAAGTCCGTATGAAAATAATGAACAATCTTACAAAACTTTTATCAAGTCCAACAATTTTAAACACAATATAATACAAATTACTATAAATCTCACAGTTATGATCCTAATTTAATCATAATATTTACTCTATCAACTTATAAGCATAACTTAACATATCTTGGCATTAGCCTAACAACCACAATCTCTCCTTTGTATTATATTACAGGAAATAACAAATCATTTCAAACCTCATAGTAAACATGCTCATTAATTATGAGTATTTACATTTCAAGCATATACTTTAGCATCTTTCAATTGCGTAAGTTCTTATCTTCCCATTTTCTCATATCCGATAAATCACAATTTGCATGAATAAAGCATGCTATATCATAACTCAATTTGGCCCGAAAGCGAATCACATAATCATCAACTGAATTTATCATAAATTTCATACATCACAAGTATAGGCTAATAATCACAAGGTTTTTACAAAATCATTCTCATGGAGATCATGAACTCACAATTTCATGAAGTCAATTCTCATAAACTTTAAGTACATATCTGTACCGATCCGTAATTACTTACATACTCTTTCTCTTCTTTAACATACTCGTGGAATTTCCCGTTGAACCGTTTGGAATACTAAAGGATACTCGGGAATCTCGTACACATAGTACCGTACCAATGCCATATCCTAGATATGTTCTTACATGTAATCTCGTATCAATGCCAATAGCCCAGCTATGGTCTTACACGAAGACTCATATCGATGCCATATCCCAGATATGGTCTTACACGAATGTCTCATATTCATGCCATATACCAGATATGGTCTTAGACATAATCCCAATAACCCTAATGTCATGACATTTATATCCTATCTATTATTAAAATTCAACCGGGACTTTCTCTGTACCAAATCTCTGTCGGCCATTTCCATAGTATCGTACTCAATAGCATTCACATTTCATTTCAATAATATAAAATTTACCATAATTATATCAATTAAGCATTTATACACATATAATTTAATGCTTATTAAACATACAAGCTTGCCTCGACATAAAAATGGCAAAAAGGACTAAATCGTCAAAAACTCATTTTTCCCCCATTCTAGGTTCGAACCTCATTTTTCTTGATCTATAATATCACATTTAACTTATTAATCAACATATTATTCATTTCAGTCCAAAAGTCATATTTTTGAAAAATTACATTTTCCCTAAACTTTTGAAATTTTACAATTAGTCCCTAGGCTAGTAAAATGAAATGTACTCAATTTCTTCAATACCCATGTCTAGTCAAACCTTATACATGCTTATAAAAACCCACAATTTTCATTTATTCACATTTTTACACCAATTTTATATCTTTTACAAATAAGTCTTTTAGGCATTTTCACCGAAAATCACTTAGCAAAAGTCATTTATCATACACCAAACATGCATTTTCCACCATTAGACATCAAAATACACAAACATCCATCATGGGTAAAATTTTAGACTTTGACATCTCTTCAAATTGATGGTAGAAATAGAAGGATTGAGTTACAACGACTTCAAAAACGTAAAGAGCATTAAAAACAGGGCTAGAACAGGCTTACAATCGAGCTTGGAAGCTTAAAAGAACCTAGCCATGTCTTCTGCATGTAAAATTTGGCCAAGGAAGAAGAAGAAGGAAAAATTTGGCTTTATTTTGGCTTTTTAATTCATTTTAATTACCAAAAATACCCTTAATGAAAAACTTTGAAAACATACCAAACCATATCCATTTTTGTCCACTAACTTATCCAATGGTCTAATTACCAACTAAGGACCTCTAATTTAAATTATCATAGCAATTGCACACCTTTAACAAGAGAACTCAACTTTTTTCAATTTTTACAATTTAATCCTTTTGACTAAATTGAGTGCCCAAACGTCAAAATTTTCGAACTAAATTTTCATGAAATTGTTCCATAAATTTGTAAACCATAAAAATATAATAAAAATGAAATTTACTGCGTCAGATTTGTGGTCCCGAAACCACTATTCCAACTAGACCCAAAATAGGGCTGTTACATACTCTCCCTCTTTAGGGATTTTCATCCCCGAAAATCTTATCAGGATATAAATTTGATTTCCACGTAGACTCCTCTATCTCGTGGCACTGCCAAATAACTCTCACTAAGATTATGCTTTTATTTCCCAACTTTTTAATCTCTCGTGTCAAAATTCCGATCGATTCTCCGTTATACAACACATTGGCTGAATCATAATCCCTATCGGATAATTCATAGTCAGAGAGTCCAATCGATACCATCACAACATAGATACACAACACATTTTGAATCTTTTTTCTAAGGTACTACTTTTAGAAGCATACTATTGCTTAATGGGAATTTCATATCCTCGTGTTTTAAATTCGCATACGTTTTCTGACAATCTAAAGTGGAGTCTAAACTGCCACGAATCACTTTTACTTTCTATATGATTTCTGATCGTATAGTCTCTGAAACATATAACTCAACTAATCTATCATGTTACATACCCAATCACCAGAACATCTATTTCAAATAACTGTACATTTCATTACTCCCTAAATCAACAAACGAGCTACTACTGAGCTTCGTACAAAATTTTCTACATAAGCTCTAAATTACCCAGTATGCAAAATCTATCTCAGAATAATAATAATAGTCATCAAATCCGACCTAAAATCCAGAATCAAAAGTCATCTCACACTATACTCATTTAGTTTACCACTCACTATTACATTCCTGATGTTCTCAATCTTGCAAAGGAAACATCGTTTTAGCTTCTAATTTAGTTAGATTCAGACCATTTTCAAATAAGATTAATAATGTATCCATTACTCACAAAATAATCAAAAGCTTTCCATTCAAGCATTTGCAACAATATCTACTTTCCCAAAGGTTAATCAATAATTGGTCACAATCTTTTAATAGTTCAAGCCATCTATGATGTTTAAAATTCAGATTCTTCTTGTGTCATTAGATACTTTAAACTCTTGTAATTAGAAAACATATGAATTTTTTTGTCGAACAAACGATGTCATCAAATTCTCAACACAAACATAAAAAGTGGCCGACTTTAAATCACCCATTAGACAATTCCTTTCATGTGACTTTAACCGTCTAAAAGCATAAACTATTACTTTACATTCTTGTATTAAACACATTCTAATCCGTTCGATAGTGCATCACTGAAAAATCACAAATTCTTTACTCAATTCAAACAGAATCAGTGTTTTGATTAATAACACCTTCATCAGTTTTCAACTTTGCTAACATACAACGAACCATTCAAACTTTCACAAATGTGATAACTTTATCAATCGGAACAGTTTTAACTCATAATAGTATCATCCAATTAGAACTGATCTAATAGATACGTCCTTGTATCACACCCTTTTTGAATATAAATTCTTCATTCAGACAATTCGTCAATTTACCCATGAATGTACAAGATTTTATCTTCTTACCTGAGGATAAACTTAAATACATATAACTCAAATTACCTTTCAACTAACCAGTTCGCTTAGATAAAAACAACTGATTCGATCTCAACTCAAATAATATCATATCAAAATACTCCCTTCTTTATGTTGTTAAAACAATTCAAACATACAATCTTTTAAAATTTCCTCACATGCTAGTCAAAGATCTTTACATCTGCACTAGATCAAGGAAACAAAATATCCTGATTGAACTCATTGACCTTAATCAAAATTACCTGAGGAAAGAAAATCATAGTACAATTTGAGCTTGAGCTTCCATTATCTGTACCTTTGTCGATGTCAATTCCTTTCACGAAAATTAGAGAAATCCTGATACTAGAATCACTACATTCCCATAATCAAACCAGGAATACACTCATAATAGACATAGTTATCACAAGCCAAAGGACACACTTTAAAGACGAGCCATGATTGATAATTTACGAAATAAGGATGATAAGAAAACTGAGATAAAAAAATCCAAGATACGATATCATCCTGGAAATCCAAGAACATAACTCATAAGAAAATAACAAAGATCTTAATGATTCCTCAGAGAAAACCAGAAGAAAAAAAATGCTTCTACGCTCTGGAATCAATTGTAATAGAGAAAATATACTTTCCAAATACATATATACAAAACAAAACAACATCCAGTAGAAAGAGAAGAATAGCCTCACATAAATTTTCACTAACAACTTTTATTTCAAATGTAATAGAATAGAATCCCAAAGAGAGGTATAAGAAATGTTGCTCATCAACCAACCAGACTAACAGCACTTTCATCTATCATTATAATCAGCCAACATTATCATACGATAAGAATTCCATCAGAAAAAGAATAATCACATATATCTCTAAGGATAGTTGAATATATAAAATACCCAAGAAGGATCATCATAATTTATTCAATCACAACTATTATACTTAGACATCTTTACAATTCAAATATCATTTCTCTGACTAATTCTGTCATCACTAATCCCATATTATTCCATTCACTAACGAAAATCAATACGAAAGAAATTTCAGTAAATACATACTTTAGACATCATACCTGAATGAGTCAATTAGCCGAGATTAATGTTTTCTTTAACCATAACATCGTGAAATTCGAATGGTTTCTAGAATAACCTGGCATCTTTTCTAGAACTGTATTCACTTGCCAAACTATTCTTAACTCTGACCACATTATTATTCATTCTACTACTGAACTCTTTAGTCTTTTACTTGTGAGCTCATTCAACTTAAATTTCGTGAAATTTCGTTATAAAATACCACATTGGTAAGGGGGTGAGGTCGTAAATCCTCTAACTCGACTCTCATATATACACACATATTACTTAGCATTCATCATCAACATAATGTCTTCACAATCATATAATTCACTTTAAGCTAATTAACATACATATTTATGTTACACGAACTTTCCGATTATCTTATTCAAACAAGTGCACTTATACATACATTCCATAGATTTTGAGTAAGTTTACTTATCACATTCACTTAATCATACAAGTCAGGCACATAACATTATATGAATGCCAAACAACATGGATGTTTATCACAATATAAACTTTTATTTCGTGTCACTTTTCCATATTTCAAGAATAATTCCTATTGAAATATTGTAATTTCGATGGATACTTTGGTAGATACTCAAGGTATGCATGCCAACAATCCGTAAATTTATTCAAAAGTGCTCTTTTCGGCACATATTCATAGAGCACACTCTCGAGCCATATATGACATAACAGGATTGATAATTTAGGCTAAATCTTTTCGATAACGTATGCTCCAAAGGCTTACTCTGGATTACCCACTTAGCTAAATCCATTTCATAACATATGCTCGAGAGGGCTTAATTCAAGATTGTCATTGTAACATCCCGATTTAGGGCCTAGTCGAAATAGTGGTGCGAGACCACAAATCTGAGGTATATGTATGAGTTTTTGATGTCTATGCCATGTTTTCATGTTAGTGTGAAAGTTTCATGAAGCAATTTTTTCAAATTGCGGTTGAATTTTCTAAAAGGACTAAATTGAAAAAGTTGCAAAATGTGATACTCTAGAAGCTATTTTTGTGAAATAGCTTTGGATTACCAATTAGAGGTCCTTAAATAGTAATTTTCCCAAATTCTAATTTTTGGACAAAATTGGGCATGAATGGGTTAAAATTGGAAAGTTGGACAAAAGGGTATTTTGGTCATTTGTCAATTAAATGATTAAAAATGGGAAAAGATGATAGGATTTTCATTCATCTTCTTCCCCAAGGCTGTCAAAAATCTAGAGAATCCATTGTTAGGGCTCTTCAACTTTTCAAGCTAGCTAGTAAGTGTCTTCTAGTTCCATTTTTAATATTCTTCGTATTTTTGAGGTCCTAGTAGCATGAGTAAGCTATTTTTAGCTATATGTTAAGCTAAGATGGATGTTCAAAAATGTATCCATGTATGACATACATGTATTTTGATGTTTAATGGAAGAATATGAAACCTTGATGTAGTAAAAAAACATCTTTTGCTAAGTGATTTCCATGAAAAATGCAAGTAGGGACTTGTTTGTGAAAGTTTTGAGTTTAGTCATACATGTGTAATTTAATGAGAATTGATGATTGCTTTAGTTGAATAAATGGTTTGGCTATGCATGAAAGGCTAGAAAGTTGAATGAAAATCACTTTACTGAGTCTTGGGCCAAAAGTGTAATATGAGAAAGTTTAAGGGCAAAATGGTAATTTTGCTAAAGTATGAGATAATGGTCAATTTATTCAATGTGTGTATTGAACGAGTTTATTTATCATTATAGATCAAGAAAGATAAAGCTCAAATTGAAACCGAGGCAAGAACAAAGTGGTAGACTAAATCGAGGCAATCTTAACATTGGCAATCTTAACACGGGCGTGTAGTCCCTGTTTAGGTGAATAAATTTTTAAAATTGCAGAAGCTTTTGAAAGGGTCTCGAGAGTCTTGCATGTATGAGTGAAGCCTCGTAAGTCAAGATTGAAGTTGTAGAGATGACTTAAGAGAGTAATCGATGAGCCTAAGTGGCGATCATATGGATTTAATCCAGTAATGCCTCGGGCCGGTTCCAACATGGATTACGGGTAAGGGGTGTTACATTTAGTGGTATCAGATCTATGGTTTAGTCGGTTCTAGGACTACCGTAGCGGGTGTAAGAGTCTAGATATACATGCCATAAACATATAATGATAGTGTGGTGGATTCGATGATTTTAAACTTGCTTTATATAGTGTATGGATCCCGATTAATATGCTGCTGATGACATAGCTAGTAATGCGTCGACTCCGCGTAAGAGACCGTGCCTGTACAAAGTGAACCCAAGATTAGGGGTCAAGGAGATGAGGCTCGGGAAGCCTTTCTCTAGATGATGAGTAACTGGTACTCGAAGTACGTTCGAGCAAACCCTAATGCTCAACCTCTTCCACATCTTCCTATACCTCATCCAGTTCAAATGGCTCCTCAAGGTATAGAAAAAGTGAGAGTAACGAAGCCCCCAGTGGATAAGACTAGGAAAGACGAGTCTGAGGAGTTTAGAGCTAAGGTTGATGATGACCCTGAGAAGGTAGAGTTCTGGCTAGAGAACTCAATAAAGGTGTTCGATGAACTCTCATGTACACCCGAAGAGAGCCTGAAGTGTGTCGTATCTTTACTAAGAGACTCGGTATACCATTGGTGGAAGACATTGACGTCGGTAGTCCCGAGAGAACGGGTGACGTGGGACTTATTTCTGGAAGAGTTCATAAGAAGTATATAAGCCAGGGATTTACAGATCAGAAAAGGAAGGAATTCCTTGAATTGAAGCAAGAAAGAATGTCAGTGGCAAAATATGAGCTCGAGTTTGTTAAGCTTAGCAAATACACTCAAGAATGTGTGTCGACGGAGGCCGTTTTATGTAAAAGGTTTAAAGATGGACTGAATGAGGATATCAAACTCCTGGTTGGTATTTTAGAGTTGAAAGAGTTCGTAGTGTTAGTTGATAGGGCAAGTAAGGCCGAAGAACTGAATAAAGAAAAGAGGAGAGCGATTAATGAGGCCCGAGATGCAAGAAAACGGCCGATGGGTGAACCATACCAAGCTTAATCGAAAAGATCAAAGGAGGCAAATCCTTGGACCACTGCGTCAGTTGGATATTCACCTCGAGATCAAGGCAGCACTCCTTTGGGTTCAAGAGTCCAAGCCACCTCGATGGTGGGCAATCCAAAAAAAAAAATCAGAGTGTCCAAGTTGTGGTAGATATCACACTGGAGAGTGTTGGAGTAACAGTCAAAACTGTTATAAGTGTGGTTCCTCAAACCATTTTATCAAAAATTGCCCCGAGAGGGATGGCAAGGAAGAGAAGCAAGAGATAAGATCTAGCAATGTACCTACGAGGGGTAGGCCACCAAAGAACCTGAGAGGGGGACTAGTGGTAGAGGTGCATCACAAGATTCTGTTGTGAGACCGGAGGGTCGGGCACCTGCTAGGACGTATGCTATTCGCGCTCGCGAAGAGGCATCCTCCCCAAATGTCATAATGGGTACTTTTTCTCTTTATGACACATTTGTTATTGCTTTAATTGACCCAAGGTCTACACATTCCTATATTTGCATGAGATTGGCATCTAGTTTGAGTACAACCGTTGAGTCTACGGACATTGTGGTTAAGGTGTCAAACCCGTTAGGTAAGCATGTGTTTGTGGACAAAGTGTGTAAGAACTGTCATTTGATGATTAAGAGTCATTGTTTTCCTGCAAACCTAATGTTGTTGTCGTTTGATGAGTTTGATTTAATCATTGGTATGGATTGGTTGATGCACATAGTGTCTTAGTGAACTGTGGTAGTAAGTTTATCGAGCTGAAATGTGAGGGTGGAGATATTATTCGGGTTGAATCAGGTGGATCAGATAGTCTACCAGTGATGATTTCTTCCTTAGTGTCTGAGAAATGCTTGAGAAAGGGATGTGAGTCCTATCTCGGGTTTGTATTGAATACTCAAGAGTCTAAGGTGAAGATTGAATCGGTACTGGTGGTATATGAATATCTGGATGTATTTTCAGAAAAGTTACCCGGATTACCTCCAAAGAGGGAGATCGAGTTTGGGATTGAGTTAATTCCGGGAATGGCACCTATTTCAATTGCTCCGTATAGGATGGCACCTGTAGAGTTGAAAAAACTAAAGGTTCAATTGTAAGAGTTGACGGGTAAAGGTTTTGTGAAACCGAGCTACTCACCGTAGGGTGCTCCGGTATTATTTATAAAGAAGAAAGATGGGTCTATGAGATTATGCATAGACTATAGACAACTCAACAAGGTGACAGTGAAGAATAAGTATCATTTACCAAGGATTAATGATCTTTTTGATCAACAGAAGGGAACTTCAGTGTTCTCCAAGATAGACTTAAGGTCTAGTTATTATCAGTTGAGAGTAAAAGAGCAAGAAGTGTTGAAAACTGCATTTCGAATAAGGTATGGCCATGACGAGTTTCTGGTCATGCCGTTTGGTTTAATGAATGCACCTGCAATTTTTATGGATCTGATGAACCGTGTCTTCAGACTGTATGTGGACAAGTTTGTGGTTGTCTTCATTGATGACATATTGATCTATTCTCGGGATGAGAGTGATCATGAAGAACATTTGAGAATTGTCTTGTAAACTTTAAGAGACAAGCACTTGTATGCTAAGTTTAGCAAGAGTGAGTTTTGGCTCCGAGAGGTTGGATTCCTAAGACACATTGTGTCGAGTGATGGAATCAGAGTTGATCCAAGTAAGATATCGGCTATTGTGGATTGGAAATAGTCGAAGAACGTATCAGAAGTTAAAAGCTTTCTGGGTTTAGCGGGATATTACAGATGTTTCGTAAAGGGATTTTCTGTGATTGCTACTTCAATGACGAAACTGTTACATAAAGATGTAAAGTTTGATTGGTTTGAGCTATGTCAACAGAGTTTCAAGAGGTTGAAAACAATATTGACTGAGGAATTAGTTTTAGTTCAACCAGAATCAGGAAAAGAGTTCATGGTTTACAGTGATGTGTCATTTAATGGTCTCAGTTGCGTGTTGATGCAAGAGGGTAAGGTAGTCACTTACGCCTCAAGGCAGTTAAAAACGCATGAGAAGAATTATCTAACTCATGATTTGGAGTTGGTTGTGATTGTTTTCACGTTAAAGATTTGGGGACATTACTTGTATGGAGAACAGTGTCGGATCTTTACAGATCATAAGAGTTTGAAGTATTTGATGGATCAGAAGAATCTGAATTTACGACAGAGGCAGTGGCTTGAGTTGTTGAAAGACTATGAGTTAGTCATTGATTACCATCCGAGAAAAGCGAATATGGTTGTGGATGCCCTTAGTAGGAAATCCTTGTGTGCTCTAAGAGTTATGAACACGAGCTTAGCATTGTCTGATGATAGTGCTATTTTAGTAGAGTTAAGAGCTAAACCACTATTTGTTCAACAGATAAGTGAGGCTCAGAGGAATGACAGTGAGATGCAAGCTAAGAGAGTTAAGTATGGATCGAAAAGTAATTCTGATTTCCGAGTGGGTCCGGATGATTGTTTGATGTACCATGATAAATTTTGTGTATTAAGAGATGAAGAGTTAATCCGAAAAGTTTTGCATGAGGCGCATAGTGGTTATTTGTCAGTACACGCGGGCAGTACAAAAATGTACAACGATTTGAGAAATTTTTATTGGTGGCCGGGTATAAAAAGAGACATTTCAGATTTTGTGGTAAAATGTCTGATTTTTTAGTAGGTGAAAGCTGAGCATCAAGTGCCTTCGGGATTGCTTCAGCCAGTGATGGTTCTCGAATGGAAATAGGATCGGGTTACCATGGATTTTGTGACGGGGTAGTCGATGACTTTGAAAAAGAATGATGCTGTATGGGTTGTTGTGGATAGGTTGACGAAGTTGGCTCACTTTATTCCAGTACGTGTTGATTATTCATTGGATAAGTTAGCTGAATTGTATGTTGCAGAGATAGTGAGATTGCATGGTGTGCCTATGTCTATAATATCGGTTAGAGATCCGAGGTTTACTTCGAGGTTTTGGAAGAAGTTGCAAGAAGCCATGGGTACGAGGTTAAATTTCAGTACTGCGTTCCATCCATAAACTAATGGTCAGTCTGAAAGAGTGATTCAAGTCCTTGAAGATATGCTTCAATGTTGTGTGTTAGAATTCGAAGGTAGTTGGGAGAGATATCTACCTCTAGTCGAATTTGCTTACAACAACAGTTATCAGTTGAATATGTAGATGGCTCCGTATGAGTCCTTGTATGGTCGTAAGTGTCGAACTCCTTTATATTGGACCGAGCTTAGTGAGAAGCAAATCCATGGGGTCGATCTAGTGAAAGAAACTGAAGAGAAAGTGAAAGTAATCCGTGATGGTCTAAAAGCTACTTTAAACCGACAGAAATCGTATAAGGATTTGAAAAGAAAAGAAATTGAGTTTGATGTGGGTGACAAAGTGTTTTTGAAAGTATCTCCGTGGAAGAAGATCATAATATTTGGATGAAAAGGGAAATTGAGTCCAAGATTCATAGGGTCGTATGAAATTACCGACAGAATTAGACTAGTGGCTTAATGTTTAGCTTTGCGAGTGGAATTAAAAAAGATTCATAATGTGTTCCATGTGTCGATGTTGCGACGATATCGCTCTGATCCTTCATATGTGATTCCTTCAGTAGAAATTGAGATAAGACCGGATATGTCTTATGAAGAAGAGTCGATTAAGATTATGGCTCGAGAAGTGAAAAGGTTGAGGAATAAGAACATAGCCCTTGTGAAAGTGTTGTGGCAAAAGCATGGTGTGGAGGAGGCTACGTGGAAAACGGAAGAAGCTATGAGAGAGCAACATCCAAACCTCTTTACTGGTAAGATTTTCGGTGGCAAAAATCTCTAAAGGGGGGAGAGTTGTAACATCTCGATTTAGGGCCTAGTCAGAATAGTGGTGCGAGACCACAAATCTGAGGTATATGTATGAGTTTTTGAGGTCTATGCCATGTTTGCATGTTAGTGTGAAAGTTTCATGAAGCAATTTTGTCAAATTGCGGTTGAATTTTCTAAAAGGACTAAATTGCAAAAGTTGCAAAATGTGATATTCTAGAAGCTATTTGTGTGAAATAGCTTTGGATTACCAATTAGAGGTCCTAAATAGTAATTTCCCAAATTCTAATTTTTGAACAAAATTGGGCATGAATGGGTTAAAATTGGAAAGTTAGACAAAAGGGCATTTTGGTCATTTGTCAATTAAATGATTAAAATGGGAAAAGATGATAGGATTTTCATTCATCTTCTTCCCCAAGGCTGCGGAAATCTAGAGAAGCCATTGTTAGGGCTCTTCAACTTTCCAAGCTAGCTACTAAGTGTATTCTAGTTCCGTTTTTAATATTCTTCGTATTTTTGAGGTCCTAGTAGCATGAGTAAGCTAGTTTTAGCTATATGTTGAGCTAAGATGGATGTTCAAAAATGTACCAATGTATGACATGCATGTATTTTGATGTTTAATGGAAGAATATGAAAGTTTGATGTAGTAAAAACATCTTTTGCTAAGTGATTTCCATGAAAAATGCAAGTAGGGACTTATTTGTGAAAGTTTTGAGTTTAGTCATACATGTGTAATTTAATGAGAATTGATGATTGCTTTAGTTGAATAAATGGTTCGGCTATGCATGAAAGGCTAGAAAGTTGAATTAAAATCACTTTACGTGCCTTGGGACAAAAGTGTAAATATGAGAAAGTTTAGGGGTAAAATGGTAATTTTACTAAAGCATGAGATAATGGTCAATTTAGTCAATGTGTGTATTGAACGAGTTGATTTATCATTATAGATCAAGAAAGACAAAGCTCGAATTGAAACCGAGGCAAGAATAAGGTGGTGGACTAAATTGCACATCTTTATACTTTTTGAGTACCGAGGTAAGTTTATGCGTAATCGTTGCGTTCTACTTATACAATATGAATGCTAGCTAGTGTATAACATGAATGGAAATAAATGAGAATGATTGAGAACCTACGTGGTTCAAATGGAATGAATGTGGTATATATCATGAATGAATGAGTAAGTAGATATGTGGATGAGTAGTGATAATATTTGATGGTGGGCTAAGTGCGATACCACCTTAATACTTAACAACTATGGGCTGTGTGTAATGCCATAGTTAAGTATATTATTTAGTGGGATATGTGCAAAAACACTCTGAGTACCTCTTGGTAGGCTATGTGCGATACTACCTTATTACTTGATTGTGGTGGGCTGAGTGCGAAACCACCTAGTAATTTAGTTGTGTGGATGTATTAGTGTGATAAAATAACGTGTCATATTTTCAAGTAAATTTGGTATTGAGTGCAGGGGTGCATGTCAATGATTATGAGTATGTGACTCATAATGTTTTGGAAATGGGGTAAGGGATAGAAAGAGTAAGCATAATTGTGGATGTGAATTTATTTGGTAGTATAATGCTAATTGTTGTTTAGTTTATACTAGAATGCTTAAATAGTTTATGTGTAAACTTACTAAGCTCAAGGCTTACTCCTTTTCTTTCCCTTGTCTTATAGAAAAATAGGGTTGAATCGAGATACGTGGATTAATCAGAAGATCGCCCACACTATCAGCTCACTCCGGTATATTAGACTAAATGTTTGTATATGGCATGAATAAGGGCTAGACAAGTTAGTGAATTTTGTTGTAAATGGCTAAGATGTGTTAGCCTATAGATGGATAATCTATTCTGTATAATGCCTTAGTTGTTGGCTGCTTTATTATAAATAAATAAAAATGTAGTTATCCATGTAAGATTGTGTTTGAATTTGAGTTGATTATGGATGTGTTGTTTGAGTATATGTTGTAAGAACTTGAGGAGTGAAAAGAACTTGGAAATTAGCTTTGTTCTTGTCCATGTGGTTAGACACATGGGCATGTGTCTAGGCTATGTGTGACACACGACCAACCCACGGGCATGTGCCTTGGCCGTGTCTCTTTGACAGATTCGAGTAGTATAGGCCACGGGTTAGCCACACGGGCGTGTGTCTAGACTTCAGGTCATGTGGTGATGTCAGTGTTCACCACGGGTGGTGAGCATGGGCGTGTGCCCTAGCCGTGGGACATTGGTAGAATGCTTGGGTTTTCATGCACGGGTTGAAGGCATGGGCGTGTGTGACTTCACACGAGCATGTCTCACCTTACACGGGCATGTAGTCCCTGTTTAGGTGAAGAATTTTTTAAATCACAGAAGTTTTCGAAAGGGTCTCGAGAGTCTTGCATGTATGAGTGAAGCCTCGTAAGTCGAGATTGAGGTTGTAGAGATGACTTAAGAGAGTAATTGATGAGCCTAAGTGGCGATCATGTGGATTTAATCCGGTAATGCCTTGGGCCCGTTTCTGGCATGGATTACGGGTAAGGGGTGTTACAGTCATTCCGTGTTTAATCCTTTTTTTCAATATTTAAAACATTTTATATGTTTCATAAAATCACCATAATCCTTCGAAATACAATGTTCAACTGGAATAATGACATTTTATAAATATTTCTCAACTTATGGTTATTTTATTTTGTACATCATCATATACATATCATGAACTTTTATTCATACCTTCCTAAGTTTCGACTCATCACAAACATATTTTCAAATACATTAGTATCACTTTTAGCGTTTTCGAAAATAGCTCGGATGGAAAGCATCTATGCCTCACAAAATAATCTCATTAGAGTCGGGAGATATCACACTATCACAGGTAGTAATATGGCTTGAATAGCTAGACTCACATACGCTACATTAGTCTGAGAATCGACTAAACTATTGCTCTGATACCACTAAATGTAACACCCATTACCCGTATTCAATGCCGAAATAGGATACGAGGAATTACCAGACTCACATCACAAGCAATCACACAATTCCAAGTCATAAATTTGCGTCCAAGCCTATTCAATCATAAAGTCCTTTATACGAGCCTATGAGGCTCAAAACATGCTTTGGAAGTGGCTCGAGACTAAACCGAGAACTTCAGAAAATTTTACAAAACTTAAAAAATTTTCCATGTTATAGGGCTTACACGCCCGTGTGACCCTTAGACACACCCATGTTGTATCCGTGTTCAAAATTAGGGTGCTCTCTGACTTGTGCCACACGATCGTGCCACATGCCCGTGTGTTAGGCCATGTAGCACACACGGTTGAGACACACGCCTGTGTCTCTGCCCTTGTGCTCAATTCTGCACATTTTATTTTTTCCAAAATTAAGGTGCAGGGGACACACGACCGAAAAACATGCCCGTGGGGTAGACTATGTGTTACACATGGCATAGATGTGCCTATCGGTTTGGACAAAAAAAAGGCTATTTACCAAGCCATTTTGCCACCCTTATTCAAACATAAACTTACACCAATTCAAGGCACAAACACAACATACTTAGGCAACCAAAACATCTACAATTTTGGCCAATACAATAGCAACATCTATCATACTCACAACAATTATTAAGTCACAATTGACTACTTTCAAGGTACCTAGTTGTACACCAATTTATCATCTCATCAATAAACCACATTGCCAAAAATCACACAATCATGCCATAATCACAATTCCACAAACATTTCACATTACCAAGCATACCATGATCATATCACTATAGAAATTGACACATAGATGAATATACTTAGGCTTACAACCATGTTAGCCAATATAAGCCAACTTACATGGCTATATACAAAAATGGACCATAAACCATCATAAGCCAACACATATGGCCAAATTAATCATGATGACACATTTAACAAAATGACTAAGTCCCTATACATGCCATAGACTTAAAATACTTGAATTCACTTATACCCAAAATGATAGCTTAATAGTGTGATAGGATCTCCGGTGAACTCCAACCTGAGCTAGCTTAATGACCCTAAAAGACATGGGAAAGGAATAGGGGTAAGCTATATAGCTTAGTAAGTCTGTATGAAAATAATAAGCAACTCTTACAAATATTTTATCAAGACCAACAATTTTAAACACAAGATAATACAAATTACTATAAATCTCACAGTTATGATCCTTATTCAATCATAATATTTACTCTATCAACTTATAAGCATAACTTAACATATCTTGGCATTAGCCTAACAACCACAATCTCTCCTTTGTATTATATTACAGCAAATAACAAATCATTTCAAACCTCATAGTAAACATGCTCATTAATTATGAGTATTTACATTTCAAGCATATACTTTAGCATCTTTCAATTGCGTAAGTTCTTATCTTCCCATTTTCTCATATCCGATAAATCACAATTTGCTTGAATAAAACATGCTATATCAAAACTCAATTTGGCCAGGAAGCCAATCACATAATCGTCAATCGAATTTATCATAAATTTCATACATCACAAGTATAGGCTAATAATCACAAGGTTTTCACAAAATCACTCTCATGGAGATCATGAACTCACAATTTCATGAAGTCAATTCTCATAAACTTTACGCACATACCTGTACGGATTCGTAATTACTTACATACTCTTTCTCTTCTTTAACATACTCGTGGAATTTCCTGTTGAACCATTTAGAATAATAAAGGATACTCAGGAATCTCGTACACATAGTCTCGTACACATAGTATCGTACTAATGCCATATCCCAGATATGGTCTTACATGTAATCTCGTATTGATGCCAATAGCCCAGGTATGGTCTTACATGAAGTCTCATATCGATGCCATATCCCAGATATGGTCTTACACGAATGTCTCATATTGATGGCATATCCCAGATATGGTCTTAGACATAATCCCAGTAACCCTAATGTCATGACATTTATATCCTATCTATTATTAAGGTTCAACCGAAACTTTCGCTGAACCAAATCTCTGTCAGTCATTTTCGTAGTATCGTACTCAATAACATTCACATTTCATTTCAATAATATAACATTTACCATAATTATATCAATTAAGCATTTATACACATATAATTTAATACTTATTAAACATACGAGCTTACCTCGACATAAAAATGGTAAAAAAGACTAAATCGTCAAATACTCATTTTCCCCCATTCTAGGTTCGAACCTCATTTTTCTTGATCTATAATATCACATTTAACTTATTAATCAAGATATTATTCATTTCAGTCCAAAAGTCACATTTTTAAAAAATTACATTTTTTCTCTAAACTTTTGACATTTTTACAATTTAGTCCCTAGGCTAGTAAAATGAAATGTACTCAATTTCTTCAATACCCATGCCTAGTCGAGCCTTATACATGCTTATAAAAACCCACAATTTTCATTTATTCACATTTTTACATCATATTTTATATCTTTTACAAATAAGTCCTTTAGGCATTTTCACCGAAAATCACTTAGCAAAAGTCGTTTATCATACACCAACCATGCATTTTCTACCATTAGACATCAAAATACACAAACATCCATCATGGGTAAAATTTTAGACTTTGACATCTCTTCAAATTGATGGTAGAAATAGAAAGATCGAATTACAACGACTTCAAAAACGTAAAGAGCATTAAAAACAGGGCTAGAACGGACTTACAATCGAGCTTGGAAGCTTGAAAAACCCTAGACATGTCTTCTGCAAGTAAAATTCGGCCAACGAAGAAGAAGATGGACAAATTTGGCTTTATTTTGGCTTTTTAATTCATTTTAATTACCAATTTACTAAAATGCCCTTAATGAAAAACTTTGAAAACATACCAAACCATGTCCATTTTTGTCCACTAACTTATTCAATGGTCTAATTACCAACTAAGGACCTCTAATTTAAAATCTCATAGCAATTAGACACCTTTAACAAGTAGAACTCAACTTTTTCACTTTTTACAATTTAGTCCTTTTGACTAAATTGAGTACCTAAACGTCAAAATTTTCAAACGAAATTTTCACAAAATGTTCCATAAATTTGTAGACCATAAAAACATAATAAAAATGAATTTTACTGCTTTAGATTTATGGTCCCGAAACCACTGTTCCTACTAGACCCAAAATCGGGCTACTAATTACAAAATAAACTAGTGGATAGTGTGATGATGCTCCAACCGATCACCAACCTTCTCGAGCTTTCGAGCACTACAAATAGAGAAAATAAAACCTATTAAGCATTATATACTTAGTAAGTTCGTATAGCAGGAACTAAAACTTACCAATCACATTTAATAACATTAAGTATACAATAACATACTTTTAATCAATTTGACAAATTTACCTAAACAAACATACACTCAATCAAGCAAGTCAGTTACATAAATTTCACATATACATCAATAAGAATAAATGAGCTCATCACGCTAGATTCTTTCAAAACATTATTCATTTCATCTCATAATTCTCATATCATGTTAAGTATTTTATCCGTTGAATCATTGAAATTTCGATGGATATTCAGATAATACACTCAAGGTGTACAATTCAATAACCCGTCAATTCATATTCAGAAGTACCCATTAGGGTACTTAATCAGAAAGGACACTCTTGAGCCACATATCATATAACAGGATTACTTGTCCAAGCTAAATCCTATTTCCAACATATGTTCACAAGAGCTTAATCAGGATTACCCGTCTAGGCTAAATCCTATCTGTATAATATGATCAAGAGGGCTTATATCAGGATTACCAGTCCAAGCTAAATCCTTTCTGTAATGAGGTCGATAGGATTACTCGTCCGGGCTAAATCCCATCATCAACAAATGCAGGACCTCATTCAATAAGGGAAATCACATTATCCATCGAAATCCAATATTCAAACGAAACTTAACCCTTTTCAAACAATTTCAAGCATGTATTCATTTCTTATATTGTAACATCCAAATAATTCATATAAATATAAATCACATTCTATACAAATACAATATATTTACATGCTTAATTAAGTTACACGAACTTACCTCGATAATAGTTCGTACAAGAAAATATACTAATCCAAAACTTTCTCTTTTCCTCGATCTGGCTTTGAATTTGAGTTATCCGGATCTATATAAATGAATTTAATCATCAATTTCTCACATTTCATATTCATTTGAACTCAATTTACATCTTAGGCAAAATAACCATTTTGCCCTTAAACTTTCCATAAATTCCAATTTCATCCCTAGGCTCGGAAAATGAAATTCATGCAATTTAATCCTTATTCCAAGCCTAACCAAAATTTCAATATAAAATTTACAGCACATGTATTCAATAAATTTCAGAATTTTTCTTAAATTTTCACAACTTTACAAACTAGTCCTTAAATCATGTTTTCATCAAAATTCACTTTGTAAAAGTTGTTTATTTATCAACAACCTTTCATTTTCTACCATAAATTTTAAATTTTCAGCATATTCATCCATGACATAATTTCTATACTTTGATAACTTTTCAAATTAATCCCCCAAATAGATAGATTAAACTATCTCAGTTTCAAAAATATAAAAATTACTAAAAACGAGACTTGAATACTTACCAATTTAAGCCAAGAAAGCTTGTTTTCAATTTCCTAGGGTTTTCATGGAATATTTGGGGAAGAAAATGATATATAATGATTTTAATTCTATTTTAATTATTTTTCATCTTTTAATTATTTTTATTTCCAATTTAGTCCTTAACCTTTTCTAATTTTTCCATGGATGATTCATCAAAAATATCTACTAACTTTTGGTTAATGGTCTAATTACCATATAAGGACCTCAATTTTTGAATTCCATAGCTATTTAATCCTTTATGCAATTTGGTCCTTCACGTAATTAAACACCTAATCGATAAAATTTTCTTATCAGAATTTTCATATGACATTCATATCACAATGCAAATCATGCAATAATATTAAAATAAATTTTCTTTCTGGCTCAGATTTGTGGCCCCAAAACCACTATTTCAATTTCACTGAAGTTAGGCTGTTACACTTCTCTTCTTTATCCTGTACCTGTTGCCAACCACAAACAACACATTTCTTCCCCAATAATAGAAGTAACAAATAATAACATGTATAGCACAATCCAAGCTTTGTTATGTAATGTTATAAAAATGCAAACATATTTACTTGATTACAAATAATTAATTCAATATGCATATTACTATCCATTGCGTTGGCTATCTATTACAAGATTTTACAAATGGATGTCAAGACAATGCTTTTGAACAGGTATCTTGAATAGAGAATCTACATAAAGCAACCCACCAGATATATAGCTAAAGGAAACAAGCATAAAGTTTGCAGACTACTTAGATCCACATATAGACTTAAGCAAGCATCTCGATCATGGAATCAAACATTTGATCAAGCAATCAAAAATTTTGGATTTGAGCAAAACAAAGATGAACCTTGCGAATACAAACGTTTAGGGATAGAAAGATGGTCGTTCTCGTTTTATATGTCGATGACATTCTACTCATTGGAAATGATGTAGGGACATTCTCATCGGTTAAACTATGGTTAACCCAATAGTTTGGCATGAAGGACTTGGGATAAGCTAATTTGATTCTAGGTATTCGAATCCTAAATGACCAAAAGAACAAAGTGATAGAATTGTATCAAGATTCATAAATAGACAAGATATTGGAAAGTTATGCAATGACCGATCCGAAAAAGGGAAATCAACCTTCTGTATTGAGATTTCATCTCTCTTTAAAGGACTATCCTAGAATAATTAAAAGGCTAAGAATTTGCAGAATCCCAAAGAAGAGGGTAGCAATGGGTGTTCGATTACTTGTGGAGGCTTAGAGGGTATGTCTTCTAATAAGGATAATATATCGATTTCGTTTAGGGCTTGACATGTTGTTCCACTTGAGGAATATCTCTGAAGATAGCGTCGAACAAAGACTGTAAAGTTATGGCACAACACGACGTGAGTTCATGCCCTTATCTTTGCTTCAAAGTGTGTATGTCATGTCATAGAATGTGTATGGTATGACACGACCTCTCTGCACTTCTTCCACACATGTTGGCATCCTTTAATTGTCCATACTTGACCCCAAATTACTTCTAACTCCTCTGTTACTCCAGAACCTATTTTCTTCCAATTCTAAAATCAAACTAAAGATTTAAATCCTAAAATTTAACAGAAAAATAAAAATAATGAAAAATTAAATTTTAAAGTAAACAAAATTTAAAAGTGAAGTCCTTTTTTCGGAGTCAGGATGATCCATATCACCCCCGAAGAAGACCTTCCAGTTGGTTCTCGAGATTTTGATTCGTCGTTTACTGGTTTGTCAGAAGATATAAACCAAAATCCTCGGTCAATTTTAATGGTATCACCTTATCTTCAACCGGCACAACATCCATTTCACGAGCCACTTGGTGCCAAATCTGAGCTAACCCTAAATTGTCTTCTGGGTATTATTACCTTGAGCCACTTCGCCTCCATGTCACCTGAAGTTCGATCAACCCAAGCTTTATCTTCTTCACCAAACGAGAATGAGATGAACTCATCCATTTATTTGGTTGGAACCTCATCGGTTATGGCCAGAAAGTGTATCGGCTTATCTACACTTTCATTCATAATCGATTTTAGCTCATCTACCACTAATTCTACATCTACATCCATGTTAATCATATCAGAGATTTCCTCGATTCTATTCAATTCAATCTCATCTTTGGATCCAAACTCGTGTTGATTTTCAAGATTTAATTCCAGTTGGTTTTCGGTGATACATTTGTCCCTCAAATCGAATTGGAGACATCATGTATGACCTCTTCTAATGGAGTACTTGCTTGATAATTTTTTGGAAGAATTCCTTCAATTGATCTAATTGTTAATGGTTTCGCTTCAATTTAGCTTAGAATTCTCATTCACAAATTTCTTGTTTGGATGTATCATCATACGAATCACAAGAAGTTTCAGTTAGATATTCAGATGTTCCCAAATGTTGTTCCAGTATCTATTCCAATGGAATATATACTATAACGCCCCAAAATTTAAGTATTTATTTTTGTATGTTTGTAACAAATATCTACCTGTCTCAGGGGTTAAGTGATTTGGGTGTGTTTGGGAGTGTCTAAGAAGTCTTAGGTTCAAGCCTGGCCATGTGCAAAAAGTTTTATTTTTAAGGAATAAACCCTTGCCTATAGTTAGTAGGCTTTTAAATTATTGTGGGTAAAGCATGACATAGAGAGTCTACTGGTCTAAAGGGTAAGTGGCGTGTTACCTATGCCAGAGGACTGATGTTTGAATCTTGGTGGGGTAGTAGAGTATTTATTTTGCTACTGTGCCATAAGCGGTATTGTGGATTGACTGAAACACTAAAGTGGTTGAGGAGAATTCAAATTGGGTTGTTGAGGGGAGGTGTGGTCAATTGGAGAAATTTGAGGAGGGATTTTTGGAAAAAATCAAGGGAAGTGAGAGGAGGGGGAGTGTTCTGCTGAAATTGGACAGTGGGCACTCAAGAATTCAGCCAGAGTGGTATGCTCCTCATTTGTTTTCCCAAGTTGTCGACGGAAAGTCCCTTCCTCTTTTTGGCCAAAATTACTCCTAGTGCTTCCTTTCTTTTTTTCTCCCTTTTGCAAATTCAGTTTTTATTTTTGCTTACTTTGCTCTCAAGTCTACCATTCCTCTCTTTCTTTCTTCTTTTTGCCGAATTTTGTTAGGAGTGTGTTCAGCTAGATCATTGTTCTTTTCGATTTTAACCTTTTTCACAACAAACATTTTTCCTCCTCCATTGTTGATTACCTATTTGGTTCTTTTACTCTTACTGTATAGTGAGCAAATGTTTTCCACACTGTTTTTCCCTTGGCTGAATCTCTCCCTTCTTTCATCCTTCCCTTTCATTTCTTGGTTGCCAAATCTTTTCTTTCTCTTGGGGCCGACCGTGTTCCCTTCTCTGTTTTCTGGTAAGCATTCTATACTTGCTATTAATTCTTGCACTTCGTAGTTGGTTCTCTTTCACGCGTTGTTGGTAAGTACAATAGTAAAGTGTTATCTTGTTGCTTGTTGATTAAAGTGCTTACCCATTTTCGGTTTGTGCCTAGGAACTTTTTGAAGGGTAGAAGGTTTGTAATTAATGTTTGGGTAGGTGAAACTTCCCTCTTTACTCAATCGAAGGTAATATTGTTGTAAGTTTAACGATTGTGATAACTTGTGTGTATTCAATTGAGTAAATGTTTAAATGAATAATTGGGGACTATTGGTCAAGTGTAGGTTTCAAAGATGTGGGTGATTTTCTTAACAAATAGAAACCATGTGTGTCAACACTACACAAATCACAAATCGCAAATCGGCAAAAGCTAGAAAATATGACAATTGACAATACATGAGCTACGCTCACTCGTGTGGTAATTTGAACTCATAAAACATGGGCTTTTGACTATTGAGGCCACCATGAGCGATTTCATGGCCTTAGGCCATTTTGGGCCATGTTGGGCTGAAATGGGCCGTGTGGGCTCAACAAGCTTATGAGCCCCACATAGGTAAACCACACGAACATGTGGAGAATATTGGGTCAAGCTGTGTAATTTATATGGTCGAGACCAATTCTGGGCTATATGGGCCACACGCGTTTGAACCCACATAGGCCAGCATTATGGGCCTTAGGCCCAATTTCACTGTTTGACTGTTAAGATTGCACGGGTCGCCAAAGACAGTGTGGACCTACTGATGAGTTGGTAAGTATACTTAGACCCAAACTGATGAACTGACTGTTAATCCCCTATGATATAAAATGACTGTTATGCCCCTATGATATTAAATGACTGTATGCCTTATGTTATGTATGACTGCATATGAGCATGCCATGATATATCCCTTGTTTCACTCCGATAGTATAATTAAATCGGGTCGATACAGAAGAAATGAATGCATTTTCATACTATTAAGATAAGAAAGTAAAAAAAAACTAAAATCTAATTTGGATTATGCCAAATCACTTATTCTCTTGGATCTTACGGAGCCCTATTTATACACAACATCGTCGTGCGATCATAGAAAAGATTCTCTTCAAGCGAACCAGCCTATCCTTTGTATGGGGCTTACGGTGGTTGAAACAAAGACACATTTGGTTGTGAATTCCAATGTAGCAGATAAAGGCATATTTCTGCAAGGCCTAATCAATAAGAAATTAAAATATTTCGTTGAAATTGTTCGTTTGGAAATTTCTGAAAAGCTAATCATAGGTTCTTCTCTCCATCGGAACAATAGGGCCGTTATGCTCATTACTAAACTTGTTGAAGAGATGAAATATAACCAAGGTATATCTTTTGATCGAGGTTGAATTGATCATCGATCAAGAATTAGGCCAAAAATTAGGATACATTCGGGAAAATAAAACTTCCATCGAAAGAAGCAAATGAAAGGCTTTCATAAAAATTCTCGTAGAATATTTATTTTTACTGACTCGACCATAGACCAATTCCCTTTTTATTTGGGAGTATTGAATACGCCCATAATTCGAAGCTTCATGTTACTCTTCCCAAGAGACATGTCGATCCGAGGCATCCCAATTCGATTGAATGGGATGACAGCTTTCTCATTCTAATCAGAAAATAATAATTTCGATCAAATCACACATCGCAAGATCCTATTGATATTGGAAGACCCAAAAGATTCTTCCAATGTATCATTTTTGGGTCCAATGGAATTCATAGGTATAGGAAGAAGCCCTGTCAAATAGAGATTTTTTCTTTTGACCATATTTCGATTGTTAATACGATATATAAGGACCGCTACTACAAATAGTACTACACCCTTGATCGTGAAATATCGATCTATTTCTTGAAGCTCGATCTCTCCCCCGGATGAACCATACCCATAAAGGGGATGCCTAATAATAATAATTTGGACTCATAATCGATAATTTACTCATGAGAAAACCTTTACCACACTAGGCACTAATTTATTTTTAACGCTTAATTAGATCGGTAATCATTCAAATTGAGAATGAAGCTCGTTACTTTTTTGTTTCCATATAATTGGGGTCGTAGAGCTCATCCATTTATTCACTCGACCCCATACATGTGTGACATGTTGCATGGGGATGGGATTATTATTATTGGAAGAAGTGTATTGTATTGGCAGCTCTACTGCAAATACTATTCAGTGCCGCAACCGGTGCTAATTTTTGGAGTGTAGGGATGGGTGGGCTGATTTTATCCCCACATGGAGTATAGGGCTGGACGGAAGTAGAGTGTAGAGGCTGGTTGGGTAGGATTTTTGATTGCATGCTTGAACTGTTACTGTCACTAAAATAGGCTAAGGCCCACACTGATACTAGTACTGTAATGGGCTAAGGCCCAACTAAACTGAACTGTTATTGATTTGGCTTAGGCCCAAACTGTACTTACCTATGGCATGATTGGCCATTTTGCTTATATGGGGTTACACATTAAGTTTTCGTAAACTCACCCATCTGTTTTCAATGAAACTATGTTTTCGAAAAACACTTCAATATGATACTGCCAAATTCGGCCATAACGTCTAGGCCGAGTTTGGGGTGTTATATTTTGTGGTATTAGAGCCAGGTTTCAAAATTCGATTGTGGTTTTTGGGTTTCTTCTAAAAACTCAGAATTTTCAAAAAGAATTGTTCCAAAAAATTTGAAAGTTTTTGAAATATTTTTACTGAATGTGTGGTACATCGAATCTCTGGCGCCGATGTGGTAAGTCCTTTGAAACTTCTATTTGTTTAAAGTGAAATATTGAGACTACTATTGGTAGTAGACTGTACTGAAATATTCTGGTTAGGGAAAACTAAAACTATAGTAAGATTGCGTTTTGCAAAAACAAACTCTTAAATACTGATATTGCTTTCCATAAGATATTTGTTAATCAACACTGAAACTATAAATCGATGCATAAAATTGTTAAAAATAGATAATATGCAAATATATAATGAGCACTAGAGGTACTCGTGGAAGGGGTACAAGAGGCCGTGGTAGAGGTAGTAGAGGTACTCTGGCCGGTCTTAAATCATCGGGCCACATGCCTAATCTTTGAAGCGAGAGGCATCACTTCACTGTGTCGAGGCCGGATCTCACGATCGAGCGGCTAGAGACAATGCATTGTCCCAAGCTATGTTACAAATTCTAGAAAGGGTCGTTGGGCCCAATACTGGTACTATAGGCCGTGGGTCAGTCACAGAATGACTTCGATCTAATGGGGCTGAGATTTTTAGAGGTATTGCTAGATTTTCCCCTAACATGGCTAAATATTGGATTGAGGCCATAAAGAGGATCATGGATGACCTCGACTGCACCCCTGAACAGAAACTAAAAGGTGCAGTGTCATTGTTACGAAATGAAGCCTATTAGTGGTGGCTTGCAGTTAAAGAGGGTACTCAGGCCGACCGATTGACATGGGAATTATTCAAGACTTCTTTCTAAGGGAAGTATGTGAGCGCTAGTTATGTGGATGCCCGGAGGAAAGAGTTTCTAAATCTGACTCAGGGGGATAAATCAGTGGTTAAATATGAACTGAATTTTTGCGATTAAGCCGTTATGCATGTGGGATGGTGGCAACTGAATATGAGCGGTGTGTTCGTTTCGAGGACGGCCTCAGGGATAGCCTGAGAGTTTTGATAGCTCCACAGAGGGAGTGAATTTTGCCACACTAGTAGATAAGGCGAAGATCGCCGATGAGGTGAAGCGTACTGAGCGTTAGAACTGAGAAAAGGGTAGGAATAAAAGGGATTCAAGCCCTCAAGTTTCGTTCAGTGGCCGAAAAAAAAGGCCAGAGTAGTTGGGCCGGTCAGAGCTGGGGCCCCTATTACTACTACTGGACCGCAACCATGTGTTGATTGTGGTAGACGCCATTAGGGCGAGTGCTGGAAAAGGATTGGGGCATATTTGAGATGCGGATCATTAAAGCACTATATCAGAGATTGTCCATGGAGGCCCGAATAGATGCAAGTTACAGGTCGAGGTACTGTTCAACTGCCGAGAGGTGTTCAGTAGCCACTAAGAGGCCATGGTCAGGCCAAAGATGGAAATGGTATGGGCTATGGTCGTAGAGTACCGGGCAGAGGTGCAGGTCATACTGAGGCGAGGCAGCCAGCTCTGGTTTATGCTACATGTCGCCTAGAGGAAGGAGACGCCCCAGATGTTATTATTGGTAGGCTCCTTATCTATAATGTACCTTATACTGCACTGATTGATATTGGGTCTACGCATTCGTATATAGCATGCTCGATGTCTGAGACTTTGGGTATAATGGTTGTAACTAGAGGTGTACATGGGCTCGAGCTTGGTAAACTAAAAATTTAGGCAGTTCATTGGGCCCAAAAATGGGCCTAAAATTTTGCCCAAGCCCTACCCATATAAAAAGTTAAAACTCGAGCAGGCAAGCCCACTTAGTATTAATTTTTATATTATTTTATATAATTTTTAAATATATATAATACATCAAAAATACTAAAAAAATCAAAATAAATATTTTTCAACAAATTGAAAATAAATTTTAAAAAATATGTAGACTTAAATAACACTAAAATAGATGCAACTTAACAAGCAAATGCCTTTAAAATAATAAAAAATTAACAAATATCTTTAAAATAATAACAAAATTAACAATAAAATAAGTTTTATATAATATCTAAACAATAACAACAAAATAATAGAAACATAATAGTAAAATGGTAGCAAAATAAGGAGAAAAATAATAAGAAAATAATATTAAAAAATAGTTTTTTTCCTTTAATGAATTGGCCAGGCCTGGGCCAAAAATGCCTTACCCGAGCCCGGCCTATTTTTTAAACGGGCCTTATTTTTTTGTCCAAGCCTATTTTTTGGGCCTATATTTTTGTCCAAACCCTCCCACATTTCGGTGGCCTTTGGTAGGGGATCGCCCGACCATGTACACCTCTAGTTGTAACCACTACGAATGAGGTTATGTGTTGAGTCTTTTAGGGCAGTCAGTTAAGGTAAACAAATTGTTTAGAGATGTTCCTTTGGACGTTCAAGGAGCCATCATTTTGGTAGATTTAATGAAACTTTGTTTTGGAGAATTCGACTTACTACTGGGCATGGATTGGCTGGTTAAGCATCAAGTGAAGTTGGATTGTGCTACTAAGCGGGTGGTACTGAAAACTGTGGAGGGGGATGAGGTGGTGGTAATAGGGGAGCGTCAAAATTATTTGTCAAATGTGATTTCTACCCTGAAGGCCGAGAAGTTGGTTCGTAAGGGTTGTGAGGCGTATATAGCCTACATCGATGATTTTAATTTTGAGATTTCGTCTATTAAAGATATCAGAACAGTCAAAGATTTTTCGGATGTTTTTCCCAATGAACTATCTGGACTACCTCCAAACCGTGAAGTTGAATTTGGGATTGAGCTCCTACCGGGTACAGCTTCGATGTCTATCACTCCTTATAGAATGGCACCGAAGGAGCTAGTGGAGCTTAAGGCTTAGATTCAAGAGTTACTGGATCGAGGGTTCATCATCTCTAGTGTGTCTCTAAGGGGAGCACTAGTGTTATTTGTGAAAAAGAAGGATGGATCCATGCGTATGTGCATTGACTACCGGCAACTGAATAAATTGATTATTAAGAATAAGTACCATCAACTGAGAGTCAAAGAGGCTGATGTTCACAAGACAGCGTTTAGGACTCGTTATGGTCATTATGAGTTCCTTGTGATGTCGTTTGGACTGATGAATGCTCCACTAGCTTTTATGGATCTGATGAACCGAGTGTTTTAGCCTTATTTGGATCAATTCATAGTGGTTTTTATAGATGACATCTTGGTGTATTCGAGAACTGAGGATGAACATAACGCACATCTCCGAGTTGTTTTGCAGATTCTGAGGGAGAAACAATTATATGCTAAGTTCAGCAAGTGAGAATTCTGGCCACGAGAGGCAACATTTTTGGGCCATGTGGTATCTACTGAAGGGATTAGAGTTGATCCACGAAAAATTGAAGTTGTTTTGGATTGGAAGCCGCCTAAGATGGTATATGAGACTCAAAGTTTTTTGGGTCTGGCAGGGTATTATAGACGTTTTGTTGAGGGGTTTGCATTGATTGTGGCACCTCTGACTAAATTGTTGCGTAAAGGGGCACCATTTGACTGGACTGATAAGCAGTAAGAGAGTTTTGATAAACTTAAGAAGGTTCTGACAGAGGCCCCTATATTAATACAGCTAGAGTTTGTGAAAGAATTTACTGTCTACAGGGATGCATCACATGTCAGTTTGGGATGTGTGTTGATGCAAGAGGGAAAGGTAGTGGCATATGCGTCTTACCAGCTTAAGTCTCATGAGGCAAATTATCTGATGCATGACTTGGAGTTGGCCGTGGTGGTATTCGAACTGAAAATCTAGAGGCATTACCTGTACGGTGAAAAGTGTATCCTTTACACAGATCACAAGAGTCTCAAATACCTCTTCACTTAGAAGGAGATAAATCTTAGGTAGCGTAGATGGATTGAACTACTTAAGGATTATGATTGTTCGATAGAATACCATCCTGGCAAGGCCAATGTGGTGGCTGACGCACTGAGTCGTAGGGCTATGGCGGATCTGAGAGCGATGGCTCGTCTCAGCTTATTTGATAATGGTAGTTTGTTGGTGAACTTCAAGTTAAACCATCGTGGATTGAACAGATTAAGGGTAAATAGTTAGAGGGTGAGTCTTTGGGTCCTCGATTCTGACAGATTGAGAGTGGAGAAACTTTAGATTTTGGACTGAGTTGGGCGAGTAGCGTGTTCTGGGCCCTAAATTGGTTTCTTATACTTAGGACAAAGTTAGATTAATTGGGATCGATTGAAGGCGGCATCAGACAAACAAAAGTCGTATGCAAATTTGAAGCGTAACGAGATTGAGTATTCTATGGGGGACTTTATTTTACTTAAGGTCTCACCATGGAAGAAGGTACTGAGATTTGGACGGAAAGGTAAGTTGAGCCCTAGGTATTGGGCCTTATCGCATACTGAAACGTATGGGACTGGTTGCCTATCAACTTGAGTTACCTTCAGAGTTGGATCGAATTCATGATGTGTTCCATGTCTCTATGCTGAAGCGTTATCGCTCTGATCCCACACATGAGATTTCTACTGAGGAGATTGAGGTTAGACCAGACCTGACTTTTGAGGAGGAACCGGTTCAGATTTTAGATTGTGATGTGAAAGTTTTGAGAAGAAGTCTATCCCACTAGTTAAGGTACTTTAGTGCAATCATAGCTTAGAAGAGGCCAAGTAGGAACCCGAAGACACAATGCGTCAACAATACCTTCATCTGTTTTGGTCAGGTAAATTTCGAGGCCAAAATTTTCTTTTAGGGGAGTAGAGTTGTAACGCCCCAAAATCTAAGTATTTATTTTTGTATATTTGTAACAAATATCTATCTATCTCAAGGTTTAAGTGATTTGGGTGTGTTTGGGAGTGTCTAAAAAGTCTTGGGTTCAAGTCTAGCCATGTGTAAAAAGTTTTTTTTTATGAATAAACCCTTACCTATAGCTAGTAGGCTTGTAAATTATTATAGGTAAAGCATGACATAGAGAGTCTGCTGGTCTAGGGGGTAAATGGTGTGTTTCCTATGCCAAAGGACTGATGTTCGAATCTTGATGGGGGCAGCGGAGTATTTATTTTGTTGCTATGCCGTGGGGGTGTTGTGGATTGACTGAAACACTGAAGTGGTTGAGAAGAATTCAAATTGGGTTGTTGAGGGAGGTGTGGTCGGTTGGAGAGATTTGAGGAGGGATTTTTGGAGAAAATCAAAAGAAGTGAGAGGAGAGGGAGTGTTGTGCCAAAATTGGACTCTGGGCACCCAAGAATTTGGCTAGAGTGGTATGCTCCTCATTTGTTTTCCCAAGTTGTCAATGGCAAATTCCTTCCCCTTTTTGGCCGAAATTACTCCTAATGCTTCCTTTCTCTTTTTCTCTCTTTTGCCAATTCAGTTTTTATTTTTGATTTCTCTGCTCTCAAGTCTACCGTTCCTCTCTTTCTTTCTTCTTTTTGCTGAATTTTGTGAGGTGTGTGTTCGGCTAGATCATTGATCTTTTTAGTTTTGCCCTTTTTCAGAATAATTTTTTTCCTCCTCCATTGCCGATTACCTATTTTATTCTTCTACTCTTAGTGTATAGTGAGCAAACGTTTTCCAAACTATTTTTCCCTTGGCTGAATCTCTCCCTTCTTTCATCCTTCCCTTTCATTTCTTGGTTGTCGAATCTTTTCTTTCACTTGGGGCTGTGTTCCCTTCTCTGTTTTCTGGTAAGCATTCCATACTTGCTATTAAGTCTTGCACTTCGTAGTTGGTTCTCTTTCTTGCGTTGTTGGTAAGTACAATAGTAAAGTGTTATCTTGTTGCTTGTTGATTAAAGTGCTTACCCATTTTTGGTTTGTTCCTAGGAACTTTTTGAAGGGTAGAAGGTTTGTAATTAACGTTTGGGTAGGTGAAACTTCCCTTTTTACTCGATCGAAGGTAATGTTGTTGTAAGTTTAACGATTTGGATAACTTGTGTGTATTCGATTGAGTAAATGTTTAAATGAATAATTGGGGACTATTGGTCAAGTGTAGGTTTCAAAGGTGTGGGCGGTTTTCTCAACAAATAGAAACCAGGTGTGTAAACACTGCACAAATCGTAAATCGACAAAAGCCGTAAAATATGAAAATTGATACTACACGAGCGTGCACTCACTCGTATGGTAATTTGAACTCATAAAACATGGGCATTTGACTATTGAGGCCACCAATGAGCGATTTCATGGTCTTAGGCCATTTTGGGCAAAATGGGCCGTGTGGGCCCAATGGGCTTGTGAGCTCCACACCGGTAAACCACACAAACGTGTGGATAATATTGGGGCAAGCTGTGTAATTTGCATGGTGAGACCAATTCTGGGCTATGTGGGCCACATAGGCTTGTGAACCCACATGGGCCCACATTATGGGCCTTGGGTCTATTTTTACTATTTGACTGTTAAGGTTGCATAGGTCGCCCGAGACGACTGTGGACCTACTGATGGGTCGATAAGTATACCTAGACACAAACTGATGAACTGACTGTTATCCCCTATAATATAAAATAACTATTATGCGCTTTTGATATGAAATGACTATATGCCTTATGTTATGTATAACTGCATATGAGTATGCCATGATATATATGTTCCATACATGTGTGATATGTTGCATAGGGATGGGATTATTATGATTGAAGGAAGTGTACTATACTGGCAGCTCCACTGCAAATACTATTTAGTGCCATAACCGGTGTTAATTTTTGGAGTGTAGGGATGGGTGGGTTGATTTTATCCCCACATAAAGTGTAGGGCTAGACGGAGTGGAGTGTAGAGGCTGGTTGGGTAGGATTTATGATTGCATGCACGAGCTATTCTTCACACTTGAAATTTGCTAAGACCTACACACGATACTAATCTTGTAATGGGTTAAGGCCCAATGAATCGAATCATTATTGATTTGGGCTTAGGCCCAGACTGTACTTGCCTACGGCATGATTGACCATTTTGCTTATATGGGGTTACACACTAAGTTTTCGTAAACTCACCCCTCTATTTATCTGTACAGGTAATCCCCAGTCTTAGGTAGATCAGTGCTACGATGGATTCGGAGGTGGCCACACAACCGCACTTGCTTCTATATTTGACTTTTTATTTACAAGAAATTTAATTTGGGTATTTGTTTTTGTAATAAGGCCTCTTTAAAATTTTAAACTTTTGATTTGGGATTTTACTTATTTTAATTCATATCTGAGAGTAGTAGGACGCTGATTTTCAAAAAGATAAATGATTTTCAAAACACCACATTTTCGTAACATACTATAAAAGCTTTCGCATCAAACATTGTTTTAAAGTATAGTAACAAACTAATAGGATCAACATTCTACTAAATACTATTGGAGTTTTCAATGAACAGGATACCCTAAAATTTCCGTTAAGATTGCAAGCGAGAATTAATATGGAACGGTTTTTTTCAATGAAACTATGTTTTCGAAAAATACTTCAATATGATACTGCCAGATTCGGCCATAACGTCTAGGTCGGGTTTCGGGTGTTATATATACTGTTTGCTTTTGGCATGATTCCACTAATTGGTCTACCCAGTTTAGAATTTTTTTCGAATTCTAGATCGTGGAGAAGGGACTTATATAAATCCAACCTAAAAAGGAGTCCAGATGAACAATCGAAGTCTCCAATCTTGCAATCATAACTTCGCTAATTCGTCAGATCTCCACCCCTCTTAGATGTATAGTTGTTCGGCTTAGGTGAGAGTTCGTCTGAACACTTAACTAGTTGTCTTTGTAATCTTGACTCCATTTGTTTGTTGAATCTCTATACAACCAACTCAATTTGTAGTGTTCGCACTCCGACCTATAAAAATCAAGATTCATAAGTAAATTTGATAACCAACAAGGTAATTAAAAATAAAAATATTTACTTAACTACAAAAGTTCAAAATTAATTTTTTGAATAAAATATAAATTAAATTAAATTAAATAAAAGTTAGAACACTATCTAGCCCATTCATCTTTCAATTAATATTATTATACATTATTCAATCTAATAAAAAAATTCACCCTCTCAATCCCCGAAAATGGCGCCAACAACTTCACCGCCAATAAACGAGTTATCGATTATAGAATAAATATAACACCAAAATATAAGAATTAAGAACGGCGGTGTCTACAAGCATACGGGTCAAATGGTAATATAGTAAAGTTGACAATGAAACACTCATAAGTATTCCGAGGATCATACCCAAGAGATTGCAAATTGGAGAAATTAATATTAAATTAATTACAGAAAATAATTAGTATCTAATCAAGTCACGAATTAGTAGTGTGAATCCAAATTAATATTTTGACTAAACTAATTAAATTAATTAATCTAAACTAATCTAATAGACTTTCCTAATCCTAGTGTCAACAATGTGAGCCTCTAGCCTATGACTAATTCAATCCATAATTAATAAACAGAAGATTAACTAATTTTAGAATTTGGGTTTCAATATGAATTAACTATTAATTAACTAGTATTACCTCCCAGCTCTACTAATTAATTAATCGGCAGATACTCACTTATCTCCAAACCTCACTTTCTCTGCCTGAATAATTACTATTTACTCGATTAAACTTATCTCCCAATTCGTCTCCCCTATGACTACTTATTAAGGTTGTCTAGCATAACAGTTTAAGAACACATAATTTATACCAACTAATCCTATTATGAACCCTTATACTTTTGTTAAATAACCGACTTGATTAATTAATTAGTTCAATAAACGAATCATGAAAGATATAAATAACGCACAATACTTACTCAATTATTCATACAAATGCTAATAGATCAAAGAAACAAAAATAGAAATAAAAGATCAAGAGAGAGATAGGAGAATGCTCATTGATAATTATATTGAAGCGCAGATCTAGAGAAATCTCCACTCGTAAATGTCTTCACATCAGAATAGAAAAGTTTTGACTAAAACATAAAAGAAAATAAAACTAAAAAAATTGTGTTTGACAAATGGGTTGATTGACCGATGCCCTAATTTGTGTATAGAAGTCTCTTATTTATAGGCTAAAAGATGTGCACTTTATACCTAATATGCCCCCGATACATTGGGTGCAAGTAAGAAATAAAATCTTCGAGAATCTGCCAAAATATGGTTTCCGATGTCATCCTTGCTTGCAGCTAGGGGTGTTCAATCGGTTAACTGACCCGAACTACTATTAACCAATTAATCAACCCTTTTAAACCCTTAACTGTTAACCGAACCGAACTTTTTCGGGTTAATTTGGTCGGTTAACCGAATTAACCAAAATTTATATGTTTTTTTTTTGTTAAAACAAGTATAAAACATATAAAGAATTAACCGACCGATTAATTTATACTTCTAAAAAATTTACCGAACCGATTGACACCCACCAAATACTTATATATTATAATATTATTTATTAAGTTCAGTTAATTCGGTCAATCGACCGATTTTGAACCGAATTAATTGTTAACCAAACTTCCAAAAAATTATTAATCGACTCCCAACCGAATTAATTCGGTTAACCAACCAATTAATCAATTTGGTCTGTTAACAGAATTAATTCGGTTTTACCCGAAATTCGCACACCCCTACTTGCAGCCCACGTTCAGGCTGCATAGCTCAACACAAGGCTACTATGGCCTAACATAAGGCTACGTGTTGCAACACAGACATTGTGTGACGCACCACACAAGGCATTTTGTGGCTTTAGATGTTTTTCTCATACGTTCACGTCCCAGGGAGCTTGTACATCACCCACCCCAAGTTCCTACGCCAATTAGGCCAAAAATTAAGCTTCTACACACTTAAATACCCAAATTAAACCTTCCTAAGGCCCGTGTTGGCCAAATAGGTCATCAACATTAAAAAATGTGTTAAAAATTCTTGTTTTTATTAACTTTTAATCCTAGCCTACTAATACTGAAAATATAATAATTAGTTATAGAATACCTAGAAAACAAACTCATTAAGTGCAAAAATAACCTAAAATAGCTACTATAATTGACATCAAGTGAGTATCCCAGCTATGGTCTTATACCTTTCTTTCTTGTTTCTCTTGTCCTGGTGGGCTTTCCTTGTATTTACTATCCCGATGGACTTTATCTCGTGTTTACTGTCTTGGCGGACTATCTCTTTAAATACCATGGAGTCTTTCATCCATGGTCTAACACTAATTCATCATTCTGGCGTTTTATCACATGATGCCATGGAGTCTTTCATCTATGTTCTCACTCATTATACCTCAATGTCATAGCATCTTTCATCTATGGTTTTACATCATATACCGTATACTTTATACCTTATACCGTGCCGCCATGCCGTCTTTCATCCATGTTCTTACACCATATACCTTTTACTATGTACCATGTTGCCATAGCATCTTTCATCCATGGTCTTACGCTATGTACCTCATACCAAACTATCATAGCATCTTTCATCTATGGTCTTACACCATATACTGTTGTCACGGTGTCACCAGAAGGACTAGTCGGTATCGTCGTCATGGTAAATACCATTCTATAATACAAATTTCTCGAATCCTCCTCCCATTACAACTTTTACACCATCTAACCTTGATTCTTGAACAACGTAGTGTTCCCTCTGCAAGGCCCAGAGCTTCGTCTGAAGGGGTATCTAATAGGGTCACTCTGTAACATCCTAATATTGGGGTTATTTGTGATTGAATTATTTTTCTTGTGTATGAATTGTTGTGATATTATTAAGTGAGTTATAAGATTAAATTAGGGGTCTTGAGTATGCTCGGTTTAGTAGAGTAATTTTAGTATGGTTTATTTAATGAAGTGGATTAAGTGAGCTTAGCACTTAAGTTAATTTAAGTGTTAATTAAAGCACAAGAGGAGTAAGTGGCAAGTTGGTTAAGGAGTTTGAAAGGTGGCTTGAGGTTAGAGGTTCGAGTAGTATGTTTAGCAATTTGAAAGTTTATTTTTTTGTATTTTAACATTAATGGCCGGTCAACCTATGTTTATGATAGGTTGGATTTTCATCTTTTGGTAAGTTGAATTTTTGCTTAAGGAAAGCTTGAAGATAGGGATAAGAATCTTGAGTTTATGGTATTATGAGGGGACAAAGGCATGAAAGGTGGAGAATGTTTTGGAAAGAAATCCTATGCCTTAATGCATGTATGTGGACGGCATGTAAGGCTAAGGGGAGTGGCCGAAATTTTGGTAGGTAGCTTGGGGGGGATGTTGGCCAAACTTTTGTTTTGTGTATCATTTTGTGTTTGTTTTTCCTCTCCAAAAAGCTCTCATCTTTGGCCGAGTGTCTAGGGTATTTTTAGTGCAAAATTTCTTTTGAAGACAACTTCATTTTGTTGAAAACAAAATACCACTTTCTTTCTCTCATTTGTCTTTTGAACCAAACTACATTTTTTTTTGCATCTTGTGCATTTTCTTCTTTGGTAAAGTTTGTGGTGACCGAATATCATTTCTTCTATCTCTCTTTTTCTTCCATTTTCTAAACTTTGGCCAAATCTCCTACACCATTATCTTTCATCTACTACATTTCTTTTCTTTTCAAAACCGAATCCCCTATTTCTCCTTTCTTCTCAATAATTTCTTTATTGGCCAAATATACTCCTTTGGGTGTGCCAAAACTCTCTTCTTCCAGTTAGAAGTATCTTGGCTGAATATTGAAGGTGGTAAGGATTTATTTTAAGGGATTATTCTTTTGATTATTCTAAAGCCGAAGGCTATTATTTTATTTTAATGGTTGCCGATTGTAGGGAAGTGAAGCAGATTCGCGTACTGGTTGCCGTAGTTAGTACTCGGCGATTAGGTGAGGTTTGGGTTCATATGATAACCAAGTAGAATTATTTGGTTTGGTAGAATAGTCCATGTCCCTAACTCTTGTGTTTGGCCGAATATAGGAGCAAGAAATCTTGTGTGGCCAATTGACTCTTTGAGGATTAGGATTATCGTTGGTGATAGGTGTGTACATACACACTTATAACTATTAATATGCTAAGTGTTATATGTATGCTTAATCGGTTTGTGTAGATTCGGATGTAATACCATCATGATATAGATAAGAATTTGGGTAAGTCTTTCTTTTGATGCTTTTGGGAAGCATGGCATATTTGGTATATGTGGCTTATAATATATGGCTCATGATAGATCTGTTGGATATTGATTAATAAATCTATTGGCATGACAATTGTTAATTAAATATTATTGATTCATGTGGGATCAAATGAGTGGAAATGAGCGGTGATATTAGTGTCGGCGGACACCAGTATTTTAGTAACACATTGTGACTCTGATCACGGAGGTTTAGTACCTCGGAGGTTTGGCACCTCATAGCGTCTCGTCCACAATGGCTTAGCACCACCGTGGGTTGGCCCCACTTTGAGATATGGGATTGGCGCGGATGATTTGGTATCACACAATGGGTTGGCCCCATCATTCGATTTGTGTCTTGGACACGAGATTTAGTATCTCCAGTGATTTGGTATCACATATGTGACTTTAAGTCACGGTGGTTTAGCACCACCGTGGTTTGGTGCCACAGGTAGAGAAAGGCGTTTGGATGGCTAGGTTGGGTGCATAATAAACTTTTGCATGTTAATTGGTTATGACTTGTGTATGTGTTGCACTAAACCGGGGAAGGATTACACATTAAGTCTTGGTGACTCACCTTCTCCTTTAAATTTTTAGGTGACTCGTAGATCGCGGATAAGGAGCTAGAAGAACTCGAGGTAGCCATGCAGTGAACATTTGGATTAAATGATTTATGAACTACTTTTATTTTATTGTTGGTTATTTTGCTTAAATTGTAATAAGGCCTACTAGGATTATATTTTGGTTATTTTATCTGTTTTGGATAATTTGTTTAATAACTTAATGACTTGAAAATGGATACACATGTTTTCTCAAATGTCATAAAAAAAAATGTTTTATTGTGCCATCGGGTACTTGAATCTGTAACAACTGACCTAATAAATTATTAAACCAAAACAATATCTTTTATCAAAAATTTAAAAGCGGCTTAAAGGATTTTTCAAAAATGTTTTCTCAGTAGCATACCAAATTCGGTCATAACGTTTGGGCGGGTTTAGGGTGTTACAAATTAGTATCGAGCCAGTTTAAAGCTTTCATTGTGGGGGCCCAAGGCCCAAAATGTTTTATTAGGCCTATTTGAAATATTTTGGTTTTGAATAAGCATGGCACCGAGTCTCAGGCACCAATCCGCCTGAGTAAGTACCTCTAACTTTTGTATGGATTATTATTGTAGAAGGGTAGGTAGGGAGCGTAGTTAGTGTGATAGGTGTTGAACCTTGGGGCTAGTCCACCCCAACAAAACTCATAAGACTTTAATGGCCTAATTAAAACCAACGTGACCAAGTCAAGGAGTTAGGGTGTGGTAAACTTGAATGCGCATGTCTAGGATTGGATCTAGAAGAGCTTGGTATTTAAGCGGGTCCTCGTGACTCACCTCCTCTTGGCGGATTCAACTTTGGTGCGTAGCTTCGGTTCACCTAACCAAGAGGACTCGGTCATAGGCAAAACCCTAAATAAAACCCGAAAGGACTAGTCATGCTTTAAGGAAAACTTGGTTTAAAATCACTAAATTATCTCTTAAGGAAAACTTGGTTTAAAATCACTAAATTATCTCTTTTAGATAGTAGGACAAATTCATCTTGAAATTATCAAATATTCGGTTTAAAAAAATTCCAAAATACCCCTGGTTTTCAAAATTCCGCCATACTTTTAAATTGAAGAATTTTTCAAAAATACTCTCGGTTTTAGAAATTAAAAATGATTTGATTTATTAAAGTTTTCAAATTTCTTGGTTTATTACAAAAATACCCTATAGGAAAAATGACGAAAATACCCACAGGTTAGAAAGCAGACGAAATGCTCGAAGAGTGCATAGGTATGAAAGGTATTAGGGAATGGATGTACTTTTCAGTGTAAACTAGATAGAAGACTTAAAACTCTGTTTGATCGAAAGAATCTCTATTAAATTCTTTTCATAAAATTTCTTCATGGATAACCAAGTGAAACATGTACTAATTCATAAAATTTCCTAATCAGTTAAAGTGCGATAGTTAGAATGAGCTTTAGAGGGCGTGGCCGTCGTGGGCCTTGGAAGGGTAGGATGATCGTATCGGAACTGTCGGTCGGTCGGGGATCTGAGAGCGATATACCACCACCACCACCCCCCCAACTTTTGGAGCCAAGAGCGGGATCGACGGGTGATGATGCGATGTCTGGCGATCTTTGGAGGTTCGGAAAGGGTAGGCTGGAATGGGTGGGCGTGGAGGAACTCGTAAATCGGTACTGAGAGACTTGAGCTAATCTGAGTGAATTTTTTGAGGTGTATCGGTGTGGCGCCTAATCTGGTGAGTATTGGCTAGAATCGACCGAAAGAATCATGGATGAGATAGATTTGACAAATGAGGAGAAACCGAAAGGGCATGTAAACTTCTCAAGGATGAGTCATATTGATGGTGGCTCGCGGTTCGAGATAGTGCTACTGATGAGCGATCTTACTTGGGAGTATTTCAAACCGCTATCGGAAGAAGTATGTGGGCACTAGCTACATTGATGCACTGAGGAAAACTTTTACGGGGTTGGTACAAGGAAATAAGTGCGTGTCGAATATGAAGCGAAATTCTTGAGGCCGGCCGCTATGCTCGAGGGAATTATGTCAGCGGAGCATGATCGGTGTGTCCGCTTTGAAGGCGGATTGAGGATGACTTGAGGCTGGCTGATTGCTCCACAATGAGGAGCGTGAGTTCTTGTTTTGGTGGAAAAGGCTAAAGTAGCCGAAGGGGTCAAAGCGTCCGTGAGGCGAATTATGATAGAAACAAACAAAAAGAGGCTTTGGATCGTCTGGATCGGGTAATGCCTTTCGAAGAGGGCTAGGCGGGATGGGCGAATCGGCGGGAAGGCCCATGGCTACTAATCGAGACCAACTCGATTACAGCTAACGTGGGAAGTCACATTGGGGAGGATGTTGGACCGGTGAGAGGGTTGTTTTGAATGTGGGTCTTTGGATCACCGTGTGAGGATTGTCCATGGAAGTTGGCAAGGAATCAGCCAGAGGGTCAAGGTCGTGCTCAGTTCAGAAAGGAGGGACCAGCACCACAGAGAGGTCGTGGTAATGGTAGAGGTGGTAATGGCTCTAGTGGAGGTCGCGGGCAAATTGGCAGAGGTATTGGCAACACGGAGGCTAAGCGACTGGTTTGGTGTATCTTTGCGGCGTCGTGAGGAGGAGACGCACCAAACGTCATAATCGGTATGTTTTAATCTTTGGTGTCCCATATCTTGCTTTGATAGATGTGGGTTCGGCGCATTCTTCGTTGCTAGTGGCATAGTTAAGACCATAAGTTTAGTTTACGAGACTACTTCTGGAGGATGACCGTACTTAGTCCTTTAGGTTACTCGTAGAAGTAGATAAGTCATATAGAGATGTACCCTAGAACTCCAAGGGGTAGTGTTTGTAGCCGATCTGATGGAACTGTCGTTTGAGGAGTTCGATCTGATTCTTGGGATGGATTGGTTGGTCAAGTACCAAGCAAGTTTGGATTGCGCTACTAAGCGCATGGTTTTGAAGACAGTTGAAGGTGAAGAAGTGGTCATGATAGGTAATAGGAGATTATCTATCCAACGTGGTATCTATGTTGAAAGTGTGAAGATGGTCGGGAAGAAATGTGAGGCGTTACGTAGTTCATGTGTGTGCTTTAGAAGCTAAATAGTTTTACGTGGGGAATGTTCGAGCGTAAAGGAATATCTTGGCGTATTTCTGAAGAACTTAGGTTTGCCTCGGATCGGGAAGTTGAATTCGGTATAGACTTGTTACGGGCGGCACTTGTATCTATATGCCGTGCGAATGGCACCAAAGGAATTGGTGGGCGAAGGCTCAAATTCGGGAGCTCTTGGACTAAGGATTTATCCACCAAGTATATCTCCGTGGGGAGCACACGTCTTTGTTTGTCAAGAAGAAGGACGGTCCAATGCGGATGTGTATCGACTACCGCCAATTGAACAAGTTAACGATCAAGAACGGTATCCGTTGCCTCGGATTGATGACTTGTTTGACCAAGCTGAAGGTGCATCGGTATTCTCGAAGATAGATCTTAGGTCGGGATATCATCAACTCAAGGTGAAGGAGGTTGATGTGCACAAACGGCATTCCGTACAAGGTATGGGCATTACGAGTTTTTGGTGATGCCATTTGGGTTGACCAATGCACCGGCAGCATTCATGGACTTAATGAATAGGGTGTTTCAGTAGTACTTGGATCAATTTGTCGTGGTGTTCATAGACGACATATTGGTTTACTCAAGGACAGAGGAGGAACATGACATGCATCTGCGTATAGTTCTACAAGTACTGAGGGAGAAGCAGTTATATGCCAAATTCAGTAAGTGCGAATTTTGGCTTAAAGAGGTGGCTTTCTTAGGTCACGTAGTGTCAGCAAAAGGGATTAGAGTAGATCCTCGCAAGATCGAAGCGGTGTTGGACTGGAAACCGTCTAGGTCGGTGGCAGAAATTCAAAGTTTTCTGGGTCTGATGGGGTACTATCGGAGGTTTGTGGAAGGATTCTCTTTAATCGCGGCACCGTTGACTAAGTTATTAAGAAAGGGAATTCCATTTGTGTGGACGGAGAAGCAACAAGAAAGTTTTGACAAGCTAAGGAAGATTCTGACGGAAGCTCTGGTTTTGTACGACTGAGGCGGGAAAGTTATTCTGGTTTCTTGTGATCGTCCCATCTTGGTTTGGGATGTGTATTGATGCAAGAAGGGAAGGTAGTGGCCTATCGTCCGTCGGCTAAGACCGATTGAGGTTAACTATCCAACGCATACGACTTAGAGTTAGCGGTTGTAGTCTTCGCTTTGAAGATATGGAGGCATTATTTATGCGGGGAGAAGTCGATAGTCTACGGATCACAAGAGTCTTAAGTATCTTTTGACTCGGAAGGATTTAAATTTGAGGCGTCGGTGGATTGAGCTGTTGAAGGACTACATTTGATTCGATCGAGTATCATTCTGGTAAGGCTAACGTGGTGGCGGAACCGTTGAGCGATGAAGGTTATGTCGGTTTAAAATCGATGTTTGCTCGACTTAGTACATTCGACGATGGGAGTCTTTTAGCGAAATGCAAGTCAAGCCGACTTGGTTAGATCGATTAAAGAAAAGCGGTTAGAGGATGATAGTTTGAATGATCGGAGGTTGCAAGTTCGAATGGTGGATTAGAGGATTTTAGTGCGTCGTTGATGGAGTTTTGTACTTTAAAGGAGAGCTTGTATCTTTGAAGGATGTGGAGTTGAGACAAAGGATTCTTCTGGGCCTTTAGCATGACCCATATGTTATGCATCCCAAGGTAACAAGATGTATCGGGATTTGAGAGAAGCGATTTTGGTGGCAGTGCGAGCGGGAAATGGCGGGTTAGTGGGTAAGTGTCTAACGTGTCAACAAGTCAAAGTGAACATCGGTTGCCATCCGGGTTACTTGACGGTGAAGATTCCTCGATGGAAGTGGGAGAGGATCACCATGGACTTTGTCGATGGATTACCTCTTACGCCTAGTAAGAAGGATTCGATTTGGGTGATTGTGGATCGTCGACTAAGTCGACTCATTTCATTCCTAGGTAGATTATTCGCCGAGAGGTTAGCTAAGTTGTATGTGGTGAGATAGTGAGATTACACGTGTACTAGTGTCGATCATTACGCATGAGATCCCGATTCGTCAAGGTTTTGGAGAGCTTTGTATCAAGCCTTGGGAGCGAGATTAGACTTGACCTGACTTTTCATCCATAAGCGACGGACAATCGGAGAGAGTGATTGAGATCTTAAAAGATATCTTTGAGGTTGTGTTACGGATTTTAGTGGTAGGCGGGAAGAGTATCTACTGTTGGCGGAATTCACTTATAAAAATAGTTATCAAGCGAGCATTTAGATGGCTCCATATGAAGCACTATATGGACGAAAATGTCGAACTCCTACTTGTTGGACGGAGTTGGGAGAACGACAAGTTTGGGTCCGGAGTTGGCATCTAAAAGCGAAGAAAAAGTTAAGGTGATTCGGCTCGTCTCAAGGAGGCATCGATAGGCGAAGTCGTATCTTGATCTTAAGCGTAAAGCGGTGGAGTTTGCGATGGGAGATAAAGTCTTTTGAAGGTGTCACCTTGGAAAAGGTTTTGAGATTTGGGCAAAAGGAAGCTAAGCCCAAGGTTCATCGGCCGTATGTAATAGTGAGGCGTAGTAGGACCAAGAGCTTATCATTTCGAGCTGCCGGCGAGTTGAATCGATTCATAACGTCTTTCATGTGTCGATGCTTAGCGATATCGGTCGGATCCATCACACGTTGTGCTGTGGCGAAGATTGAGGTAAACTTCGGATTTATCTTCGAGGAGGAACCAATCCAAATCTTAGATCGAGATATCAAGGTTTTGCGTGGGAAGTCGAGACCTTTGGTGAAAGTACTATGGCGAAACCATGGTCTTGAGGAAGCTACGTGGGAACCCGAGAGTGTGATGCTTGACGAAATACCCCACCTTTTACGATCGAGGTAATTTCGAGGTCGAAATTATTTTAAGGGGGTAGAACTATAACATCTTAATATTGGGGTTATTTGTGATTGAATTATTTTTCTTGTGTATGAATTGTTGTGATATTATTCGTAGAGTTATAAGATTAAATTAGGGGTCTTGAGTATGCTCGGTTTAGTAGAGTAATTTTTAGTATGGTTTATTTAATGAAGTGGATTAAGTGAGCTTAGCACTTAAGTTAATTTAAGTGTTAATTAAAGCACAAGAGGAGTAAGTGGCAAGTTGGTTAAGGAGTTTGAAAGGTGGCTTGAGGTTAGAGGTTCGAGTAGTATGTTTAGCAATTTGAAAGTTTATTTTTTTGTATTTTAACATTAATGGCCGGTCAACCTATGTTTATGATAGGTTGGATTTTCATCTTTTGGTAAGTTGAATTTTTGCTTAAGGAAAGCTTGAAGATAGGGATAAGAATCTTGAGTTTATGGTATTATGAGGGGACAAAGGCATGAAAGGTGGAGAATGTTTTGGATGAAATCCTATGCCTTAATGCATGTATGTGGACTGCATGTAAGGCTAAGGGAGTGGTAGAAATTTTGGAAGGTAGCTTGGGGGATGTTGGCCAAACTTTTGTTTTGTGTATCATTTTGTGTTTGTTTTCCTCTCCAAAAGCTCTCATCTTTGGCCGAGTGTCTAGGGTGTTTTAGTGCAAAATTTCTTTTGAAGACAACTTCATTTTGTTGAAAACAAAATACCACTCTTTCTCTCATTTGTCTTTTGAACCAAACTACATTTTTTTTGCATCTTGTGCATTTTCTTCTTTGGTAAAGTTTGTGGTGACCGAATATCATTTCTTCTATCTCTCTTTTCTTCCATTTTCTAAACTTTGGCCAAATCTCCTACACCATTATCTTTCATCTACTACTTTTCTTTTCTTTTCAAAATCGAATCCCTATTTCTTCTTTCTTCTCAATAATTTCTTTATTGGCGAATATACTCCTTTGGGTGTGTCAAACTCTCTTCTTCCGGTTAAAGTATCTTGGCGAATATTGAAGGTGGTAAGGATTTATTTTAAGGGATTATTCTTTTGATTATTCTAAAGCGAAGGCTATTATTTTATTTTAATGGTTGCCGATTGTAGGAAGTGAAGCGATTCGCGTCGGTTGCCATAGTTAGTACTCGGGCGATTAGGTAAGGTTTCGGGTTCATATGATAACCCGTAGAATTATTTGGTTTAGCCAATAGTCCATGTCCCTAACTCTTGTGTTTGGCGAATATAGGAGCAAGAAATCTTGTGTGGCCAATTGACTCTTTGAGGATTAGGACTATCGTTGGTGACAGGTGTGCACATACACACCTTATAACTATTTAATATGCTAAGTGTTATATGTATGCTTAATCTGTTTGTGTAGATTCGGATGTAATACCATCATGATATAGATAAGGATTTGGGTAAGTCTTTGTTGCTATGAGCTTTCTTTTGATGCTTTTGGGAAGCATGGCATATTTGGTATATGTGGCTTATAATATATGGCTCATGATAGATCCATTGGATATTGATTAATAAATCTATTGGCATGACAATTGTTAATTAAATATTATTGATTCATGTGGGATCAAATGAGTGGAGGGGCAAAGATATTCGTGTCGACGGACACGGTGTTTTAGTAACACATTGTGACTACTGGTCACCGAGAGGTTTGGTACCTCGAGGTTTGGCACCTCATAGCGTCTCGTCCCCGTGGCTTAGCACCACCGTGGGTTGGCCCCACTTTGAGATATGGGATTGGCGCTTGTGATTTGGTATCACACGATGGGTTGGCCCCATCATTCGATTTGTGTCTTCGGACACGGAGATTTAGTATCTCCAAGTGATTTGGTATCACATATGTGACTTTAAGTCACGGTGGTTTAGCACCACCAAGGGTTTGGTACCACACGGGCGAGAAAGCGTTTGGATGGCTAGGTTGGGTGCATAATAAACTTTTGTATGTTAATTGGTTATGACTTGTGTATGTGTTGCACTAAACCTGGGAAGGATTACACATTGAGTCTTGGTGACTCACCTTCTCCTTTAAATTTTCAGTGACTCGTAGATCGCGGATAAGGAGCCTAAGAACTCGAGGTGCCATGCAAGGAACATTTGGATTAAATGATTTATGAACTACTTTTATTTTATTGTTGGTTATTTTGCTTAAATTGTAATAAGGCCTACTAGGATTATATTTTGGTTATTTTATACATTTTTGGATAATTTGTTTAATAACTTAATGACTACACATGTTTTCTCAAATTAATAAAAAAAAAAAATGTTTTATTGTGCCATCGGGTACACTTGAATCTGTAACAACTGACCTAATAAATTATTAAACCAAAACAATATCTTTTATCAAAAATTTAAAAGCGGCTTAAAGGGATTTTTCAAAATGTTTTCTCAGAGCATACCAAATTTGGTCATAACGTTTGGTAGGGTTTGGGGTGTTACACTCCTCATTCCCTAAAACACCCCAAACCCGGCCCACAAGCCCTGATCGGATCTAGCATGCTCCTTGAGTAAAGCGTAGTTAAATCTCGTAATGACATCTTAAAAAAAATCTTGGTGGTTTTGAAGAAAATAGATTTGGATTGTTCTCAAGTTGAAAACCGTGTAGTAATTTATTTTTGTATTAAAACGTTATCTTCATATCTTTAGAAATTACAAGTTTAAAGAAATACCGAATTGTAGAGTTTATTATTATTAACATGGAAACCATAGATGTTTGGGTGTTAAAACAATTGATGTTGTTTTACGAAAAATGTTTAATCGTTTTGTTCAATGTTGTTCGCATCATAATAAAATTTAAAATGCATAAATAAAACAGCTAAATGATAATGGCCTTATTACATCAAAACATAACCCAAAATAAATCAAAAAAAACTTAACAAGAAAAACCCGAAATTGCTAAGTTGAGCATGGCCACCACTAAGTCCCTGCCGACCCGGTCCATTTACTGAGTGTCATCTGCAAAATGTTAGCCCACAAAGGGTGAGTCAACAGACTCAGTGTGTAACAACCGTCACAGACTCTCAAACAATCATGGCATATTAAATCACATAATACAAATATGGACAATGATGCAACCCAAACCCACCTAGATATCCAACCTCTACACATCACCCGTACCTACCAATCACACCGTGGGATTACTAAATTGACCCTCCATCCGCTACACACCATCGAAGGCGATCATTGCGATCAAGCGCACATCGCACATAATTGCATATAGCCACCAAATAATGTGTGAGTCACCAGATTCATAATATGTGACACAAGTCACCGAGATAATGTGGTAAAACCACGTAACACTTCCCTTTAACATAATCACCCATATGCCCATGCAACATACAAAACATACAATTATCATGCAATTTACCTTACCCCAAAATCATAACGGAACTCCACAAATTTTCATATCAATGTTAATAAACATTATTAACGAGTATTAAGGGGTAACGTACCTGAATACAGTGTACCATTAAATGGTACCCTTAGCCATGTTTATTCGTCACTTTATTAACACATGCTTAACATTATTATTATTAATCTATCGGGAGTTTAGTGTAGGGCTACACACCTGGTTACTAACGCGATTGCCGAATTTTGAAAATCTCGATCTAACGCACTAGATCCCCTTTCCTACATTCGGCCAACACTAAGAACATTAGAAAAGAGGCCATTCGGCTATACGGCAAATCTCGAAGGGTTAACGCAACCACAATCCTTACTTTGATGCTGATTTGGTTACCAACCAAATCCCGAAACTACGTAGTGCACCTCCCTTACAATCGGCCAAGCACTACTACATGCAAACAATTAGCCTTCGGCTTTTAAACAAATGAGAGACAGATCCGAAGCACTAGAACCCTTACCTAGATCGCTTAGCCAAATCCCGAAGATCTATCGAAAACCCCCTAAAATACCATAGTTAGAATCGGTTTAGTGCCTTAGAACCAATAAAAGTGGCCCTTGGCCGAATGGTATATTATGCTTACCTTGGATCTTAAATCCTGAAAAGATCACCTTCCAACTATCGGCAATAAGAATCCCGAAAGATCTCCTTCATGGTTTGGCCAAAAGAAAATAAGAGGGATTAGATTCCTAGATTTCGGCACTAACCAAATCAGTCAAGAAGAGAAGAGAAGTAGAAAGTTCACTTACTAGAAGATTCGGCTTTTGATCTAGTGAATATTTTGGTTCCAAAAGGGCAGAGATACAATCGGCTATGGCCAAGAGATAGGAGATTCGGCTTTTGAGAATGACAGAAAAAGTTGTGAGAAGAAGAAGAGAACAAGTGATGGTGAGGCTCAAGTTAAAATTTGGCTATGGTGAATTTGAGAGAGTGTTTTCGGCCTAAGCAAACTAAAAGAGAAAGGAGGGAGATGAGTAAAAAGGAATTCAGAAATTTCGGCACTACTCCCATATACATGACCGAATAAGTCCCTCCCCAAAGTCCTTCTGCCAGCCAACTCTTCTTCTCTCATCCAAATCCCCCTTTTCACTCCTACTTAGCCGAATCTTCAAGCTGTCAGACCCAATCTACACTTCATCCATTCAAAGTTCCTGTGCCGTCCACCATTGCACTTCCCTGACGAAAAATAAAAGCTCCAAAATGCTTCCCTTGCTGCTCAAACCTAGGCTCCTTTACACTCCTTGTGGCGTCATGTAACACCCCAAACCCGGCCCATGTGTTTCGACCGGATCTGGCATGTTATCGAACACATAACATTTTATCGAATTTTGAAAACACAAGTTAAATTATTTAAATTTGAATAAAGGAGAGACTTTTTGAAAATAAACCTCTTTGTATTTTTATTATTAAGTATAAATAAACCTTATCATAAAATTCATGAGTTGCTTAACATTGATAATCTTTGAGTTGAATGAAAGCTAGGGGCCTTATTACATAAATATTCTCGAAATAACAATGAAATAAAATAAACTTTAAGAAATCCCAAAAGAAGTTAACTTGTAGAAATAGAACTTGATGGCCCCTCGAGTCCACCTCGGCTCCCATGTTCACGATCTCTGCTCACCAAATGTTGGGAAAAATAAAGGTTGAGTCACCAAGACTCGGTGTGCAAATCCAGAACACATAAAAGACTTGAGGCCCACAAACACATTATGAGCCTTGGCCCGTATACAAGGTAACAAAATATGCAACATGGCCCATTCCAAACCTATGAGTCCATCCTCTACACACCCCGTACCAACCATCACACCGTGGGATTTCTATAATCAACCTCCATTCGCTACACACCATATCGACAGATGTCTTTTGTCATAAAGACCGATCACTATGTGACCTATGTGGCGAAGCCACCGATCATTGTGTGACCTTAATAATATATTGACAATTTGTCTTGCTCTATCATAAAGACCGATCACTATGTGACCTATGTGGCAAAGCCACCGATCGCCTCATGACCGCTCCCCTTTCAGTAAATCAATCAATCCCATCCCATGCATACATGCAAGAATCGAACATTAAACTATCTAAGCAGATCACATATTTTTACATACTTGATACACATAGAAGTTTCTATGATTACATACTGCATCCCTTGCCTACCCTTTACAGGTAATCACTGTTCATACTGACCTCATTTTTCGGCTTTTAGCCCATAACATACATATAATTGATTAACTATTGTGATAGAGACCTACACACCATTTTTGGCTTTTAGCCCATAACATATATATAATATAACAAAGCTTATGTATCAAGAATCTACACACACGATTCACAGATAAAACAAGGCTTTCTATATCGGCGCTATCCTTAGTCGACACAACTACTATCCGCCTAAGGTGTTGTTCGAAGCGGTCCACAACCAATTGGCCAATCTCGAGCAATGAATCTTGCTCGTTTCTTAAACTTAAGGATTATTTCTTTTGCACGATCCATATTTAATTCCATCATAAATCCTTATCGAGTTACTATAATAATATTTAATCGTTAATCCTCCTTATAAAGTTAAAATCTTGTAAATAATGATGAAATCTAATAGAAATCTAGGAAAATCTTCTTACCTTAAAATCCGAAATTGGAGACTTATGAATTTTGGCTTTTAGATCTAGTCGACTAGGCTTCCTTCAAATCCCGACTTGCCGCCCATCATAAACCATTAAACTATTAGCTTTCAACTTTTCCTTTTCAAAAATCGAGAATAAATTATGAGAACTAATCAAAATCTACTCTTACCTTAACTTAGGAGATTCTATTAGTACTAGAGAGAGAATTCAACAATGTCAATAGAGGATTTAAATGCCTAAGTATAGAACAATTTCTCAAATAGGATGAATAAAATAAAAACTATAGAGATTTTGGCTTTTTAGAGAGGAAGAGAATAATGGAGTTTTCACTTTTAGAAGAAAGAAGAGAATAATGGAGTTTTCGGCTTTTAGGAGAAAGAAGAGAATAATGGAGTTTTGGCTTTTAGAAGAAAGAAGAGAATAATGGAGTTTTCAACTTTTAGAGAAATTGGAGAAAGAAATTTGGAGAAAAGAAGCTAAGAAATTTCGGCACAAAGGGAGAGGATTTAATGTCGAAACAAGGAGCTAGCCCCTATTTATAGGAAATTCGGCAACCCTTTGCCATGTAGTAGTGGTTTCTTTACTCCTCTCGATGATGGATTCTTGGCCATCACTCTTTTGTAGATAAATTCTAACTTTTCTCCTTTATCTTAATCTACTAGCTCATCTAAAAGAGACTTAATTATCTCTAACTCCTCCTCCTTTATCAAAGATATTATCCACATATTTTAATCATAAAATCCCTATATCTTAGCCTTTATCTCGCTTATTATCCACATAAAATAAATTCCTAAATAATAGCCTTTATCCGCTTATTATCCACATATTTTAAACATTAAAACCCTAAATTTTATCCTTGTTGCCATCCACTCCACCTAATCCTAATGCCCAAATTTTAGCTAACTTAAATTAAAAGAATTGGGCTCCATGAAACTTAAATTTGGGCCCCTTACTCCTTGTGTGTGGTGTCACCTCCTAAGATTGGGCCACAAGCCCACTTTGGTATTTTAAACATAGGTACTACCTTTTAAACCCTATAATGCCCAAACAGATAATTTTAATCAAGGCCTCTGCCTAAGCCTGAGCCCAATTTGGACCCCTAACACTTAAATTAACTCATTCCACATATTCACCCATTAAACGCATAGGCCCAAAAATTTAGAATGTTACACGTCACCTCACAAGGCCCTAAGTGGCGCCTCTTGGCCACCTTACCAACTTAGTTCTTGTGTCCTAAACCACACAATAAACTCCTTAAGGCCTAGCTCCCTTAGTTCCCCTTTTAGGCTTAAAAATCCAATAATTTTCTAAGGCTCCTACCTACACCCCAAGGTTCCTGAAGCCCCCAAAACACATTCACATCTCAAACAAGCATGCTACCACATACATTTAAATGAAAATGCATAATCCCTAAATCCGGATATTACATTCCCATTCTAACTTCATCTATCTCCCCACAATAATGCATGCACATATCATCATTTTTTATATTTAGGAAACTATGGAATGCTTAGATAGCAAAATCATAACGCCCATGGAGTTTTAGAAGCTCACTTGAAACTTTATCGTTTCCATAACTTAGCCTCCTCGAGTGCCAAAGTTTCCACTCTCCTGACAACTAAGCATTTTCAACCAAAACCCACTAATTAAACTTGAACTTTATCTTAAAAGCCTAAACTTTAATAACATACAAAACCCTTAAGATAGTTCTGACTATTCATATCTTTATTTCCTTAACTTTAATGTACCCAAAAGGGTTAAGAACCTTACAGGGTTGCTAGTTTCCTTAGTTTTCCATCTCCATCCTTACGAAGTCTACTCCATGCAAAACCTTCCAGGGCTATTCCTTCTTTGAGCTACAGAAAAATATGAAAAGGAGAAAATAAAGTTGCATCAAGAAGAAAATCATCCCTAGGAAGCCATTTCTCAGCTATTTATAGCCATTCTCGCTCTATTGTCGACCTCGTGAGTACTGTCCATTGCTAATTATTACGTCTTCCACTAAGGAACCACCTAGTTTTATTCTAATCGAACCAGGCTTGGTTCTCAACTATGCCCAATTCAGTTTCCAAGTTTCTCGTTTCTTCTAATAGAGGCCACCAACTTGTAGTATATTTCAATTTAGTCCCTTAATTGTCTTTAATTTTGGGTTTATTTGAAATTAAGTTTTACAACTCCTTCCCTTTAATAAATAAATTTCGTCCCTAAAATTTTATGTTACTCTAACCTTGGAGGTAGACTTAGGAAACCCTTCTTATTCTTACCCTCATAGGGTTCGCATGCATATTCATCCAACCTTCTTACAAATTCTCCAAACTTAGTTCCCTTTAACATCCATACTTCATCCCTGTTCGCCATCTTGGTGGATTCCTTTTATACTTAACGAAGTAGAAGTTCTTGTTCCTTAGTGGATACCTAATTACTCCGCTACGTGTATTCCCTATCCCACAGTGTTACCTCACTACCTTAATTTGGCGAGCATTCCATGGCGAACACTATCTACCTACCAAATTTTCAACATTTCTTTGGTGGATGCTTCCACGAATCCTAAATTGTTCATGCCCTAACTTCACTCATTTTGCAGGTCCTTAACAATTGCGAATCTCAGTTACTAGCTCATTGCCAACCTTTGATTCTTTCGCTGTGCTATTCTAATCCTTAATCCTTTCTTTCATCCTTTAATTTGGCAGATTATCGGGAATAGGTATCGGTTGACTTAAAGCTTATTTTATTCCTAGCGAAATATTTCAAAGTTCCCAAAGCTTACTCGTACTCTAACATTACCCATCCGATGGCTAAATTCTTTCATCTCACAAGGCAACTAAGCTCACTCGTGACTCATCCTTTACTACTATCATAGAGAAGTGTCGGAGCGACTACTCTGACTTTAAAATCCTACTCCAATGGTAAACAAGGCTTTCTGTGAGCAACTACTCTAACTATAACACCCCAAACCCGGCCTAGAAATTAGGCTCGAATCGGCGTGTCACATTGAAGGAAGTGGAAAAGCTAAGTAATTGTTTAGAAAAGTTTTATCGCTTTTTAAACTTCGAGTTCGTTGTTTGTTTGAGAAAAATGCAATTTGCTAAATGACCATTTAAAAGTTGTTATTATTTTGAAAAACCGTTTTGTAAAAGTTGAACTTGCATCGTTGCGTAAACATGATATTTTAGAAAATGATTGCTAATGTTTTAAGAAAACCTCATATTTATAAGTTTAACAGTTATAAATGAAAATTTAGAAAAATAAACCAATGGCCTTATTACAAAATATTAACCCAAAATAAATAATCTTAAAATAAGGTAAAAATCAAAATTACTAAAGTTCACGAGTAGTATCTCCGATGTATAGCCACCCCCCGAGTCCTCCACGGCTCCCAATCCTCTATCGCTGGGAATTACCTGAGACATTTAATAAATAGAGGGGGTGAGTTTACGAAAACTCAGTGTGCTGAGCCCATCCGAGCCCATTCAAATACCATCTGGGCCTTAGCCCTTACAAAATCACTTTGGGCAAAGCCCATACCAAAACAGATTGGGCCTTAGCCCTTTTTAACAGAGAATAGCAGATAATCAGGTATCAATGTAATGTGATGCAAATCCTGACCCAACCTAGATATCTATCCGCTACACGCCACCCGTACCTGCCAAACACACCAATGGAAATTTCTACAATCGACCCTCCATCCGCTACACACCATCGATGGCAGTCATGCTGCAGTTAGCTGCTCATCGTCAAAGTTGTGACAGAGTCACTAGGCTGAAATGGCAAAAGCCACCAGAACAAAGTTGTGACAGAGTCACCAGTTGAAATGGCAAAAGCCACCAGATTATCAGAGTTGTGATAGAGTCACCAGGCTGAAATGGAAAAAGCCACCAGAATAAAGTTGTGACAGAGTCACCAGGCTGAAATGGCACAAGCCACCAGATACACTTCCCCTTCTAATCATAGCATATTCCCCCATGCGGCAAGAAATCATGGTTTAAGCATGCAACATATGTCAATATGTACCAAATGTGACATAACATCATATCAGTATAACAACATATCAATTACAAATAAAAGTCACTAACCTGATGTCCCGCTTTTACTCACTAGATGTAAAAGAATAGCGAAATACCATAATTTTGGCATTTAGCAGTGCATACACATACTTAAGAGTAACAATAAAGAGGTGTGAATATTATACACAATCACGCTAATCAACCCCTAAAGGTATAAAGGTAATTTTACCCACCGAGGGTATTTTAGTAATTTACCTACCAAGGGTAATTCGGTAATTTCACAACCTAAGGGTATTTCGATAATTTTACAAACTAGGGGTATTTCGGTAACTTTACAAACTAGGGGTATTTCAGTACAAATTAGGGTATTTTGATAATTTTACAAACCAACGGCATTTTGGTAATTTCACAAATTAGGGATATTTCAGTAATTTTACAAATCAGGGTGTTAACGACCCAACAGAAGGTCCACTGTCGCCTCCAACAACTCAAGTATTCTAAACAGAGATAATGATGCGAATGGGCCTAAGGCCCATTTTCAACCTAAATGGGCCCACACACTCGTATGGCCCATTTAGCCCAAACCTAGCCACATATATGAGACTCACATAGTCTTGTTCACTATCTACTACTCAATCATACAATTTACTCATATGGGCCCTCGGGCCCATTGGGCCACTTGGCCCTTTTCGAGCCATCGTAGCCCAATAGCCTAAACCTACAAGAATACTACTAATGGCCTCAACCATTGAGTTGAAGCCCCACACGTGTGCTCGCACACTCGTGTGGCTACCATCGTCGTGTGACCGGCTTTTCGGCATTCACCGCTCTACAGCTAAAGTAGAGAGAATACACACTTGATAGGAATCAAGCTGCTAAACCGCTCCCGAGCACTCCTATGCCCAACGCCAACCAGGTATGCTCCTTCTCCTCCTAGACAGTTCTATATATAGCTAGCTTCTCACCTTCCTTCTTTGTATCTTTCCGATGTGGGATCCCTCCGTCTGTAGAGTTTAAATCCAACTCAAACTCTTCCCGTCCAATCCGCAAAATAAATACTCCCTTTCTTTTTATGATATTCGAACCCAGGCTCCCTTGTAGCATAATCCACGCCGCTAACCACTTGGCCACAAGCTCCTCTTGTGTCTAAAACCATGCCCAACCAAATATAAATCTATAGTCAACTTCTAAAGTCCATATAAAAAGAAAGCCAAAATGAAATAGCCAAGACTGGAACCTTGGACCTTCTTCCTTCCTTGTGGCGTCACCCCCTTGTGTCTTATGTGGCGTCACTTTGCCACTACACCACACACTCCACTTGTGTCATTTTCTCTACATTTTATTCTTAAAGCCTACCTACTAACTCCTAGGGTTTTATTCACCTAAAATCAAAATTTTTCCTAAGCCCAAGTTTGATCTCGGGACTTCATAGAAGCCCTCTAACCTTCAAAATCACTCATCTACTAGATCCAACTTGCCTTAAAGTCATTCTCTTATTCTCAAAAATTTTAATCGTTACTACGCCCAAGGCCCATTGGGCCCAATTTCGGGATGTTACAAATCTACCCCTTTAAAGAAATTTCATCCTCGAAATTTCCAACTATAGGAACAGTCACACATCCTAACCTACCACACTACGCTCTTGTTGTGCACTCAGATCTTAATAACACTAGTATACTTTTTAACTAAATCTCGAAGCTTCTTCCTCACAACTAGATACCTAGCCTCAAAAGCACATAAAAGTTTATCACACATGCACATAATTCCAATATTCAAGCAACTCATCCAAACAGAATACACACAGAATAAATACCAACATACAGTCATTACAACATATAACAGAGCATAAGGTCAAGAAACTTACGGATTTGGTGCTGGAGACTCGGTGCCATACTTCCAATAAAGATACTTTTTTTTAAAACCAAATTTCAAATAACTTTGAAAAACATTTTCGAACCCACTCCACAGCCGAGTTTTGCAACCTAGGCTCTGATACCATAACTGTAACACTTCAAACTTGGCCTAGAAGTTAGGCCCGAATATGGCGTGTCACATTAAAGAAAGTCGAAAAGCTAAACAATTGTTTAGAAAAGTTTTATCAGATTTTTGAACTCTGAGTTCGTTGTTTGTTTGAGAAAAATGCGATTTGTTAAATGACCGTTTAAAAGTTGTTATTATTTTGAAAAACTATTTTGTTATGAAAGTTGAACTTGCATCGTTGCGTAAACATGATATTTTAGAAAACGATTGCCAATGTTTAAAGAAAACTCCGTATTTATAAGTTTAGCAGTTATAAATGAAAACTTAGAAAAATAAACCAATGGCCTTATTACAAAATATTAACCCAAAATAAATAATCTTAAAATAAGGTAAAAATTGAAATTACTAAAGTTCACGAGTAGTATCTCCGATGTATAGCCACCCCCCGAGTCATCCACAGCTTCCAATCCTCTATCGCTGGGAATTACCTGAGACATTTAATAAAAAGAGGGGGTGAGTTTACGAAAACTCAGTGTGTAATTACCCCACATGGACCATAATTGGGCCCGAGCCCATTCAAATACCATTTGGGCCTTAGTCCTTACAAAATCACTTTGGGCAAAGCCCATACCGAAACAGGCTGGCCTTAGCCCTTTTCAACAGAGAATAGCATATAATCAGGTATCAATGTAATGTGATGCAAATCCTGACCCAACCTAGATAACCATCCGCTACACGCCACCCGTACCTACCAAACACACCAATAGGGATTTCTACAATCGACCCTTCATCCGCTACACACATCGATGGTAGTCATGCTGTAGTTAGCTACTCATCGTCAAAGTTGTGACAGAGTCACCAGGCTGAAATAGCAAAAGCCACCAGAACAAAGTTATGACAGAGTCGCCAGGCTGAAATGGCATAAGCCACTAGATTTCAGAGTTGTGACAGAGTCACCAGGCTGAAATGGCAAAACCCACAAGATTATCAGAGTTGTGACAGAGTCACTAGGCTGAAATGGCAAAAGCCACCAGAATAAAGTTGTGACAAAGTATCTAGGCTGAAATGGCACAAGCCACCAGATACACTTCCCCTTCTAATCATAGCATATTTCCCCCCATGCGGTATGAAATCATAGTTTAAGCATGCAACATATCTCAATATGTACCAAATGCGACATAAAATCATATCAATATAACCACATATCAACTACAAATAAAAGTCACTAACCTGATGTCCCGCTTTTACTTGCCAGATGTAAAAGAATAGCGAAATACCATAATTTCGGCATTTAGCAGTGCATACACATACTTAAGAGTAATGACAAAGAGGTGTGAATATTACACAATCACGCTAATCAACCCCTAAGGGTATAACGGTAATTTTACCCACTGAGGGTATTCTAGTAATTTACCTACCAAGGGTAATTTGATAATTTCACAACCTAGGGGTATTTCTGTAATTTTGTAAACCAAGGGTATTTTAATAATTTTACAAACTAGGGGTATTTTGGTAATTTTGCAAACCAGGGGTATTTCAGTAATTTCACAAATTAGGGTATTTCGATGATTTTGCAAACTAGGGGTATTTTGGTAATTTTACAAACCAGTGGCATTTTGGTAATTTTACAAACTAGGGGTATTTCAGTAATTTTACAAATCAGGGTGTTAACGACCCAGCAGAAGGTCTACTGTCGCCTCGAATGACTCAAGTATTCTAAACAGAGATAATGGTGCGAATGGGCTAAGGCCCATTTTCGACCCAAGTGGGCCCACACACTCGTGTGGCCTATTTAGCCCAAACCTAGCCACATATATGAGATTCACATAGTCTAGTTCACTATCTACTACTCAATCATACAATTTACTCATATGGGCCCCCGGGCCCATTAGGCCCACTTGGCCCCTTTTCGGCCATCGTAGCCCAACAGCTTAAACCCACAAGAACACTACTGATGGCCTCAACTATCGCGTTGAAGCCCCACATATGTGCTTGCACTCTCGTGTGGCTACCATCATCGTGTGACCGACTTTTCGGCATTCGCCGCTCTACAGCTAAAGTAGAGAGAATACACACTTGATAGGAATCTGAAGCTGCTAAACCGCAATCCGAGCACTCCTATGCCCAACGCCTCTTAGACAACTCTATATATAGCTAGCTTCTCACCTTCCTTCTTTGTATCTTTTTGATGTGGGATCCTCCATCAGTAGAGTTTAAATCCAACTCAAACTCTTCCCGTCCAATTCGCAAAATAAATACTCATTTGCTTTCCATGAGATTTGAACCCAAGCTCCCTTGTAGCAAAATCCACGCCGCTAACCAGTTGGCCACAAGCTCCTCTTGTGTCTAAAACCATATGCAACTAAATATAAATCTATGGCCAAATTCTAAAGTCCATATAAAAAGAAAGCCAAAATGAAATAGCCAAGACTTGAACCTTGGACCTCCTTCCTTCCTTGTGGCGTCACCCCCTTGTGTCTTATGTGGCGTCACTTCGCCACTACACCACACACTCCACTTGTGTCATTTTCACCACATTTTATTCTTAAAGCCTACCAACTAACTCCCAGGGTTTTATTCACTTAAAACCAAAATTTTTCCTAAGCCCAAGTTTAATCCCTAGACTTCATAGAAGCCCTCTAACCTTCCAAAATCACTCACCTACTAGATCCAACTTGCCTTAAAGACGTTCTCTTATTTTCAAAAATTTTACCCGCCATACGCCCAAGGCCCATTGGGCCCAATTCTACTAGGCCCAATTTCGGGATGTTACACTGACTTTAAAATCCTACTCCAATGGTAAACAAGGCTTTCTGTCCTACTTAAAGAGGGTTGTTACTAAATAGTCTTATGAATGATTCTTCCTTAATGAAACTATTCTCTATTGGTAATAGTTGGAACCTATCCTCATCTTGGGACCGCCAAAAGACGCTACCTTCTCCTAATGCTAACAAGTGTTTTACCCTCATTGGTGGGTTTGAATAGTTTCTTGTTACACATTAAATTCCTATAACTTCTCATGCTCTCCTTTCGATTATAAATAACCTAGACATGGTAGGGAAGTTCATACTCTTTCAAGTCCTTTTCTTGCTTCTTCTTTAACTTATCTTTTAGTTTTCTCTCCTATATTTCTTTTCTCACTTAAATACAATACTGGAGTACAGTTTCCCCTGCTACTCCCAACACCAAAGTTTTCTCCAAAACTAATTTCCTCAACCTCTTTTTTTGTACTCTAATAACCTAATACTATATGAGGGCTTTCTTGTTGCCCCAGAAAATCCATCTTCCTTACCTTATTTATGGTATTAGCATGAATAGAGTGAAGTTTCGAACATGCACTACTACCGACTATTTCATTTTTTCCTAAAGGAGAAGTTATACCATTGGAGATTTTATACTTGTTTACTTCCAGTCAACCCAGAATATAGCAAAAGCTCTTTTCAAGGACTTGAGAGGTTCCTCCCCTATACCCAGTTTGTTGCATCTCCTTCTATAACATTATGGGGAAACCATGCCAACCCAATTCACTTCCCTCTTCGTTTGACAGGGTTAGGTGTATCCTCACTCACTGTCTAGAGAGAAAGTGAAGCCAAGTAAGTTGAGTTCTAGGAGCCACATGTCCTAGCCTCTCCTCTTGTGTAAACAAACTCACCCTACCATCCTTGTGTTCCACCTGCAAGGACCGAGTGAGTTCATACCTACTTTTTCTAAAGGACTAATTAGGAAGAATAATAGCGCCATTGACGTGGTAAGCCACTTGCAAATTAAAAAGCTTTATTTCCTTTTGTACGCTTTTATTTAGGGAAACTTCCTTTCTCTAATACTTGTACTTTTCATCAATGTATCCACTTATTTGTAATTTCCTTGTATCTTCTCAACATATATTTACTAGAATTTCTACTATCACATTTTCTCAATTATACCTTCTACGTATATTTCTTATATTCAACTATTGGTACTTACCTCTAGTTCACCAATCTAGGTGCATGCATCCACAAACTGCATATAATATCTTATCCATACTGAGGACTTAAGTGATTTAGCCAGTTCGATCCCCATTTACATAAGGGTACTTCTTTTCATTCTTCTAAGTCAAAGGACCGGCTAAACCTATGCTTTGATACCACTCAAATTGTAACACCCCATGCCGGACCCATTCATCGAATCCAAGTATAGAGTGTCACAAATGGACCTATACTTAATATTTTCTAACTAAGCTGCTATAAAACAACGTAAAAATAAAACTATCTAATAATAAAATTACAAATAATAATTCTTACAACTAACGCTTTAAGCCACTAAATACTTAGTCCCTTAATTTCGATCTCAAATCTAATTGTTTATTTACAATAAACTTCTTAAAACTATATTTAGAGGCTAACTATACCAATACCCATATTATATGGTCGCTATCTAGTTACAACATTACAACTCTTGGGGTGATGCCTCCAATAGTACCCCATTCCTATGTGCATAACTCTAACATCATGTGATCCCTGCTTTCAACAACATCTGGCTTGGTCTCTCCTTTGAGTCTTTGATCAACCTCACAAATCATGCGATCATTACACAAACTCTGATAAATCCAAATAAAATTAATGAATTTCTTTATTACACCATAATTAAACCCTATCACACAAGAGTAATGTAACAGCCCAATTTTGGGACTAGTCAAACAGTGGTTTCGGGACCACTAATCCTAGGTTGAAGAAAATTATTTTGATATTATTTTATGTGTTATAGCATGATTATAAAGATTCATGGAAATTTTGGTGCTTTAATTTTAGTAATTTTATGCTTAATTGTGAAAAAGGACTAAATCGCATAAAGTGCAAAAGTTCTATTTTACAAGCTAGAGGTGTTAATAGCCATAGGATATTAAATTGGAGGTCTTTAAAGTGCAATTAGGCTAATGAGAGAGGAGTTGGTCGGCCATAAGGATAAGGGAGACAAGAGCATTAATTTTGGTCAAAATTTTGGTGAAATTAGGTGACTAAAAATGAATAAAATAAGATAAATGAAGGAGATATCATCTTTCACTATTCACCTTCCTTCTTCCATCTAAAATTTGAAGAGAAAATAGAGTTTTTGGAGTTGAAATTTTCAGCCAAGCTATTCTCTTGCAAGTAAGTGATTTTAGAAGTCTTTTTTGATAATTTTTGTACTTTTGGAACCCCTAAAGCTTAAGCTAGCTAATGAGGGGACTATTTTGCATAATGGTTGAAATTTTAGGGACTTGCCATGAGATTTTTCATGTTGTTTTTTGAGTTTTTATGGAAGAAAATGAATGTTAGCGGGTTAAGGAATAACTTTTGTGAAAGGTGTTACCATGAAAACACCTAAATGGGACTTATTTGTAAAGGTTGTAATTGTGTAATAAATGCATGAAATGATTGGTTTTATAAATTTTTGTAAGAGAATTAAATTTTCATCTAGGCTTGCTTAATGAGAAAATGTGATGAAAAATGATTGATGAGCATAGGGACAAAATCGTAATTTTGCCAAAGTATAAGGGCAAAGTGGTCAATTTTGCCTAAGTAGAAATTTTGATGTATCATGAATTATATAATGATTGAATGAGTAAATTTCATTATTTTAGATCAAGAAGAGCGTGGAAACAACCTTGATCGAGGAAAAGGCAATGTTACGGACTAAACCGTTGATTAATACATTTTGCACCGAGGTAAGTTTAAGTGTAAATGATACATCTTTAATACATGTTGTTAACTATTGGTACATTGTATGAATGAGATCAATTAATAGTGAGATTGATTGAAATTGATAGAAAATGAGTAATTTCTCGTATGAACCTTGGAATAGAAATGTAAGTGCGAAAAAATATCCGTAACTATTATTTGGTGGGCTGTGTGAGGTGCCACCTTATTATTTACTCACGATGGGTTGTGTGCGATACCATCGTTTGTACTATCATTTGGTGGGCTATGTGCGAAACCACCGTAATTATTCTTGTTGGTGGGCTATGTGCGATACCACCCTATTATTGATTAATGGTGGGCTGTGTGCGAAACCACCGGGTATATAGTATTATTCCGAAGGGTTTATCGAGAAACTTATTTAAGTAAATATTTTGTGTGGTTTGTGGTGATAAGTGCAGGGTATATGTGCAAGTAAAAGTGAGCAATATATGTGTTATATGGTTGGAATGTGTAAGAGATGAGATGAGTAAGCATGACTATGAAAATGTGAAATGTTCTTACATAATATGAAATGTTTGTGGTTGCTTTGCATATGGTGTGATGCTTATTGTTTACATGTAGACATACTAAGCTTAAAGCTTACTCCCTTTCTTTTCCCTTATTTTATAGTGTCTAAGAGCTAGCTCAGGATACGAAGATAATCAGAAGATCACCCACACTATCAACACATCTCGGTATAGTTAAACTTAGCATTTTGAGTATGGCATGTATAGAGGCTGGACTTAGTGAAATGTCTTGTTGTTTTGGCCAAGTGCGTTGGCTCTTTTAAGATGAACTCTTTTGTATAAGGTCATATTTGATGGCTCATTATTATTAATCTATGAAGAGATGGAGTTATTCATGAATGTGTATGGTGTAGGATTGGGTTGCTTGGTTAAAGTATGTATGAATGGGTTGATAATTGAATATGATTCATGTTTGTATGAGTTAGGGTGATAAAAAGAGCTTGGCAAATAGCCTTGTTCTTGTCCACATGGGTAGACACACTAGCGTGTGTCTAGGCCATGTGTGACACACGGTTAGCCTCATAAGTGTGTGGCTAGGCCGTGTGTCCTCTGCATGTTAGTTTTGCAATTCAATATGCTTAGTAGTAAACACATGGGTAGGGACACGGCCGTGTGTCTCAGCAGTGAGGAAGGCATGGCCACGGACATGGGCGTGTGCCCAGGCCGTGTGAAATCTGCACCTAAATTTTGGAATTTAATTCGCCACACGATCAAAGGACACGGGCGTGTGATTGGCCGTGTGATGTAAGTCAGTGTCGACTACAGGTATGGAACACGGGCATGTGATATGCCACACAGGCGTGCCCCTTCCTCCACACGGGCATATGGCCCTATTTATTCAAAAATTTTCTAAGTGCGTAAAAGCCTTCTGTTTAATTTTGAAACCTTTAGTATGTATGTTTAGGGCTTCGTAGGCCCATAATAAGGATGTTATGAATATGAGTGAGAAGTTTGAAGTTAAAATGAAATTTTATAGCTCGATGTTGTATGTTTAAGTAAGTTAAGTTCGGTAATGCCTCGTATTCAGTTCCGGCGTTGAACACGGGTAAGGGTGTTATAGGTAACATATGTAAAGTAAAATATGTTGGATTTGATACCCTAAGTGTAGTATTTTTGTCAATATACACTTGTAATTTTTTGAATGGATTGGTTAATAAAAAAATTCATTGATTACAATTAATGTACTTTGTGTTATTATCCTCAAATAGTTTTTGCACGCAAAGCAAAATAGCAGCAAATGTTGCTTATTAGTTGTTTATTGTTTAACTAATACTAAAGGGTATTATGTGGTCGAATCATAGTACAGAAAGACAACTTGTATTATTAGATGAACCTAACCATGTCCTTAGTCTAATTAAAAAATAAAAAACCAATTGAAAGACTAATATGTCATCTATCAAGTCTAATAGGGGAGATGTCTTGGGCATCGGAATGGATGACTCTCAGAAGATAGAGACATAGATGTGACCGACTAGACTGATAGTACATCGAACAGGACCCAAGTAGAATAGATTTTAAATTTTTTATTGATTTATTCACTTGTGACGTTCATAGTGTGGCATACCTAAATCCTGAGTGTATGGTGGACTATGTATGCGTGACTCATACACTTTGATGTAAGTAAAAGCCTGAGTTCAAATATATAAGAAGTTGAAAGCTGGTGCATTGTGTGTACGACTTCTGTAGTATGTAGTGCCATCCACAACAGTGGAATTAATATCCCAAAAAATGGGTAAATAATATCCTCTCATTGGTATTACATGGTTGATGAAAAGTAAACGTGACCATGGGTCATCTATCTTTATGATGGATGACTTGATCACTATTTGATAGTGATTGATTATTCATGAAGGAAGATGTAATGGTTACCATGAGATAAAATAGGATCATATTGGGACAACTGATATTATCCCAAAGAGATCAAGGATATCCTATGAGGGTAACACACTTATGGCAAGATCATTAGACGAACACAGAGTAGTTACTTTCGTAATGGTATGTCATTGAAGAGAGCTTAGTCACGATACTATAGTGGAATGACTTCGTGACTAAATGAGTTTATAATTAATAGGTGAAAATATGGAACTTATTTATAAATCATTTGAGCCTCAACTACATATGTTCAATCGGTCCCTCTATTAGCTCGTTGAAACCAGAAATGAATTGTATGTTTGAATAAAAATTAACTAAATGAATAGAAAAAGAGAAATGGGAAACATTCAGGAATGATTATGGTTTTCTCCAAAATGGAGAAATGGAATCATTTGGAAATAAATATAGGTTTCCAAAAATGAAAATGGAAATGGAAACTTGTAATCCCATATAGGATTACTTACAAAATGATGAAAGAATAAGTTTAGATTTTGGACTATTTTGAAGCCTAAAAATAAAATACATCATTTGGTCATAGTGAAGATGTTGGGTTGTGAAATATTGAACATATTTTCTCGAAATTTTACTAGGGCAAAATTGTCAAAATTTTATAAAGGGTAAAATCATTAAAATTTTGTCCGGGTAAAATAGGGATGAGAAATTTTTTTATATATATGAATATTAAATTTTATTTTAGGAAATAGAAAAACTGAATTGGTTTGAATCACATTACATAGTACTAGTTAAAAAAGACCTAGGAAATACCCGTAATTGGACTCGATTTGAAAGAGGCCTAAAACCCATCATATAACATGAAGGGGGTGAAAACCCTAGTTGAAATACAAAGGTGGGACATTCACCCCTCTCCTACTCTAAGTAGGATGTTATTTTTCTATTTAAAATAAACCTCTACAACTCTAAAAGGGTTATCTACCTTCTCTTCCTATAAATAGATGGCACCTGTAGAGCTATTTACACAACTTTTGAGAGACTTTTATCCCGCCGAAAAATAGGGAGAATTTATTCTCAACTTTTAAATATATTTTTCAGAATAATAATTTTATTGGTTTCTATTAAAGAAGATAAATTTTCGTTTTCACCTCAAAAGGAAAACTTTTTCTAGTTCTGTGTTTTGATTCAATTGGTTCGATCTCACATCGAATCAGTTCATGGAATGAGAATAGTGGAGAAGATCGTTTAATTAAAAACCAAAAAAATCAAGGATCCACTTAATCCAGGATTTTGGTTAAGGTTTATTGTTATAAATATCACAAATCGAGTTGGTTTTCAAAATTTTAATTTTTTGCTGTGTAAGAAAATTGTTTTCAAATCAAGATTTTTCCAACAAACTAGACATAAAAATTCTTCATGCTTGCTCACAATGATTGTTCAACATCAGGGTGGTGGACTCCGCAATCCTCCGATCTTGATGGTTCTCTTTTAATACCTTCCTCTGGTCACTCTCCACCCAACCATATCTCAGTTACTTCGCTCGATCAGCAAAACCATCCTTACTTCTCATATTTCCTTCATTTCGTACACCCCGCATGCAAGGTATTCGTTGTCCTCTATCTTACTTGCCAATACACTCGTCTACCATCTTGTACCTCTGTGGTAGCACTCTTTTATTTTTTGCCCAAAGGTCCTTAGGTCATACCTTTCTTGGCAGACTCCCATGGTGGATCCAGTCGTTAGCAGACTTCCTCTTTATATACACTAGTCTCGAAGGTCCTATTGACATTTTCGTATTATGTTGACCTTCAATAGGCCTCACCATCCTAGCAAACCCATTCTTAATCCATCCCACTGGTAACAATGGCGTATTACTTCTAGTAACCCATCTTATGCACAAGACTAACCGGGACCTCTCTTGTCCTTATAATGAACAATTGACTTATCGTCTTATAGCACGAGCCTATCATCTCACTTGCTCATTGTCTCCTTATGGGCTTTCATTGTGGCGATGTACCCAAAATGGACTTTCCTCAAAGAGGAATAGTCTTGTAGACATTTCGTCTCCTCTTACCTTTCCATACTTAGGTTAGCTTTCACACGGCCTATCTTTCTCTAACTCTTATTAGGTCCTCACCCATACCTTTTTGGCTTTCATGTTTATCTCCATTGTTTTCATTACTTTTGGTAGATTCCTCAAAATTTGCTTGTTAATACTTACACTTTCTTTTAACTCTTCTTCCACCTACGTGGCTTCCCATACTTGGCGCACTGGCCATATACCCCTCACTTGAGGTCATGGCTAACTTTATAGGTTGTCGTAGCCCAGCTATGGTCTTATACCCTACTTTCTTGTTTCTCTTGTCCCGACGGACTTACGTCATATTTACTGTCCTGACGAACTTTATCTTTTATTTATTGTCCTAGTGGATCTTATCCCATGTTTACTGTCCTAGTAGACTTTATCTCGTGTTTACTATCCCTATGACTTTATCCCGTGTTTGTTATCTTGATAGACTTTATCTCATGTTTACTATCCTAGCAAACTTTATCACGTGTTTACTATCTCGATAGACTGTTTATATGGATATCATGGAGTCTTTCATCCATGGTCTTATATCCATTCACCATCCTGGCATTTTATCACATGATGTGATGGAGTCTTTCATCCATGGTCTTACTCATTATACCTAACTGCAATAGCATCTTTATCTATGGTATTATATTGTATACCTTATATCTTATATCGTTCCTCCGTGGAATCTTTCATCCATGGTATTATGACACATTCCTTTTATCGTGTCCCATGCTACCATGGCGTCTTTCATCCTTGGTTTTACACTACATATCTCATACCAAACTATTATAGCGTCTTTTATCTATGGTCTTATGCCATATAATATCATGGCAGTGTCACCCAAGGACTACTCGATATCGCCGTCGTGGTGAATACCATTCCATAGTACAGATTTCCCGAATCCTCACCACATTACCGCTTTTACTCCACCTAACCTTAATACTTGAACAACACAGTGTTCCCTTTGTGTAACACCCCTTACCCATATTTGACACTGAACCAAGAACGAGGCATTAACATACTTCATCATACAATACCGGGCCATAAATTTTCAATCCAAATTAAAATCTTTCATTCGTATTCACAACGTCCCTATTATGGGTCTACGAGACCCAAAACATACATATATGATGGTTTGGAACTGAACCGGCAACTTACGAACACTTAGAAAAATTTTACTCAAAGTAGGGCCACATGCCCGTGTGGATAGGGACACGCCCATGTAGGCAATGTTGTCACACATGCCCATGTCCCTAGTTCGTATGGATTTTATTTTTCATTTTGAACCTACAGGGGTTTTCCCACGGTGGGCACACGCCCATGTCTATGGCCCGTGTCCCTCACACGGCCATGACACATCAGTGTCTTAGCCCGTGTGTGAAAACCTTAACATTCTATTTATGATGTAAGTAGACACTTAGAGGCACACGGCCTAGTCACACACTGTGCTGGCCCATGTAACGAACTAAATTTTTTCGTAAATTAGATGTAGGGGACACATGGCCTATTAACATGCCCTCGGGGCTGACCGTGTGTCACACATGGTTTAGATACACGCCTGTGTGCCTATCCGTGTGGACAATTATAAGGCTATTTACCAAGCCAATTGCCACCTTGAAAAGTAATCACACTTAACCATATCAAGCAACATATAGCATAACAATATTCACTACTTCACCATGCATCTACTTCACCCATTACTCATTACTCATTCAATTGCAAGAACTTGCACTTCATGAATTTCATCATCATTGAATAAATATAACTTAACTAGTACCGGCCAATTCCAATGGCCATTTACAAAATGAATTAAGTAACATTAATAGCCATTACCTTAGCTAACCAATATGACATATAACAAAATGACCAAGTACCTATACATGACATACCCAAAATAATCAAAAGAATAACTTGATAGTGTGAATCGAACACCGACGTCCTTCAATCCCAGAGCTAGCTTGACGATGCTACAAGGAAAAAGAGAAAAGAGAGGGGGTAAGCATAAAGCTTAGCAAGTTTGCAAGCAATAAATAGCAATATAAAGTCTTATGATAATATCCACACATTCATCAAGAATCAACACAAGATTCTTAAGTAACATTGACATAGCTTACTCATTGTTACTCTTACCAAACACACATCTCATACTGGACTCAATTCTCGTGAGTTTCTAATGAATACCTGTATCACTTTATCACATAACTTTAGCACTTCTTCTATCTTCATCATAAATCTTAGCTCTTTACTATCTTTAACATAAAATTAACTCTTTACCCGTTGAACCACTTGGAACGTCGAAGGATACCCAGAATTTGTCATACACGTAGTGAGATGCCAATGCATATCCCAGATATGGTCTTACATGGGATCACATGTCGATGCCGATGCCATATCCCAGATATGGTCTTATACGGGATCTCATATCGATGTCAACACCATATCCCAGATATGGTTTTATACGAGATCATATATCGATGCCATGTCCTAAACATGGTCTTACACGATTTTCTTATTCAATGCTGATGCCATATCCCAGATATAGTCTCATACGGGATATCAATTCGGTTTCGAGGCCATGTCCCAGACATGATCTTATACTGGACCTTATAATCTCATGTCTTGACAATGGTATCCTCTCACTTCCTAAGGTTCAATCGGGACTTCAACATCATAATCATTATCATATTCTCATCGAAACGTCATTAATCAAATTCATAGAAATAATATACATCTTCATGAAATTGTCAAGCATATTAAAGAATAATAATATGATGTTGAATTATTACACACAAACCTACCTCGGTACCAAAATATATGTAGCTATTCAATTTAGTCCACCACCTTATCTTTTCCTCGGTTTCGGTCCGGACTTCGTGTTTCTTGATCTATAATGACAATTTCACTCTTTTAATGATCACATTGACTGAATTAACTCATGAATCATACTTTGGCAAAATTATAATTTTGCCCTTATATTTTACATATTTATAAAATGGTCCTTAGGCTCGTATAATGAAATATACTCATTTCTTGATTACCCAAGCCTAGCCGAACCTGTCTTAAACTTATAGTAGCTTTTATTTTCCTTTAAAATTGATTTTTACTACACATTTCATCACTTTTACAATTTGGTCCTTTTTATAAGTTTTCCATGAAAATCACTTAGAAAAAGATGTTTATCATACATCAAACTTTCATATTTCTTCATTAAACATCAAAATACATATATGTCATACATGGGTAAATTTTTGAACATGAACCCTAGCTCAAAATATAGCTAGAAATCGCTAAATCGAGCTACGAGGATCTCAAAAATACGAAGAACATTAAAAACGAGGCTAGGATGCACTTACTTTGAGCTTGAAAATGAAGCAAAACCCTAGCTATGGCTCCTTGCAAATTTCAGCACATAGGGAAGAAGATGGACATCAATTTTGACCTCTTTTTTCCCCCTTTTTATTAACTTATTAACTAAATGACTAAAATGCCCTTAAGGCCCATTCTTTGAGATTTTTCCTTCCCATGTCCATTTTTGTCCATCATAAAATATAATGGTCTAATTGCTAAATAAGGACCTCTAATAATTTTTCTAATGCCATCTCATACTTAAAACTTCTAGAATCTCATATTTTTCAATCTTTGCAATTTAGTCCTCATGGATAAATTGATCACTAATTTATAAAATTTCTTCATGAAATTTTCACACAATCATGCAAGCATGCCATAGAGCTTTTAAAAGTCAAAAAAAAAACATATTTCTACTTCAAATTTGTGGTCTCACAATCATTATTCTAACTAGTCCCTAAATCGGGCTATTATAATTCTCTCCCTAGGGATTTTCGTCCCCGAAAATCTTACCGATAAAAAGGTTGGGATATTGGTTTCTCATAGCCTCCTCGGGCTCCCATGTAGCCTCTTCTACCCCATGTCTTTGCCATAGTACTTTCACAAGAGTTATACTTTTATTTTTTAACTGTTTGAATTCTCGATCCAAAATCTTAACCGGCTCTTTACCATAAGTCATGTCCAATTGAATTTCAACCTCTGTCGGTACAATAATCCAAAGGGTTTGATCGGTAGTGACGTAACATAGATACATGGAACACATCATGAATCTTTTCCAACTCAGATGGCAAAACCAAATGATAAGCTACTGGCCCTATCCCCTCGATAACCTCATACGGTCCAATAAAGCGCAGACTCAATTTGCCTTTCTGGCCAAATCTGAGAACTTTCTTCCATGGTGATACTTTTAAAACTACCTTATCACCAACTTGAAACTCAATTTCTTTCCGTTTCAAATTTGCGTAGGACTTTTGTCTATCAAAAGTATCTTTATCACTTTTACTTTCTCTTCCATTTCTCTAACTAAATTGACCCCGTGAATCTGATTTTCTCTGAGTTCAGTCCAATACAAGGGCGTTCGAAACTTACGCCTATATAATGCCTCATAAGGCACCATTTTCAAACTCGACTGGTAACTGTTATTGTAGGCAAATTCTACTAATGGTAAGTACTTTTCCCAATTACCTTGAAATTTTAATACACAGCACTGGAGCATGTCTTCAAGTATCTGTATTATCCTCTCCGACTATCCGTCGATTTGTGGATGGAAAGTTGTACTAAAGCTCAACTTTGTGCCCAAGGTTTCTTGCAACTTTTTCCAAAATCATGATGTAAATCTCGGATCTCTATCCGATATAATCAATAACGGTACCCCTTGAAATCTCACAATTTCTGAAACATACAACTCTGCCAGCTTGTTAAGTGAATAATCAATGCGTATCAGTATAAAATGGGCTGACTTTGTAAGTCTATCAACCACAACCCATACGGCATCCTTCTTTTTTGGTGTCAAAGGCAAACCCGTCACAATGTCCATAGTAATAGGGTCCCACTTCCACTGGGGAACTATAATAGGCTAAAGTAGACCCAAAGGTACCGGTGTTTAGCTTTCACTTGCTAAAAAATCAAGCATCTCGATACAAACTCGAAATCATCTTTCTTCATACTTGGCCACCAATACCATTTCTTCAAGTCATTATACATTTTTGTGCTGCCTGGATATACAGATAAACATCCATTGTGTGCTTCATGTAAAATTTTTTGAATAAGTTCATCATCTCTGGGTACGCAGACCCTATCTCGGAACATCAAACATCCATTGAAACTAATCCGAAAGTTTGACTCAACACCCGACTCACACTGAACTCTTTTGGCTTGCAAATCACTATTGCCTTTTTGAGTTTCACAAATCTCTTGGAGGAACATCGGTCTAGCTCTCAACTCGGCTAGAATAGAACCATCATCTGACAAAGCCATCCGTTTATTCATGGCTCTCAATGAAAACAAGGATTTCCTACTCAAGGCATCGGCAACCACGTTAGCCTTTCCCGGATGGTAGTCAATCACTAACTCGTAATCCTTTATCAACTCTAACCATCTTCGTGGCTTTAGATTCAATTTCTTTTGAGTTATCAAGTACTTTAGGCTTTTATGATCAGTGAATAGCTGACATTTCTCACCATACAAATGGTGTTACTATATCTTTAATGCAAATACAATAGCGACTAATTCCAAATCATGGGTCAGGTAACTCTTCCCATGCAACTTTAACTGTCTAGAGGCATAAGCTATTACTTTGCCTTCTTGAATGAGTACACAACCCAATCCATTCAAGGATGCATCACTGTAGACCACAAATTCCTTTCCTGGTTTAGGTTGTACTAAAACTAGAGCCTCAGTCAACAATGCCTTCAATTTCTCAAAACTCTGTTGGCACTTTTCTATCCACTCAAACTTTACATCTTTTTGCAATGGCCTCTTCATCGGAGTAGCTATCATGGAAAATCCCTTAACAAACCGTTTGTAATAACCAGTTAGGCCCAGAAAACTTCTAACCTTGGATATGTTCCTTGGCGGCTTCCAATCCATAATTGCTGAAATCTTACTCGAGTAAACTCTAATTCCATCTCCCGAGACAATGTGCCTCAAAAAAATCTGACTTCTTTAAGCCAAAATTCACTTTTACTAAACTTGGCATATAACTGATTATCTCATAAAATTTGTAAGACTATCCTCAAATGCTCAGCATGCTCATTCTCATCACAAGAGTAAATCAATATATCATCAATGAAGACTACAACAAATTTATCTAAATATGGCCGCAAGATGCGATTCATTAAATCCATAAACATGGCAGGGGCATTTGTTAAACCGAAAGGCATGACTAAGAACTCGTAGTGACCATACCTTGTCCAAAATGCAGTTTTCAACACATCTAAGTCTTTGACTCTCAACTTATAATATCCAGACCTCAAGTCTATCTTGGAAAACACAGTGGCTCCCTTCAATTTGTCAAACAAATCATCGATCCTTGGTAAGAGGTACTTGTTCTTTATGGTTACCTTATTAAGTTACCGATAATCTATACATAACCTCATGGAACCATCTTTTTTTTCACAAATAATATGGGAACACCCATGGAAAATAACTTGGTCTTGCGAAACCTTTATTCGTCAACTCTTGTAATTGTGCCTTTAATTCTTTCAACTTAGTTAGAGCCATCCTGTACAGAGCAATTGAAATAGGTGCAATCCAAGGGACTAACTCAATTCCAAATTCAATCTCTCTAACCGAAGGTAACTCGGGCAATTCTTCTAGAAATACATCTGGATACTCACATACTATCTGCACTGACTCAATTCTTAACTCAGTCTCTTTGGCATTCATCACAAAGGTAAGATAAGCTTCATATCCCTTTATTACATATTTTTGGTAGCCATATGAGAAATCACCACAGACAATCTGTCATGTTTATCTGATTCAACACGAAGAATATCCCCATTTTTACATTTTAAATTAATAAATTTCCTTCCACAATTTACTATCACATCATGAGTAGTTAACCAATCCATACCAAGAATTACATTGAATTCATCAAATGGTAATAAAATGAGATTTGCCAGAAAATAATGACCTCTAATCATCAAAGGGCAATCTTTGCATACTTTATCAACTAACACACATTTGCTTAAGGGATTTGACACCTTTATCACAAATTCTATAGACTCTACAAGCATTTTCATACTAGATACTAATTTCATGCAAATATACGAGTGGGTAGATCCCGGATCAATTAAAGCAACAACATGAGTATCATAGAGAGAAAATGTACCCGTGATCACATCAGGAGATGACACCTCTTCGCGAGCGCGAATAGCATAAATGTCCTCCCAGGCGCTCTATCCTCAGATCTTGTTGTATGTTCTCTAGGTGTATTCTTACTACTCGTTCCGTTTCCCAGATTTCTCTATCACCTTCCTCTAGCAGTACCTCCCGATCTTACACTTTGAGATTTCTCTTTCTCAACCATCTCGGGGCAATCTCTAATAAAATGAACTAGGGATCACACTTAAAACAAGCTCGCTCATTTGCTCGACTCTCACCGGGATGACGACTGCCCTACTGTGGACATTCTTGTCTACTTGTCGAGCATTACCAACACTAGTAATTGAAGTGGTCTGAGTTTTAGAACCCGAGTACTATTTACTCTTACTTCTGTTTGAAAACCCAGCTAAAGTGACTGATCAAGTAGTGAAATCTTTTGATTTCTTGGATGAAGATTGAAATGACTTGCTCAAATGTCTCTTCCTCGAGTCATGAGACTCGATGTCAGCCTTTCTTTTCTCTTTGGCCAACTCTTTGGCCTTGCAAGCTCTATCTACTAACACAACAAATTCTTTTAGTTCTAGGACACCAATATATAATCGGATATCTTCATTTAACCCGTCCTCAAACCTTTTACACATAATGGCCTCAGTAGATACACACTCTTGAGCGTATTTGCTAAGCCTTACAAACTCACACTCATCTTCGGTTACCCTCATTCGACCTTACTTTAGCTCAAGAAATTCCTTTCTTTTCTAGTCGATGAACCTTTGGCTAATATACTTCTTTCGAACTCTTCTTGGAAAAATTCCCAATTAAATTTCTCCCTTGGTACAACTGATACAAGCGTGTTCCACCACCGTGGTAAGCCGAATCTCTTAAGAGAGGCACAACCCACTTCATACACTCTTCGGTGTGCAAGATAGTTCATCAAATACCCTGATGGTATTTTCAAGCTAGAATTCTGCTCTTTCCGGATCATCATCATTATTAGCTCGAAACTCCTCAGCTACTTGTTTTTGAATTCTATCAACAAGGGGCTTTTCCCTTCTTACCACTTCTGCAACTTGGGGAGCTAAAGGGGTAGGCTGAGGAATAGGTGGGGTGGAGAGGGTTGCGTATTCGGGTTCGTTCGAACGAACTCCGTATACTAAGCATTCATTATGTGGAGAAATGCTTTCCTAGCCTCTTTTTCTCCTCTTTAACTTACAGTCGCTAGTCTTTTCTCATTTCCAGTCGGCATTGTCCCTTAGGCGGGAGCCGGTGCATTACTTTCTACATCATCCGCCATTGCTCTGTCAAGATCCATATGCTATATAAAAACATAATTTAAGTTGTCAGGAGTCGTCACACTATCATTATATAAATACTCATACGTATGGCATGTATAGCTAGACTATGCTTACGCTACGTTAGTCCGAGAATCGACTAAATCGTAGTTCTGATACCACTAAATGTAACACCTCTTACCCATATTCGACACCGAAACTGGGTTTGAGGCATTATCAAACTTAACATACTTCATCATACAATACCGGGCCATAAATTTTTAATCCAAATTAAAATATTTCATTTATATTCACAACGTCCCTATTATAGGTCTACGAGACCCAAAACATACATATAGAATGGTTCAAAACTGAACTGGAAACTTACGAACACTTTGAAAATTTTTACTCAAAGTAGGTCCACACGCCAGTGTGGATAGGGACACGCCCATGTGGGCAGGCTGTGTGGTCACACACGCCATGTCCCTAGTTCGTGTGGATTTTATTTTTCATTTCAAACCTAAAGTAGTTTTCACACGGCCTGGCACACGCCCATGTCTATGGCTTGTGTCCCTCACACGGCCATGACATGCCCGTATCTTAGGCCGTGTGTGAAAATCTTGACATTCTATTTATGACGTCAGCAGACACTTAGAGACATACGGCCTAGTCACATACCCGTGTACTGGCCCGTGTAACGAACTGAATTTTTCATAAATTAGATACAGGGGACACACGGCCTATCAACACACCCTTGGGGCTGACCATGTGTCACACACAGTTTAGACACACTCCCGTGTGCCTATCCGTGTGGACAATCATAAGGCTATTTACCAAGCTAATTGCCACCCTGAAAAGTAATCACACTTAACCATTTCAAGCAACATATAGCATAACAATATTCACTACTTCACCATGCATCTACTTCACTCATTACTCATTACTCATTCAATTGTAAGAACTTGCACTTCATGAATTTCATCATCATTGAATAAATATAACTTAACTAGTACTAGCCAATTCCAATGGCCATTTACAAAATGAATTGAGTAACATTAATAGCCATTACCTTAGCTAACATATAAAAAAATGACCAAGTACCTATACATGCCATACCCAAAATAAACTTTACTATACCAAAAGAATAACTTGATAGTGTGAATCGAGCTCCGACGTCTTCGATCCCAGAGCTAGCTTGGCGATGCTACAAGGAAAAAGAGAAAAGAGAGGGAGTAAGCATAAAGCTTATCAAGTTTGTATGCAATAAATAGCAACATAAAGTCTTATGATAATATCCACACATTCATCAAGAATCAACACAAGATTCTTAAGTAACATTGACATAGCTTAATTATGGTTACTCTTACCAAACACACATCTCATACTGGACTCAATTCTCGTGAGTTTCTCATGAATACCTGTATCACTTCATTAGATAACTTTAGCACTTTTTCCATCTTCATCATAAATCTTAACTCTTTACTATCTTTAACATGGACTTAACTCTTTACCCATTGAACCACTTGGAACATCGAAGGATACCCAGAATTTGTCATATACGTAGTGAGATGCCAATGTCATATCCCAGATATGATCTTACATGAGATCACATGTCGATGCCGATGTCGATGCCATATCCCAGATATGGTCTTATACAGGATCTCATATCGATGTCGACGCCATATCCCAGATATGGTCTTATATGAGATCGTATATCGATATGTCGATGCCATATCCGATGTCGATGCCATATCTCGTATGGTCTTATACGGGATCTCAATTCAGTGTCGAGGCCATGTCCTAGACATGGTCTTATACGGGACCTTATAATCTCATGTCTTGACAATGGTATCCTCTCACTTCCTAAGGTTCAATCGGGACTTCAACATCATAAATCATCATCATATTCTCATCGAAACATCATTAATCAAATTTATAGAAATAATATACATCTTCGTGAAATTGTCAAGCATATTAAAGCATAATAACATGATGTTGAATTATTACACACAAACTTACCTCGGTACCAAAATATATGTAGCTATTCAATTTAGTCACCACTTTGTCCTTTCCTAGGTTTCGGTCCGAACTTCGTGTTTCTTGATCTATAATGACAATTTCACTCTTTTAATGATCACATTGACTGAATTAACTCATGAATCATACTTTGGCAAAATTATAATTTTGTCCTATACATTCACATATTTACAAAATGGTCCTTAGGCTCATATAATGAAATATACTCATTTCCTTGCTTACCCAAGCTAGACGAACCTATCTTAAGCTTATAGTAGCTCATATTTTCCTTCAAAACTAATTTTTACAACACATTTCATCACTTTTATAATTAGGTCATTTTTATGAGTTTTCCATGAAAATCACTTAGAAAAAAATGTTTATCATACATCAAACTTTCATATTTGTCCATTAAACATCAAAATACATGTATGTCATACATGGGTAAATTTTTGAAGATGAACCCTAGCTCAAAATATAGCTAGAAATAGCTAAATCGAGCTATGAGGATCTCAAAAATACGAAGAACATTAAAAACGAGGCTAGGATGCACTTATTTTGAGCTTGAAAATGAAGCAAAACCCTAGCTATGGCTCCTTGCAAATTTCGGCACTTAGGGAAGAAGATGGACATCAATTTTGACTTCTTTTTCCCTTTTTTATTAACTTATTAACCAAATGACTAAAATGCCCTTAAGGCCCATTCCTTGAGATTTTTCCTTCCTATGTCCATTTTTGTCCATCATAAAATATAATGGTCTAATTGCTAAATAAGGACATCTAATAATTTTTCTAATGCCATCTCATACTTGAAACTTCTAGAATCTCATATTTTTCAATCTCTTCAATTTAGTCCTCATGAATAAATTGATCAGTAATTTATAAAATTTCTTCATGAAATTTTCACACAATCATGCAAGCATGCCATAGACCTTATCAAATTCATAAAACACATATTTCTACTTCAGATTTGTGGTCTCGTAATCACTATTCCGACTAGGCATTAAATCAAGTTGTTATAATTCTCCTCCTTAGGGATTTTTGTCCCCGAAAATCTTACCAGTAAAAAGGTTGGGATATTGGTTTCTCATAGCCTCCTCAGGCTCCCATGTAGCCTCTTCTACCCCATGTCTTTGCCATAGTACTTTCACAAGAGTTATACTTTTATTTCTTAATTGTTTGATTTCTCGATCCAAAATCTTAACTAGCTCTTCACCATAAGTCATGTCCAGTTTGTGGTCTTACAACCACTATTCCGATTAGGACCTAAATCGAGCTATTACACTCTGTAAGGCAAGAGCTTTGACTGAGGAGGTATCCAATAGGGTCACTCTTCATTCTCATCCTAACTTCATCTATCCCTTTAAGGTTTTCTCCACAATCATGCAGTGCATGCACATATCATCATTTTTCATGTTTAGGCAACCATGGCATGCTTAGATAGCATAAATCATAATGTTCATGGTGTTTTAGGAACTCACTTAAAACTTCATTGCTTCTACAGCTTAGCTTCTTCGAACGCCAAAGCTTCCACTTTCTTAACAACTAAGAATTTATAACCAAAACCCACTGGTTAAACTTGCTTTTTATCTTAAAAGCCTAAACTTTAATAACATGCAAAACCATTAGAACAGTTCTGAATATTCATAGCTTTATTTCCTTAACTTTAATATACCCAGAAGGGTTAAGAACCTTACCAAGTTGCTAGTTTCTTTACTTTTCCACCTCCATTCTCATGAAGTCTACTCTATGCAAAACCTTCCATGGTTGTTCCTTTTTTAAGCTACCGAAGAAAATGAATAGGAGAAAATGAAGTTGAGTCGGGAAGAAAATCATTCATGGGAAACCATTTCCCAACTATTTATAGCTCTTCTCGCTTTATTGTTGGCCTTATGAGAATCGTCCATTGCTAGTTATTATGTATCCTACTAAGGAACCGGTTGATTCCATTCTAACCAAACCAGGCTTGGTTCTCAACTATGCTTAATTCAGTTTCCAACTTTCTTTTTTCTTCCAATAGAGGCCGCAAGCTTGCGGTCTCTTTCAATTTAGTCCTTTAATTATCCTTAATTACAAGTTTATTGGAAACTGGGTGTTACATAAAATCTATGATGAATATCCACATAATGTCCTATGGAGGTCAACTGATGAAATATGGCCCATTTGATTCACTTGAACTGGCCCAATTCGTGAAACACATAGATAAACCCATCTACTTGAAGCCTTGATAGCCCAGTGAAACACTCTAATAAAACTAGAGTTATCATGGTTAACGTAAATTCTAAGAGATAAGATTGTATAGAGTTTAAATCCCTTAAAACTCTCATATTGTAGATAGATACTAATCTTAGTTGTTGATGTAGTTAAATTTGTATCGTCGAATCTAGGGGAGCTAAACTATAAATAAAGGCCTTCCCCTTATTTGTAATCACTCAGTTGTGAACTTTCAAAGTAATAGAATACTTTTAAGAGCATTTACTCAAACAATTGATGTGCGCTATTTTCTTGTAGCTTTTTTGTTCATTCGTGGGTTTTTTTTCTCTTTCGAGTTTGCTTCCGCTTTGTTTTTGAAGCTTCAGAGAATTTCTAAGAGAATTATTATGTTTCGAGAGTAAGGCTAACTTAGGTTGACTTGAACCCAAGAAATCAATTAAGGTCGAGCGGTTTGTCAAACTAAAGTTCTAACCTCGTGACATATGCATGTAGAACTACGTATTTAGAATATAAATAATGAAATGTATGGTTTGAAACTAATTAATAATAATAATACATAAAATATGCATGATATTAAAACCAAAATTAAATTAAATTGTAAGTAAAATTAAATTTAAACACATAAATACTACATATTAAAAATATTAAATGAATGCAATTATTAAATTTTTCATATAAAATAGCTTTTATTCATATGTTAAAAAAATTTATATACTAAATGAATTTTTATAATTTTGAAAAGTTTTTATACTGTTTTAAAAATTTAAGAATAACTTTTTATGCCAACACTTTCTTATCAAGCTATGTCAACATTTTTTTATAAATTTACAATTTTAATTACCAAATTGATATAAAAATTTAATATAAGATAATTAAATAATACTAATAAGTGTTGGGAGCACTGGGAAGGCACATTATATTCCTAAGAGACAAATGGAGTTCGAACTTTGGAGATATTATTATTGTGAGCGACAATCACAAACTCTAAATATGAACCATAAAACAACATGAAAAGTATCCAAAAAATTAATCAAATACAATTTTGAGGAAAATACAAGTTCTTAAATTCTTTTCAATATTACTTTATGTACAATATAATTTTGGTATGTGAACTTAAAAAAATAACAATTTGATTACATGACATTCTGATTATGCCACATTGTCACTTGAAATTTTAAAAAATTATATAAAACTAGAGATGATGATGTGGTGCAATCTTAGAGTGTCGCATATAATGTTCTAATAATTAGACTTGTGGTTGAATCGATCATACCGTTGATTTCTGATTCAATTGGTTTGATTGGTTTATCTGCTAAATCAATAATAATTAATTAATTAAAAATTCATAAAAATCTAAAAAATATTACTTTTATTAAATCAATTCAACTTGTTCAACTATTGGTTTTGCCTTAATTTTTTATTTTCACTAGTTTCGAGTAGTTTCCCATTTAATTAGTTCAATCTCTTTGTTTGGACTAATATAATAATCGATAAAACTAATCAATTCAGTCATGTTCCAAAAACCCTGATCACATCATCAAATTTTGATAAAATCTAAGTTTAATATTGAAATATTTATTTGTCAAATTTATGTATCAAAGTGAAAAAAATCCATGTACCAAAATGGAACTAAGTTTAGGGCTAAAAATTATATTATGACTTAAATTTAATCTAAAAAAATTATGTACTTTGAATTGAATCCTAAGTCCAGTAGCCACGTGTCGGAATCCCAAACGACGGATAACTTTCCCGTTATTTTCCTCCCAAGTTCAAAACCTCCCAACTTCATTTCAAAACCCTAACAACCCCCCCAACCCAACAGACAAAACCCAAAGAAAAAAAAACACTTACATTAATGAAGCTTACAGAAGAAGAAAGAAAGCAAGCGGAAGCTAACCGGTTAGCTGCGATCGCAAAGCGAAAAGCGCTACTACAATCCTCCAGTGCAAGCATTCACTGTCAAGAAAACCAATCTCATTGTTGGAGGTTCGCCAAGTGCCCTAAACTCGCAAACGACAATGCCCAGATCCCAAAACGACCTCAAGATTCGAAATCGATGCCAGTTTCCAGTACCCAATTGTCTAAAAAGTTCCAGGTCAGGCTCGAAATTTGCTCCCCTGACACTTTCTCGATCACCCCGGAGACGCTGAAGGGTTGTCTCTATCCGGGCGATGAAGAGTGCTTGCGAAGATTGGGGGATGTTTTATCTGATGTGAGTTGGGTTTTTGGTTTCTAGTTTTGAGTTCTTTGAATTTTTCTATTTCTTCTCTTTCAATTCATATGGGGTCAAGATTTAAATTTACAGCTTTGCCTATTTCTTATACCAAATAATTTTGAAGTTTCATTTTTATTTATTTTCATTTCCTTGAAATCGTTTAATTTTAAATAATCAATCAAGCTCTAGGTTATTTGTATTGTTTATTTTCGCGCGTTTGACATTCTATTGGATATTGTTGTGTCAATTTTGATAGGTTATGCACTCACATTACACCCAATACAGTGGAGGTCAAAAGGCATGTGTTTATAAGCTCAGGGATTATGGTTCTGTTTTATCATGTTTAAGGAAGTCAAAGGAAATTGAGATCAAGGAGATACCCCATTTAACACTAAAAGTTGTTGAAACATTTTCACATTGCTTTGTTGCTGGACAATGGAGACCGTGTAGACCAGAACATCTATCTGATGAGGACGTTGATGAATTAATCACAAAGCTACCGGAAACACTATTGAATTCACTTCTGCCTTTTCAACTTGAAGGTATCAAATTTGGTTTGCGAAGGGGTGGTCGGTGTCTAATTGCAGATGAAATGGGGCTTGGCAAAACACTCCAGGTAATTGTATGAGTATGATGTTCTATGTGCTTTTAATCCCTTGACATGAATTACATGGCTGTAGCTTCATGGTTGCCCTGTATGCCTGAAAATCTTTTCCAGCTTCTATCGCCCCCTCTCCCCAATAGAAAAAAAAAAAAAACTTCACTGCAGATGGTTTCATAACAAAAGAAATCATTGCACTTATTTGTGTGGTATATGCTGTCAATACATTCGGCAAGCAATATGCAATCTTTTCCTTTTAAGTGCAATGGCTACATTTTAGACTTGAGAAAGCATAATTCCTTTTACTGTTTATAGTTGGAAGATTGTTTCAACTCTCAGGTTTCGGGCTTCTGATTTTAGATGGCATGAGAATGAGTTTTGTTTACGAATCTTATTTGTGTTCAGGCTATTGCTATTGCTGGTTGTTTCATTAATGAAGGTTCTATTCTCGTTGTTTGCCCTGCTGTTTTGCGTTATTCATGGGCAGAAGAATTGGAGCGGTGGCTACCCTTTTGTTTACCTTCTGATATACATCTTGGTAACATTTAGCATACATTCCATCTTTTCTTTTTTTGGTTTATTTTTTGGGGGGTTAGGGGTGGAGGAATTTGGGTGGTTGTTAGGAAAGCAAACAATCAAAGATATACCAAAGGAAGCTTTGAATTCTCTTTATTCTAGCCCAAAATTTTTTATGAGAGTATATGTTTCATTGTTAGTTATTCTTAGTTTAAAATAGAACAAAGCCTTCAAGGGGATATGTTTAGGAAATTTTAGTAGTTAGTAAGAATTGGGGGTTGAACTCAATTTCCATAACAAAAAGGATGTGGAATTTACTCACTGACCCTTTTCTTATATTATGTAATTTAGGTGGGGTCAATATTGAAAAAATATAATATCTTTTTGTTATAATTTAATCTCAAAACCTAGATGTAGCACTGCCCTTGAGCTTAGGTAGGTTCTCCAAGATTCAGCCATAACAACTAAATCTGTATCATTGACATTAGGTTACTTGGAGTCCTGGACAGCACAATATTGTCTAAGAAAGATGAAAACCATAGAAAGACTCAAGTGATACCCATATTTAGAACCATAAGAAGTAGTTTCTGTCAAGTTCTACTTTATTGTATCATTCTGAAATGTGAACAGTTCCACTTCAGTAACTTTGTTGAAAAATTGATACAACTTCCATATCAGTGCCTCATCAAAATATGACCTTTGCTCGATTGCTATCATACTGTTGTCTGAAGTTATCAGTTAAGGAAAAACATGACCTAAAACTTTATAAGTTACAAGAGAAATGAGTGGAGATTACGTTAAAGAGTGATGAGAAGTTTGTAACTAGTTTTTTATTTTTTACCTTTTCCATTCTTTAAACGAGAAACATGTGAAGGTGGTAGTGGCATGCTAAAAAAAACTGGAAACCCTCAAATTTTCTGTAAGAAGTTGTGAATAAATGGAAGAAAACCATGTGGAGAGAGGAAGAAGATCTAATGGCATGGTTCATACTCATGAAAAGGGACTTCACTATTACTAAGCTTATTTAGGATATGATCCTAAGTCGAGCATAGGGATGCACATATGATCCGTATTGTGAACCTCAAACAATGGAAATGGCTTGTTTTGATAGTTGAAAAAGCATTGATGTAATAGTAATCTCTTTTATTTAATAATCTCAGGTAGTATGTTAGTTTTTTGCCGATGCAAAATACTGATATTTATGTTGACAAGTCATTGTAGCATATATTCGTCAATTTTTATTCCCCCTTCTCATCTGGAGATTTTGAATCTTTGTGGTGGTAGGACTAATTCTTTTATTTTTATCACCATATTCTATTTGACTTCAGTTTTTGGTCATCGGGATAATCCTGCCTACTTAAACAAATATCCTAGAGTTGTGGTTATTTCTTACACTATGCTTAAACACTTGCGGAAGAGCATGCTTGAACATGAATGGGCTTTAATAATAGTTGATGAATCTCACCATCTTCGATGTTCTCGAAAATCAACTGAATCAGCAGAGGTAAACACCTCCCTTGCTTTAATCGTACTTTATATTTGTTGACTATATCAGATAATAATTCCTCTAGAGAATGAGAGAATCGAATTACTTGTAATATTATGAGCGCTATTGCTCATTTATTGTAGTTTTAGTGCTCAATATCCTTTACTGAATATTGGGATGTGTCCTGTATTAACAGATACAAACAGTTCTTGATTTGGCGGAGAAGGTCAGGCGTATAGTACTCTTATCAGGAACACCTTCTTTGTCAAGGTTGAAGCATGGAATTTGAAGCAAAAATAGCACCATCATCATCTATATTAAGTTTAGCATGGGCATAATATATATCTAATAATTTTCAGTAGTGATTCTACCTTTGATAGCTTTCTTTTCTTACTGTTGTTTTTGTTAGTGCAATCTAATATCGTACTCTATACTTTCCAATGTAGGCCATATGACATTTTTCATCAGATAAATATTTTGTGGTAAGCTTTCTTTACACTTAAAGAATCTTGCAATTTTTCTTGGTTTATTAGCAATTGGTTTACCATGCTTCTGTTGTATAGGCCTGGTTTGTTGGGAATGACCAAGTACAAGTTTGCAGAAACTTACTGTGATGTCAACTTTGCTCAGACCACTCAAGGTTTTAAGGTAACATTTGAGCAGCCTTTCAAGAAACACAGTATAGTTTCTTCTAGAATTTTTCCTATGCATGGTATTAAGTTACTGTTGCTTAATCAATTTCTTATAAAAAGGTCAATTGCTTTTGGTAATGTGGTTTGCTACAAAATTGCATTTTTGCTTTTATAAGCTAGTTCTTCAATTCTTTTCCTTAAGAGTTTTTGTGTGTAGCCATAGTGGCTATGTGTAACAGTTTGTTATATGACTGTGTTTGGTTGACTGATTTGGTAGCTACATAAGTAAAGGATTATGGTGCTAAGTTCTATTTTGGTTTGATTGTTAGCGTGAAAGTCTTAACACATTTGATGGAGCTGTCCTGCAGGATTTCTCAAAGGGTGTTCGCTTGGAGGAGTTGAATGTGTTACTTAGCCAAACAGTCATGGTTTGTCCCTGTTTTTCATGCACTTAACATTCTGCTTGACTATTAACTAATATTTAACGAGGCAAAAGGAAGCATCAGTGTACCTTTTTTGAGCACTTACCATTTTAAACAGTCATTATAAGCAGCAGTTCAGATACTAATGCAAACTCTTTCTTTTTGAGTGCTCAACCGAAAAGCCTTTCCCACAAATGGGGATGGTTTTGTGGTATAATTTTATCATTGTGCTCTATTTAGGCTATTGGTTGTTCAGTTCACACATTCTGTAAGAATAAATTTCTTTTGTTTTAGCAGTTGCAATAATGATTGATGAAAAGGTTACTTTCTCATCCTGCATTCTAACCATTCAAATTTGAATATGAATTTCCATTTTTCCATGTACATTCAAGACAATCTTTAAGTGATTGTTCTTCTTTGGAAGTTCTATTCAGTTTTAAATTACCATTTTTATCTGCCAAGTCTTTTTATTAAAGGAATACTATGCTTGTAATTCTTTGGTCTATATCTTTTCAAAAGTTACTGATCCATAGATAGATGCTGACCAATTGCAGATAAGACGTCTGAAGGAGCATGTCCTGGTCCAGTTACCTCCCAAACGTCGGCAGCTTATAAGGTTGCATTTGAAGAAATCAGACATAGCTTCAGCCAAGGCGGCTGTCAGTTTTTCCAATGCTGATGCTTTTGAAAATAATGCTTCCAACGATAGTGTTATGGAGAAACTGGGTAGAAACAATGGTAATTATGGACATTTCTGTATGTATTGCATGTGAGAAATTCAATGTTATAAGGCAACCCTGCATACTAGTTTTCTGTCTCTCTCTGCCTACTCAACTTCTGAAATGTCGATCTCATTATATTTTGTTTGGTTGTTGGATAGACCAAAACAGAGTTATTTATTTCTAGCAGAAGATTAGGCGGTATTTCATGCCATTTAAGCCATTGATACAGATTCCTCTTTATACATTTTCTGTTTTAACAAACACATATGACTCAGATAAATGATGAAAATTTTTATCTAGATGATCTTTGCGTATATTGTGTTGCTTATGCCTTTGGAATATGCTGAATTTGTCATGTTGATGGCACATGATTAATTGTTATAAGCCGATATTCTATTAGCTGTAGTCCCAAAGGTGCATTGCAAATAGCCTTTTTTCTAGAGTTGAAGCATAACTTTCTCTTGCATTCTAAGAATTGGAAACTGAATTTGGTTTCACATAGAGCGTCATCATCTAAAACTAGCACAAGTGCATTCCTTTCCCTGTTGAATCTTGTTTAACATGAAGAGTTGTTTTTTTTTTTTTCTTCTTTTCTTGTTTCTTCTTAATGTTGGTCACTATAGAGAGATTGAGATTTTGAGTGATTCAGTGTTCCAGTTCTTTCCAAACTGCGGTGCTTTATTTCCAGTATAGATGCCGTCTATTCCTTTTTATTTGGGATGAAATCTTCTATTCCTATGTTTCTCACTTTGTTTTGGAGATATTCTTGTTTATAATGCAACTGAAGTTGTTTAATGTGAATTACTTAAGGTTGTGTGCACTCTTAATTCATTCTTTAAGATCACGTAATGCGTATTAGTGGGGGCTATTTAATTAATCTTTTATTTTCTTGTGCTTTAATTGTAATTTTTTTTTCTGTTTAGGACATTTGGTTCTCTATTAACTGATCTTGCCATGTATAATGTATAGGAGTTAGGAAAATAGCCTATTAACACCTATGCTGGTAATTTTAGTTGGCTTTTGATTGTGGAGGTCTTTCAGATACTTAAAAAAGGTATTAGAAATTTATCTCAGCTTTGAGAAAATTTCAGTCTTTGGTTTTCTAGTGATTTTCTCTATTTTTTATTTTCTGCATCATTATGTTTGTAGAGACACAAATATCTATAGTTGGTATATATTTTGTATAATGTATGCTTAGAAATCTTTGATTAATTGAACCATTATGAGAAAACTTTCATGAATAGGAAGTGAATACAATTAATTCCATAGTTGGTGTCATATGCTGGTGTTGCAAGTTTTTGCTTGCTTGTGCTAGATGTCATGAATACACAGTTGGCCATATCTGAGTATTGTTTTTTTAGTTATATGTTGCTCCTTGTTGCTTCCAGATGGCATTTACAATTGCAATTCTAGTGAACTTTCTTATCAAGAACTTGGCGTTGCAAAGCTTCGTGGATTTCGTCAATGGTTTTCTAATCACCCACTAATTGCAAATTCAGATGGCGTGGAAAATTTTGATTTAAACTCCAGTTCTCATAAAATGATAATTTTTGCCCATCACCATAAAGTTCTTGATGGAATTCAGGTAAGATATAATAAGCCCTTCATTCACTAGAGTAACATCTAATGGAATATTGAGATGCATCCTTGATTGTGGAAGAATTACTATCAGGATTGATAAAGACAAAAAGAAAGATTCTCTTTATTTCTTTAGTTGCACAGAATTTATGCATGATAGATTTCTCCTGTCTCATTGATGATCTGCAATATACAAAAAAAGAAAAATTAGGTTGTCAATATGAAATTAAGTATTTAATCACTTTCTAGTTTAAAGTAAAAATGGAATTGTGATATTTTGTCTAGGTTTATTTCTGCTCGTTTTGATGGGCTGTAAGTCAAATCTTTTGATGCGTAAAATATTTTTGTTTAAAATTTTTTCTTTAGTCTGTAGCCCTCTGAATAGTGAATACTACTGTGTTAGTAGGTTATATCCATGATGACACCTTATTAACTTTAAATAAATGGTTTTTAAGATTACTATCTTTATTTTTTCCTTGGCAATCCATGAAGTTTGCTGTTTTAAATTATCCAGGACTTCATATGTGAGAAAATTAGTTTTGTCCGTATTGATGGAACCACACTTCCAAAAGATCGACAATCAGCTGTACTGTCATTTAAATCACCAAATGGGGTTTGTGTTACATTTTTCTTTGTCTATGTTCCTTTTGTTCGTTTAAGAAACATTTTTGGATTGTCTTTACTGACCTTTTTGTCATTTAGCATAATTATCAACTATTATCTAGATTAAACACGTTGAATTGCATAGCTTATGAAATTTGAAATTTCTATACTCAAAAAGGGGTTATATTGCTACAAGATTTTCTGTGTCTGATACAATGTCTTTCTCTTTTTGATAGTCACTTTGTTAATTTAGGTTTATACAGTTTATTTTCTAACCCAAGATGTTTACTCCAATAATCTAGTCATCCATGCAACAATGTTCATGTTCTGTGATTCCCTGGATACTTAAAAATACTGGAAAAAGCATGAAAAGATACAAGCATTTTCTACATATGTCCTATGTGCTATTTTCTAGTGTGGAAGACATTACTAAAGAGACCATTTTCTGACTTGCAGCCAAGCTACTTTTTTCCTGTATTATACTGACCATAGCCAGCCTCATTCATCAGGCCAAAATTGCAATAATTGGAATAACTGCTGGGGGTGTTGGACTTGATTTTTCATCAGCAAAACATGTTGTGTTCTTGGAGTTGCCTCAGTCACCATCTTTGATGCTTCAGGTTTTTACATATAGATTTTTTTTTTAATTTTGCTGAATTATAGCATTACTCTTTAAGAAATCCTGTTCCAGTCTCAATAAAATTTTGAATGCGCTGAATTTAATGTAGAATAGTGTTAAATGTTTAAAAATTTGAGGTTAGTTTCGAATTCCAATACCAACAATCACCTTCACAAGGTTATTTTGGTGACACTGTTATTAGAGCTTTTAGGAGCTTCAGATTTCTGTGGTCCTATTTTGAATTACCGACTGGCCTGTTATTCTCTCTGCTTTTTCCTTTTAGACACGTGTTCTTGATTTTCCATTTTTAAAACTATTTTAAATACTGCAAAAGGAAGGGCCCCCGGGTTTTTTTCCTAGTTGATGAAGGATGATTATGGATAAAATTAGAAGCAAATATTTTATAGGGCAGTTATCCAGTATGCATTGCTTGCTAGTCTAGATGGAAGGATAATGTACACATCCAAAAGAGCAAAAAAATTGATGATATGCATCAAAATTTCTGCTTGATTGAAATGTCAGTTAAAGCAGAAAAGTAGTTGATGATTTCTGCATTTTTCTGAATGTATATCTTAAGGTCTTTATTCCTGGAATGAGAAATAGCAATAACGATGGCGGGAACATAAAAGAAAGCTTAAAAAATAATTAAGGTTGTGGAATTGGATTTCTGTAACTTTGCTGTGCATCATCTTGGCAAGGAAGGGAGGGGAAGATAGAGAGAGCTCTTACAATCTTTTATTGGTTTATCTTGTATTAATCCCAAACTTGCTTAAGGACCTATCGACTATCGTCCTTAGAGCTTTATAAATACATACTTTTGCTTGTTCAAATTTGATCAGTTGCCTTACTTCCCCTTTCATCCTTGTCTTTTAAAGGCTGAGGATAGAGCTCATAGACGAGGGCAAACAAGCGCGGTCAACATTTACATCCTCTTGGCAAAGGTGTGCATAAATTATGGAAGAAATTTTAACAAATTTGTCAGACAGTTCATATTATTTTATGCTATTTATAGTTTTCTCATACTACAGGGTACTTTGGATGAGTCACATTGGCAAAATCTAAACAAGAGTCTGCACCGTGTTTCATCTACAACAAATGGAAAATATGACGCAATGAAAAAGATAGAAGTATCTACTCTCTCTCTCTCTATGCATTTGCTACTATTCATACAATAAGTGACAACTTCCTATTATGGAGTGATCTTATACTAATATATATATATTTACAATAAATTTGTTTGTGGTATACTTAGCAGAGTTTAGGTTCTTTCTTAAAATGAGAAGCAGGGCAAAGATGGGAGTGTAATTGACATTGTTTTGTTGCACCATTTTAAGTTTTCTCTCTACTGTTTCAGAACTATTGTAAGGAGACATCAGGATTACATGATTTCTGTTCTGACTGCTTTTGCCTGTTAAGCACATTTTATGTACGTTGGTGGCTGCTGAGAATTGTTCCATGCAATAGATTGCCTTTAGCCTTACATAGCCAAACACTTATTAATATTATATTGTTGATGCTTATTCATCAGTATTGCTTTCTGTCTGAGCTAGTGCTAAATGTTTTTTGAAACTTCACCTGATTGGCATAAAAATCTTTTCATTTTTCCCATTCCAACCAGGATATGTGTGTGCATGTGCATTTTTGGTAAAATACATGACTTGTTTTGGTGGTTTGTTTTGTTTAGCAGGCATCATGATCATCTTTTCTAAAATATCAAACTTTATTCTTCTGGTTTGGTAGGTTGAAGGCATTTCTTATATGGTTACACCTGATACAAATTGCAAACATAAAATTTTGGTGAAAGAAACACCTGGAAAACTTTCATTAGACTTAGAGCAGCTGCAAGACCCTGAATGTTCCCAGGAATTGCAGCCTTCAGAAGCATTTGCTGATGTTGCTGTTGAAATGAATGATGGATCTGACACAATGAATCAAACTGGTGACAGCTACAATGACAGTGATGTAAAACATTTTAACATTATTAGAATAAAAAAATTCTTTTTCTTTCGTAGAAATCTTTTCTTTTTTCCCATTCCAATCATGATATGCGTGTGGACATGCATGTTTGGTAAAATGCATGACTTAAATTGGTGGTTGGTTTTGTTTAGCAGGCATCATATTGTTTCATTTTTATTTTATTTTATTTTATTTTTCTAAAAGATCAAACTTTATTCTTCTGGTTTGGTAGGTTAAAGGCATTTCTGATATGGTAACACCTTATGCAAATTGTAAGCAAAAAATTTTGATGAAAGAAGCACCTGGAAAACATCCACTGGATTTAGAGCAGCAGCAAGACCCTGAATATTCCCAGGATTTGCAGCCTTCAGAAGCATTTGCTGATGTTGCTGTTGAAATGAATGACGGATCTGACACAATGAATCAAACTGGTGACAGCTACAGTCATAATGATGTAAAACTTTAACATTATTAGAATAAAAAGTAATTTTTCTTTTATATTTACTAGAAGGAGCTTCGCTGGAATGGTTAACCTGCATGCTTGAGCTTCCCTTTGACCAAGCACATGCAGAAAATACCTACATGTCAGCTAAACTAACCTTGTTGGAGAAACTTTTCTTCACCTGCTGCTACTATTATCCTAATCAAGTGAATTAGTTTTTCTTGTTTCTCTTTCACTTTTGAGCTATATTCCTGTTTATTACAAGTTAATAATGCTTCTATTGATCTACAGGGTCGTGTGGTTCCTGATCGACAACTCCAAGATCTTAATTCCATGGGAAATGAAAAAGAATTGCATCCTTCTGCAGCTGATATTGGAAGATGTGACGTATGCCCTCCTTTTAAAATGGATAACAGAAGCGAAGATCAAGATCCACTGCCAAATGTACTAATTGAATTTTTTTTTTCTCAATACAGCAAAATGATTTGTCCTTTAGATTTTGGCTTAAAATTAGCTAATTCAAAGTCTATGCTAATGCAGGGAAAGATAACCACAGCAGATGTTGGTGCACTAGTTCAACCATCAGACGCTGAATGTAATTCTATTCAAGTTGATTCTCTGCGGTTTGAGGTAAACAAACTATACCTGATTGTAGATTCTGGTTTATTTTGCATCAAGCAAAACTCTAGTTGTTTTCTTACCCTGCGCAGCGGATGAAAATTTTCTTCATTTCAAATTGTTCCATAGTCTTTGTGGTAGACATGTAAAGAGATGTTAACATGGTGACTTGTTTCTTCTTAATGTCACACGTTAGTACAGAGATTATCCTAAATTATGAATTCAAAACCATATATGGTCATACAAGATTTAGATGAGCTTCAAGTTATTTGATAGAAAATTCTTTCAGAATGTATGCTATAAATTTTATATCATTTTCAGAAAATGTTTCATTCAAGTAAGGAAGCAAGCCAAGCTGGACTTACAAATTAGTTGCCAAAACCCAGCCAAAAAGTAATTATAATGATAGCAAGTAGTTGGCTGCTAATTATATCAGTCTACAAAATATATCAAAGAACTGTCAAATCCTTCCAGGCTTATGCCTTTTTTATTGAAAATTTCCCCTAGATTTATGTATTTTCAGGCATTTGCTATTTGATTGATCCTTGACCAAAACTTTCATTCCAAAGCTTCTCCTGTGTGATTTAATTGACAAAATGGGTGAAAAATGGTATTGTTGTCATACATTCAATAAATGAACTGATTATATAGATTACCTTTTCAATGATTAAACTCTACTGTAGAACTTTTGTCCAACATTCCTATTAATCCTTTACCCACATACAACCTTAATGCTCTAGGAAAACTAATCTCTTTCTAGAGATAAAAACAAAAAAACATCATTTGAAAATATCCCCCTTCTCTCGAATAGATAGTTGACTGTAGGTTTCAACAATGATGATATTATTAGTGGTCTGGAGTTTACGTTAAATGACAGTGCAATAAATAGGAATATAAATCCAGTGGGTTTCTTTTCTTAAACATTAACATTGTACTTGTAATATACAGGTAAGTGCCCATACTGGAAGAATCCACCTGTATTCCTGCATCCAAGGGAAAGATTTGAGACCTGTGCCACTTTTTGAGAATTTTCGACAAGAGGAAATTGAGTTAGAAAATGCTCTTGCTTGTGGTAGTAAGGAAACGGTTTCCAAATATTTCAAGGACAACCCCGCATATAGGCATGCTCTTTGGGCCTTCATTGATGAATGGAATAATCTAAGACCCATTGAACAAAGAAAACTACGCGGAAAGCCTTTGCAACTCCCTTTGTCTGTTGAGTTATGCTACTTGAAGGAAAGCATTAACCATAATACTGGGGTATGTCTGAATGAATTTTATTCTACTCTAGGATATCTCCTTTATTTCATTATGGATAACTCAAGGTGTTGCTTTTTATTCTATTGCAGGGACTGCTAAAAGGTGGGAGCAAGCGCCGCACAACACCTTTTTGTGAGATAAATGTTTCTTTGCCTCCAAATGCTGTGTGGAAAAAGGTCCATCTACAGCATAGTTACAGTAAAAAGGAGAAAGAGTATACTCAGGGATGGACGCTGACTGGTGAACCACTCTGTAAACTCTGCCAAAAACCATGCGAGTAAGGACTAATTAGCCTTCTCTTGCTTACCATTTGTCACATATGTCACTGGCTTCCTATGTCTTCAGGGGGACAAATGCCAGGAGTCCTGAATATTTTGAGGATCTTTTTTGTAATCTTGGCTGCTATGAAGAATACCGCCTAAGAACTAGCAGCAGTTTCATCCGTGAGGTTTGTGCATATGTTTCTTTACTACTTGACCAATATATCTATCCTTTTGATTTTTTTTTTCCCATTGGGTTACATGCTTTATGTGACAACTCAATATTTCCAGGAACTTTTTCAACTTGAGCACGGTATTTGCACAAATTGCCAATTAGACTGTCACCAACTTGTGAAGCACTTAAAACCTTTATCGTTAGAGAGGCGGCGGGAGTATATTGCAAGAGTAGCACCAAAGATTGCAAGTCAGAAGAGCTTGTATGCCAATCTGGATAAGTTACCAATGCAGTTTCCTATTACTGCAGAATATTTTGTTGTAGAAAATTATGCAGTGACTGTATGAGTGTCATGCAAAGAAATCTGCTAGACATATAAAGTATTGAACAGCTTTGTAGGCATATGGCCACATAAGTCATACGCTAGTAGTACTTTCGAGATCACAGTATTTTCTATGAACCAATTTCCTAGTTTACCTTCTGCAGGGTTGACAAGCTTGTTAGTGATCCTTCCGAGGGCAATGCATGGCATGCGGACCACATTGTCCCTGTTTATAGAGGCGGAGGTATGTTATTTTTCACAAACTTACTTTCTCTAATTCTTTATTGATCTTGACTATCTTGTTTTATTGCTTTTCTGTTAAATTGAGCTTGATTTCGATTTTCATATGTTGCCAAAATTTTGTGCAGGTGAATGCAGGCTAGAGAATATGAGGACTCTTTGTGTGGCCTGTCATGCTGTTGTTACTGCAGCACAATGCACTGAACGTCGTTCAATTCGGACCAAAGCAAAGAAAAAGCTTAAAGTCATCATGGCTGACCTCAAAAAAGCTGAGAATATGGAAAATAATTCTTCTTGTGGAAAGGTAAATAAGCAAGGGTGGTTATTACACATTTTATAGCTGTTCATTTCTATGTCATAACATGTTTGAAACTAGGGAAGGAAAGCTCGTAAGATGATGGTATTCTATTATAACATAAGTTTCATATTTTAGGTGTTATGTATCTACAATTTGGTTTGTTTCAGGATCAGGGACCCTCAGAGATAGTTGAGGACATACCAGAGGATGAACTTCTAGTCAATGTACCTGGTAGTGCTTATTCTGGAGGAGTAAACTGCAGCATTCAATCTGAGTTGAAGAATCCCCCAAACCCTTAATGGTTATCAAACTAAAAAGTGAAAAAGCATCCTCCATGTCATCCTATAATGTCTTACATTGGCTGACTTGAACTCATCCCTTTTGATCTGTTGTGTACAACATCGACACAATCTTCCAACAGAGGTATGTATCTGAAACATTTGCTCATATACTTTTATAGGTTTTTGCTGGTTGGTGACCAAGATCTGCTATACTCTCAGTGGCTATCTAACAATCTCAAGGGGAAATACTTGATGAACGCCATATACTTGTGGGATATGAATATGTATATAGCCTGTAAATTAGCCATCATGGCTGCAATCTAGTTATATTGATATTTTTTATCCATTTTGTATACATATCATTCTTATTATTTAATAGTAATGGCACAGTAATGATGCCAATATCCAAAATCCTGAATCTGCAGGAACGAAGTGCATATAAATTTGGGTGCTGCCTTAAGCATATGGGTTGAGCAGCCCGTCTAAGACCTATCAGGCTTGATCCGTGTTAGAATTGAATGACCCTAATCCTTATTAAAATAAAATATAATAATAAAATAAAATAAAAGTAAAATTCATATAGAACTACACTTTTGTTTTATTTTTAGAATAAAATTTTTAACCTTATTACACTTCATCTATTTGATATTAATTAGAATAAGGTGTTTCAACTTTACTACACTTATTTTATTAGAATATGGTTTTACAAGTCTATAAATAGACATAGTTTACTCTTCTTGTAATTATTCGAATTCGATATAGTGAATTATCTTTTCTTCTGCCTATAGTTTTTTTCCCGAAAGGGTTTTCACGTAAAAAGTTGTGTTCTTTATTTTTCTTTCTTTTTTTTTTTGTGATACATTATTATTATCGACGTTATATTTTTTACAAATTGGTATTAGAGTTTTTGGGTTGTTCATCTCAATCATAATAATGGCGTCTTTAAAAAGTATGAAATTCTGATGTTGGATCGCAGCACTAGATTCGCGTTGTGGCAGATAAAGATGCAGGCAATTCTTGAACAGATAGACTTAGAGGATGCTCTACTAGAGATATATAAGATGCCTTTGACATTGACGGAGAAAGAGAAGAGGCGTAAAGATCGAAAGCCATTAACACAGTTACATCTGTATTTGTCTAACGAAATTTTGTAGGATGTGATGAAGGAAAAGACCGTCGCTACATTATGGAAGAGATTAGAACAAATATGTATGTCAAAAACTCTAACTAGTAAATTGAAAATAAGGCAGCGTCTTTATACTCATCGTTTGGAGGAAGATGCGTCTGTGTACAAACACTTAATAGTGTTTAAAGAAATTCTCTCAAACTTGAAGGCCATGGAGGTTCAATATGATAAGGAAGATGTAGGGTTGATTTTACTTTTTTTGTTGTCTCTGTCTTATTCAACTTTTAGAGACATGATTTTGTATAACTGTGAGTCTTTCACAGTTGATGAGGTTTATGATTCTTTGACCTCGTATGATAAGATGAAGCATCTTGTGGTTAAACCCAACTCTCAGGGAGAAGGTTTCATTGTTTGTGGAAGACAAGATCGAAATGTTGATAATGATCGTGGAATGATATAGGAACGAAATGCTCGCAATAAATTTAAGGGTAGATCGAAGTCTTCAAATGGAAGTAAAACTTGAAACTTCTGCAAGAAAAAAGGACACATTAAATCTGAATGCTATAAGCTATAAAATAAGATTAAAATAGAGGTTGCGAATCAAAAGGGAAAACAACTAGAAAATCCGGTGAAGTTGATGTTGTAGAAAATTATAGTGATGGTGAACTTTTAGTCGCTTCTGTCAACAATTATAAAGTTAGCGAGGAGTAGGCCCTTGATTCGGGCTGCACCTTTCATATGAGTCCCAATCAGGATTGGTTTATAACTTACGAAAGTGCCTGAAGGTGTTTTGATGGGAAATAATGTTTCGTGTAAAACCGCAGGTGTTGGAATAATTAAAGTTAATATGCTTGACGGAGTTGTTAGAACACATAGTGACATGTGACATGTTCCAGAATTGAAGAGAAATATAATTTCGTTGAGTACTCTTGATTTAAAATGGTGCAAATACACAGTTGAAAGTAGGGTTTTGAAGATTTTTAAAGGTTCCCTGCTTCTGATGAAAGGGTAGAGAAAGACTACCAAGTTATATGTTTTGCAGGGTTCTACTGTTACTGCTAATGTAGATGTCGCTTTCTCTTCCTTGTTAAATGATGATATTATTAGACTTTGACATATGCGTTTAAGGCATATGAGTGAGAATGATATATCAAAATTGAGCAAAAGAAGACTTTTTAATGAGTAAGGAATTTGCAAACTGAAGTTTTCTGAGCATTATATTTTTAGGAAGCAAAAGAGAGTTCAATTCATCAGAGGAATTATAACACGAAGGAAACTTTGGAGTATATTCATTTTAATCTATGGAGGCCATCTAGAGTGCCTTCGAGAGGTGGAGCTAATTATATGCTAACACTTATTAATGATTTTTTTAGAAAAGTTTGGGCGTTCTTTCTGAAGCAGAAAAGCGATGTGTTTTCTGCATTTAAGTCTTGGAAAATTATGATTGAAAAGTAGAAGGTAAAACAAATAGAACACATCCGCACAGACAATGGCTTAGAGTTCCGTTCTGAAGAGTTTAATAAACTGTGCAAGTTAGAAGGGATCATAAGACACTTGACAATTCATCATACTTTACAGCAAAATAGTGTTACAGAACGAATGAACAAAATGATCATGGAGAAGGTTCGATGTATGTTGTTGAAGCCAATTTACCAATGTTGTTTTAGGCCGAAACAACCTCTACTGTATGTTTTTTGACCAACTAATCTTCATTCGTTGCCATTGAGAAAAAAACTTCACAAGAACTATAGTCTGATAATCCTGTTGATTATTTTGATTTAAATATCTTTGGGTGTCCTGCATATGCTCATGTTGATAATAAAAAATTGAAATTGAGATCCATTAAATGTGTTTTTCTTAGATATAAAGCTGGTGTAAAAGGGTATAAGTTATGATGTCCTGAAAATAAAAAAGTTATGATTAGTAGAGATGTTTTTGATGAAACTATTATGTTACCTAACTTATCTCTTAAAAACATTTTCAATAAAGAACAACAAAAGCAGTTGGAGCATCAGATTAATTCAGAACCTACAACAGAGTTGACTCTTCAAGTCAGTACAGAAATTTAGAATAGAGTTGCTTCTTCACTATAATGCTCCATCACCAAAAACAAAACTAGAAGAGAGATTAAACCTCCAAAAAAGTATGCCGAGGTTGTTCTAGTTGCTTATACTTTAAATGTGGCTGAAGATATAGATGCAAACTAAGAGCCATCTAATTATTTTGAGACGGTTAGCTGTGAAGAATTAGAAAAGTGAATATTTGCTATAAAAAGGAGATGAAATCACTCCACAAAAATAAAACATGGGACTTGTGAAGCTTCCTAAAGGCAAAAAGGTTGTTCTTTGTAAATAGGTGTTTAAAAATAAAAAAAAGGATTCTAGAAGTTGAAGAAACCAGATATAAAGTAAGGCTTGTTGCAAAGAGTTACAGTCAAGTTCCAGGTGTAGACTTCCCACATGTATTATCCCCAGTTGTGAAGCATAGTTCGATTCGAGCTTTGCTTGGTATTGTGGTCATGCATGCTTTGGAGTTTGAGCAATTAGATGTAAAAACTGCATTTTTGCATGAAGAACTTGATGAGGATATTTACATGCAACAACTAGAGGGCTTTACAATCTCAGAAAAAGAAGACTATGATTGCTTGTTGAAAAAGTCTCTTTATAGTTTGAAACAGTCACCAAGACAATGGTACAAGAGGTTTGATTCTTTTATGACTTCTCATGATTTCAAAAGAAATATTTTCGACAGTTGTGCTTACTTTAAGAAAAACATTGATAGTTCTTTTTTGTATTTAGTTATTTATGTTGATGAAATATTGATAGCAACGAAAGATAAAAGAGAGAGAAAAAAAAATGTTAAAGTTCAACTAAGTGAAGAAATTGAAATGAAAGATTTGAAACCAACAAAGAAGATACTTAGTATGGAGATTCTCAAAGATAGAAAAGTAAGTAAATTGTACCTAAGTCAGAAAGGGTACATTGAGAAAGTTCTTTGCAGGTTCAATATGCAGAGTGCTAAATTTATTAGTACTCTTTAGCAGCCCATTTTAGACTTTCATCGGTTTTGTCTCCATAATCAGATGTTGAGATTGAGTACATGTCACATGTTCCATATTCTAGTGCAATGGGATCTCTAATGTATGTTTGTTTGTTTGTTTACATCCAGATTTATCATATGTAGTCAGTGCAGTTAGCAGATACATAGCGAATCCTGGTAAAGAACATTGGAAAATAGTTCAGTAAATTTTAACATACTTACGAGGTACTACTAATGTTTGCTTACAGTTTGGAAGAACTAGAGATGGAGTCATTGGGTATGTTGATGCTAATTTTGCTAGAGACCTTGATAAAAGGTCTCTCACAGGTTATGTCTTTACAATAGGAAGTTGTGCAATTAGTTGGAAAGTCACTTTGCAAACTACAATCGCTTTGTCTACCACTGAAGATGAGTATATGATGATTACTGAGTCTTGTAAAGAAGTCATTTGGTTGAAGGGACTCTTTAGTGAACTCAATAAAGATCTTCAAATCAGTATGGTTTTTTGTGACAGTCAGAGTGTCATCTTTCTTACAAAAAATCAAATGTTTCATGAGAGAACAAAACATATTAATGTTTGGTATCATTTTATTCGTGATATTATTGTTCGTGGTGATATTATTGTGAGCAAAATTAGTACATATAAAAATCCTACAGATATGATGACTAAGTCACTTCCCATAATTAAGTTTGAGTATTACTTAGACTTGGTTGGTGTTCATTGTTGAAGTTAAACCCTTAAGGGGTTTTATGGAAGAGGTGGAGAACTTGTTCGTTGAGAATTCGTGATGAAGAACTTATTCGTTGAGAATTCGTGATGAAATCATACAAAAATCTGTGTATTTTTTATTTTTATTTTTTTCTTTGCGATACATTGTTATTATCAACATTCTATTTTTTACAATCCGTATGAGGTTCACCTAACCCAGATTGATTTATTGCTTATATGATAAAAGATCATTTTAATTTAAATTTAATTGTAAATAGGAAGACTATAAATTCAATCATCAAAACATGATGCTATGAAAAAAGTAACAATTGTAAATAGGAAGACTACAAATTCAATCATCAAAACATGATGCTATGAAAAAAGTAACGCAAATATGATATGGTTAAATTCAAAATTATAGATTACGAATCATTAATATACTAAATTTATGTAAATATATATTCTTTTATATATAAAATTAAATAATAACATATTTAGGAGTAGGTGAAAATTATATAAAAATATGTTTATTAAAAATTAATAAAAAATAAAGGATGTTTTAGTTAAAACACTTTGAAAATTTTCAAATCTTATTAGATATTTTTTTTAGATTTTATGTTGATAATTTTATAATTGAGATGGGATTAGATTATTTAATTTTTATCAATAATTAAGTGATTTATTCATTTTATGTTTTTTTAAATTTTCATTTTAATTTCAAAAGAGAAAGAAAAAAAAAAAAACTCCGAAAAACCAATATCTGTTTTTTTGAGGCGGAGCATGAAGATTCTGTATTTTCCACGGTATAACTTGAGAAAACGCAGTCTCTCAACTCAATCTCTCTTTCTTCTTTGTGATAAAATTAAGATATTAAAAAATTGAAAAGCAAATGGCCGCGTTGGGGGCAGCTGTGCCGATGAGAAGAGAGGTTCTTCAGCTTTACCGTTCACTGCTGCGAGTGGCGCGTCAGTTCTGCGACTACAACATAAGGGAGTACTCTAAACGTCGGACCATGGACGCGTTTCGAGACAACAAGAACTTACGCGACCCTTCTCAGCTGTCCGCCGCTTTCTCCCACGGTAAAGCTCAGTTGGAAGTTGCCAAAAGACAATCTCTCCTCTATTCCTCTATGCTCCAAAGGTCAAAAGCATCATGGATTTTTAAACCCTCTTCTGAACCATATACGTACTTATATCCCTATTTCTATCTCCTTCAGAAAAGAATAAACTTTGATTTATTGAGAGAATAAATTGAGTTCTTTTAGCGCATGATTTTATTTATTTATTTTTGTAGTTATGTAATAAACAGTCTGGGATGGCATGTGGGAATTTGCTAATGAGGTTCTCTTTTTATTTTATGCTTTTCCTTCTTCTTGTTGAATTTTATGATTGTTTTTGTTATTAAGCTTAGTTCTTTTTAGCCTATTTAGCTGAAAGATAATCTGGGCGTTTTGGTGGTAGAGGAGGTGGACCTTGAATAGGTATGCAGATAAGGAAGCTTCTTCATACCTAGATTGTTTTTTCATGTTGCCTTTTTTTGTGAGGAAGTAGAAATTTAAGTTGATTTTATGGATGTGTTGTTCTCATCTATGTTGCTTTGACACTTAGAACTTAGAAAGAATGAATATGTTCTTGGTGGACGCATAAGTTGGGTCCAGATAACATTGTTTCTCATATTATTTTAGTTATCCATTCCAAATTTGAGTTGTTGCCTTTTGAGAACTTAGGCAAAAGTATGATAGTAGAGATAGTTAAAGATTTTTAAGTACTTATCCCCAACTCTCATGTCTGACATAGGGTTATGAATACATGAAAAACTTAGAAAAATCTAATATTCACACTTGAGTTTGAGTAACAATGATAGGCGTTAGATGAAGGTTTTGGGAAGTTCAAAGGCATTTCCGAGCTTTAGGTAATGGCTATCATGCTTTTGTCAAAGTTTGTACATATTGCTGAGTAAGAATTCCTTGCCATATTTTGTGAACAAAGGTTCAACTGCTGTAGTGGAACTTGTATTGAGAATATTGAAGTTTTGTTATGGATAGAAAAGAGAATAAGGTGGGTTTTAAATCATTTATTGCTACGAACCATCTTGCTTATTCTATGTCATGTTTTTGTTGCTTTGACTTTTCATTTTTCTTGAATTATCTATGTTCGGCACAAATAATCTAGACACAGATATCAGGATACGACCTTCCGAATACAAAAAGTTGAACATACCCCTATCCAGCATTCAAGTCTGAGTCATGGGAATGGGTACTGAAAGGTAATGTGAGCAGGTTTAGGCACCCTTAGACAATGTTGGAGGCCTAGGTCCATAAATTCCATGGAGTTTCTACTATTAGCATAAATATGCTGTTCTCCTTGCTTACTTCTCAAAAGTTTACCACTCCATAGTAACATTTATGCTAGCAAATTACTCATCTTTCTCTTAATAATCACTGTGTATCTTCAGTTTGTGGTTCTTATAGTCTATTGAAGCAAATACTACAGCAATCATGCCCCTCTTTCTGGCATTTTCCATTTTAGATCAGGATTATAAATTTTTTGGCTGTTCATTATTTAGATGATGCAACTTATTCGACTTTCCCTTCGTAATTCTTCATTGAAATTGCATTAGCTTGTTTGATAAATGTCAGGCAATTGGTTAATACTATTTGGAGTTCAGTTGTGCCATTGGCCTACTCTGTTAGGTTTTATAATTTACCTTTTCCCTTGAGAAACATATTTAACATTGTGATGTTCTTATTTCTGGAGATGGGACTCTCCGCTTGCCAATTCATCAATTTGGCTTTCACTAGTCACTAAATTTGTTTTGGCTTGCAGATGCATGTAAACTTTCTGTTAGTGGATAATCTAAGGATTTTGCCCTTCATCTTTGTCCACTGGTTTTCATTACAGATGCTAATTACCTTAAAGATCTCCCATCTCTTCCTACAAGAAATGAAGATAGGAGGGATTCTTTTTTGGTTAGGTGCATACATGATCTCCTTGATCCTAGCCAAAGCTTATACTTTCATCTATGTTATTTAGACTCAAGTGTGAGTGTTGGGTATGAATATATATCCAGTATGCCTAAAAAAATTACATCAGACTACTCATCTGTACAACCAACAATCACCTATACATCATCAAATGAAAAGAGTTGATTATTTAATCAGATCTTTGTTGGCTTCTAAATTGCCAACTGTTTCTCTGCGTCCATATCCAATAAACATGAGCATTCCAAGCCAGCTTAAAAACTACTGTAATGAAGCATTTCCTTTCAGTTTTGCATGTAACCATTGTTGTTCCTAGGTCTCTTTGCGATGTGCAAAGTTGCAACATCGCATTCCATATTCTTCTGGAGTGAAAACATTCTACAAACAAGTGATCCGTTGTCTCCTGCCCTGATTTGCATGTTGCATGATTTCCATCAATATTCATCCCTTAAGCCCTTAGTTTATCTTGTGTAGCCAGTCAAGATATAAAGGAATGCTTGGGAATATGAAGTGGGCACCAAATGACCCTACTCCAAGGCACTTTGCTTGCCTTCGGCCTTATTTCATGCTAAACTTTACTCACAAGGTACCTCTACCCTTGCATTGGCCAGTCCCTTGCTTGAAAAGCCTGTGAAGCTAGTGGCAAATGCGTAACAAATCTTCTAATCATTGATCTAGGTTATACGACATGAACCAGCTTCAACTAGAATGACCCAATGGTGTTGTATTACACATGTATTGTTTAACTGTTTATACCTTAAAGACCCAAGCTTAATTTTTTGGCTTACAAATTTGTTTCCAGCTCACTTTGCCCTCTTTTACCTTTTCATATTGTCCCTTCCATAAGAATCTCTTTCATATTTTTAAACGAAGTTATTGGTCGAAAAGCTTACGGCTTATTACTGGTGGAAAAGCTATACTGGATTTGCTCCCAACTAAAGTTTTCTTTTTTCTCTTTACGAATAAAGGTTTATTTCTAATTCTAAATTTAAAATTTTGAAAAGTAACTAATAATTGTAGCGGTTCATAATACATTCAATACTTAATAAATAAAACTGAAATAACAAAAAAATACAAAATAATTAAACATTCATGCATCAACGCCACTTTTGGTGGTTAAAAAACTCTCTTCGGTGGGTAAAACAATTCTAAAAAGCATAGCTGTTTCTTTGGGTAAAAGTAGCTGGTGTAAAATTCGATTCAAATTGAGAAAATTAAAAAAAAAATTAAATTTTGAGTTAATTAAATTAAGTTATTCGATTTGAATATATAAATAAAGTTAAGATTTAAAAAAATTAAAATAATAATTTGGGACCGAAATAAGTTTGTAAGGCCTAATTTTTTTATCTCAACCAAGCCTAATAAATCAAAACCCAAAACACTAAACCAGTCTAATAATAATTTATTTTTACAATTCAATAGCAGCCCAATAAGCTTTAGCCCACTAAGCCCAAAGTTAGACAAAAAACAGAAACCTTAGGGGGCTTCTTGAGTTGTCGGCCGCCGCTCTCCACACGTGTGCCGCAACCTTCTCCACGCACGCCACCATGTCCCTGCAAACACGGGAGCAAGGCAACAACAAAGAATAACAGAAACACAACAAGGAAAACATATTGTATTTTGATTTTTTAATATTTTCGGCTATAAAGACCGAAACAAAATCTGTAAAGAGGGGAGGGGATTTTTTTGATAAGGAGAGTAATACTACGATTTGTTTTAGGAGGATTTTTTTTTTAGAGAGACGAGATCAGAAAAGAAAAAGGTTTCTTTTTTGTTTCAATTTTTTTTATTTTTCGAATTGATTCATCTATTTTTTTATTTCTTTTTCTTTTTTATATACAAAGGATTAAAATATATTTAAAAAAAACTTGCTCTTTAGAATTCCGGCAACCGTGTACGGTGGCCGGCGGTAGCTTCAACGGCGACGGATGGCGGCGGGTCGCGCCGGAGCTTTGTCGGAGCCTCACCGGACTTCAAGCCCTCCAGAGAGAAAAGAAAAGGGGGGGTTTTTTTTTAAAAAAAATTGATGGAAAATGATTTTTTTGGTCAAAATCTTAATTTTTATAGGGTCCCAAAACGACGTTTTGGGACCAGCCTAAAACGCCCAAAGCGGCACCGTTTCAACGTTACTCGTGTGTTAACCCGATCCAGGGATCCGCGTGTTTTATTGCGAAAGGCTATTTGCGCTTTTAGCCCTTTCGCTTTTTATTGATTCTAAAACTAAGTTTTCTTTATTTGTTAATTTTGCCCCGAATTCTTTATTTGATGTCATTGTAGTCTTAGGCCAGGTGCTGCGTTTTTGGGGGACAGGGATAGTATCCCATTTGGTCCCCCATATCATTCACGCATCGAGATTTAGGCTCTATGTTTTATTTTTGCTTTGATTAGTCCCTTTACTGTTTTTTATTTTATTTATGTTTTGGGATTCCTAATCTTTCTTTGATTTCATTTTAATACAATATTTATTTATTATCATTTCATTTATATATTCATATGTATTATTTTCACTTATTCAATTATTTACGTATACATGTATTTTTACCATTATTGTACATATTTTTCTTACTTATTCATTTTTTAATTTATTTTATTTTTGGTTTTGTTATTATTAATATTATTGATTTTACTAATTTAGTACCACTATTATTTTATATATATATATTATTATTATTATTATTATTATTATTATTATTATTATTAGTATTACTATTATTTTTACGTTGTTATTTCCACTATTATTTTATTATTATCACTATTATTTTTATATACATATTATTATTCCTATAATTGTATTTATTATTATTACTATTACTATTGTTATTTTATTTTTGACATTATTATCGCAATTTTATTATTTTATTATTTTTTATAGTTTTACTATTACTATTTGTTTATTAATATATTTTATTATTATTATTTTACTTTTTACTACTATTATTATTTTATTATTTTTAAAATTAGCATATAGTATTTATTTATTTATTGATTTACCATTAACTTTTATTTTTGCTATTATTTTCTTTTATTTATTTATCCTTTTTCCAATTATTTCAGATAGATTGTTGATTTTAAATGTTATTTTATTGTATTATTTACGCTTTTATTTTTGTTGTTTATGTTATTACCCTTGTTTCTATCCTATTATGTATTTGTACTATACCCCCATCTTCCATTCTACTACAATCAAATCACTTATTACTCGATGCATTAAAATTTTCGTTTTAAAATAAGCAAACATTTCGCGTTCTAAGGTTCGAAAGAAATTGTACCCTAACTTATTGGGTTTCTATTTTTCTCTTCGAGTCTAAAGAACCTATTACTTTCTTTTTAAAAGTTAAATAAAAGCTTATTCTCGAGAATTCAAAATTTTGTGCCCTAACTCACTGAATGTGGCATTTCGTTATCTCGAGATAAGAATTTTGAAAAACAAGGCAATGTTTCGTGTTTGGAAGTTCAAGAAATTGTGCCCTAACGTGCTGGGTTTTGATTTTCGTTCGTCCAAATGACTAAATATCCTTTTAAGATTTTGACCATGTTTTCTTAACTTCAAAAATAAGGCAATATTTCATGTTTGGAAATTTGAGGAATCGTGCCCTAACGTGCTGGGTTTCGATTTTTTTCGTTTGGCCAAATAACGGAATACCCTTTTTAAAATTGCAATGCATGAATTTTGGAAATCATGAAATGATCTTGGTGTCAAGGGTTTGAAACGTTGTATCCTAACGTGCTGGATGTAATATTTCATTCTTTCGGAACAAGAGAATTTCGATATCCAATTTGAATTATCCAAACATTTACTCAAGGATTCGTATTTTAAAATCTCTTCCAATTTTCGATATTAAGACATTAAGCACTCAATAAGGTACCAATTTTGGGTGTTGCGAGGGTGCTAATCCTTCCTCAAGCGTAACCGACTCCCGAACCTATTTTCTTAAAATTCGTAAACCAAAAAATTTTATAAGGTGACCCAAACACACTTCAAAAAAGATTGGTGGTGACTCCATTTTCGTTTTAAAAGTCGGCAGGTTTTCCAAACAAAAAAATGGTTTCGACAGCTTGGCGACTTCGCTGGGGACCTAAGAGTGTCAAGCCTGTAAATTAATTAATTGCTGTCCTTTTGACGAAAGTTGAAAATCAAATTTGAAAATTACGATTCTTTTATTGCATTTGTTTGGGTCATTTAATTGGTTGTGATTTGAGTGTCTAGGGTACTCTTGCATCATATTGCATGACCGTTGTGGTCACACCTTTTAAGTGAGAGTGAGAAGCTACTCCTTCGTGAGGTTTTCACCTCAGTGCAGGATAGTGGATCGCTTTCGGGATACATCCGTACCTATGTCTTCGTGAAATTTTCATCTCCGTGCAGCCATAGGAAAATGTATTCCACTGAACTAAACTCGGTCCGTATGAGCTATAATGGGTGACGATCGAGGAATCTGCCGGTTCAGGTACCTCTTCTTTAGAACCAAACCGCATGTAGAAAGCCCTAAGAGCTTACCCTAGGTAGAACTACGCCGAACCCTAGCAATTACCCAGATAGGTGTTTGATTATTTGTCGTTTGCCTTGAATTTTATTTTTGATATGATACTGACTTGTTGTGTTTTATTTTGTCGAACTGATTATTTTTTTTCCTTATATCAAAAATTAAAATTTGATTTTGATTCTTTCACCGCATGAGTTTGTACCGTATTATATGTTTGTTGTGGTTTAAGTCTTGTGGGATATTCTCGCATCATATTGCATGACCGTTGTGGTCACACCTTTTAAGTGGGAGTGAGAAACTATGCCTTAGTGAGGTTTTCACCTCCGCATGGGCTAGTGGACTGTTTCCGGGATACATCCATACCTATGTCTTTGTGAGGTTTTCACCTCCGCATGACCATAGAAAATGTATTCCCCTGAACTGAACTCGATCCATATGAGCCTATAATGGGTGAGGGTTGAGGAATCTACTGGTTCAAGTACCCTCCCTTTAGAACTAAGCCATATATAGTGATCCTTAAGAGCCAACCCTAGATAGAGTTATATTGAACCCTAGCAGTCACCTGGATGAGTGTTTGATTTTTACCATCTGTATATGATACTAACGTGTTTTCTTTTGTTCATGACTACATTGCATTTCTTCATCATAGAAATGAGGTGTTGATTCATATTCGATTGCTAAATAGAAGAGATTTGTCATAGGAAAATGGATTTCTTGACAAAGTGGGTTATAATACGTTCATCCAAATATAGTCCAAGTAAACACAACGAGAAAAGATTGATAGTATATGACTTTGCCACGTTATCCGGGGATTCAAGCCAACAAGGATTATTTAAGAGTCATCACGTCTCAATTTTCTTAAAGAAGCTCATGAGCATCGCGGAGGATAAGTGAGTGAAGAGTCACGGCCTGAATCAAGCAACAAGGAGCTAGAAGAAGCATCTATTGAGAAGGTTCATAAGACACCACCATAACATCCGAATACGAAGAAAAGGATTGGTGTCTTCACTTGGACTATGAGGACAAAGCCGCATATGTAATCCGTTTTATGTAAAGAAATTTATTTTCTAGAAAAGTTCTTCTAATGGAATTGAATTCAGAATCAACTTCTCTCTTTATTTTTTGCATTCATTTCTTTGCATTGTATTTCATGCATTTGCATTACATAGCATCATATGCATTAAATGTCATAAAAGAACCCTATTAACTAGAGATCGTATTACAGTTACCCTGGAATATCACTACTACACACGAAAAAAAACTAAAGTTATGGATCAAAGGTTGGAAAAACTGGAGCAAATGCAGAAGAAAATGCAGGATCGACTGCAAGATCAGATACAAGAACAACTGGCTAAGATCCAACAGGATATAAGGGATCAAATACTGAAATCCTAGAGAAGCTTGATAAGCCAATTAACACAGTTGTTGATTGGAGGGCCTGATCAAGGAAAGAGCACAATGGTTGATGCCGAAGATGATGATGAAGACTCTACTTATCTTCCAGGCTTTGCCCCGGTAAATTCTCAAGTGCAACCACCAAGAGTGTCCGTTAATCTCAAACCCTAGTATCAATTCGGTACCTCAGCACCAGCAAACTTTCCAACAGGATCGAGCCCCAACCCTAGGGATAATTTGGCAAAACCAATGGTCCCTGACTTTGATAATGCAGCAGAAGACGAAAAGGCAAGGGCAAAGCTCCCAAAATAGTTTGAAGATCGATGCAAATGGTTGGAGGAGAAGTTCAAAGCATTGGAAAGCGCTAATTACCAATGCGAGGTGGATGCTAAGAAGTTGAGTCTGGTCCTAGATCTGGTACTCCCTCCAAAGTTCAAGATGCTAGAGTTTGAAAAATACAATAGGACCAGCTGCCCTGAGGCCCATATTACAATGCTCTGTCGAAAAATGACGGGACATGTCAGCAACGACCAGTTGTTGATTCACTATTTCCAAGATAGTCTGATTGGGGTTGCGATAAAATGGTACAATCAGTTAAGTCGTATCCAAGTCAAATCATGGAAGGATTTAGCACAGGCCTTCATGAAGCATTATGGCCATGTGACAGATATAGCGCCCGACAGGATCACGTTACAGAACATGGAGAAAAAGTCGGTGAGAGTTTCAGGCAATATGCTCAAAGGTGGAGGGAAGTCACTACGCAAGTCCAATCCCCACTGTTGGAAAAAGAAACCACCATGCTCTTCATTAATAATCTAAAAGCCCTGTTCATTAACCATATGCTGAGAAGCGCTACAATGAGCTTCTCAGATAGAGTAATGTTCAGCGAGATGATTGAAAACACCATAAAGAGTAGAAAGATAGATGCAAGGGAAAGTACCAAGAGGTCAACCCCGAAGAAAAATAAAGATGAAGTGATAACTTGGGCACGTTTAGTAAAGGGCACCCCAAGCCGATCACTATGGGACAACCGAGGGTCAGTCATCAAGGCCCTTCAAGGCAAGAATCCAACTCGAGGCCGAACTCAGAAAAACTCTAGTTTACTCCCATCCCCACAACGTATTGGAAGTTGTACCAAAATCTATTTAATGCCCATGTGGTATCTCCTTTCTACTCAGAACCCATGCAACCTCCGTTTCCCAAATGGTACGACGCGAGTGCCCAATGCGAGTACCTCGCAGGGACCACGGGACACTCGATAGAAAACTGCACCACTTTCACAAAATTAATTGAAAAGCTCATCTAAATGGGCATTGTGAAATTTGACAATCTGTCTGGTGTAGAAAATCCATTACCCAACTATGCTGATAAGGGGGTAAACGTGATAATCGAGAATAAAGGGAAAAGAATAAAGGAGAATATTGTAAAAGTAAAAACCCCATTGAAATGGGTTTTGAAACAAATGATAGACATGGGATTAATCATTCAGACTTCGGAGGAGGTACCCAAAAGGATGAGGAGCTACTGTGAGTTCCACGCAGAGCACGGTCATAAATCCAACAGTGTGCCAAATTCAAAGCTTTGGTGCAAAGTTTAATGGATAACAAAGAGTGGCATTTCTTTGAAGAGGTCTAAAGCCCAAAGGGAATGTCAAAAAATCGAAACATTAACACCATATCCGAAGAAGGAGCCGGAGAAGAGGATTCACCAGGCATCTGCCCTTACATACTTATGAGTGTTTTGAACAATAGGACTATGGAAGAGATCCCTGTATTTTTAGAGTTAATCTAAAGTAATATGCAAAACACGCTTATTACTTTAAGCCTAGAGGCAATAAAAGTCATTTGGTAAAATAGGATTGTGTCCAGAATTTTTATTCCAAAAAATGCATCTTTTTAAGCAAATATTTTTTTTATTCTTTCCATGTCATACTATGCATTCTTTTGTTCTCTAGAATATTCCTTCATTCTTCATTCATGATCATCCTATATAAATAATCATCCTTAGAATCATTTATTCTTTAGAATTTGCCTTCGTACCTACAATAGGTACCCAGATATCGAGACATGAGCAACGCTGTTACGGACTCCCTTTTAAGTGAAATATGGGTCTAAAAGGATCTAAGGATTTTGAAGATGACGGGGATTGTAACTTATCTTTTGATTTTCTAAGGATAGTAGAACAAGATAAAAATAGATTCTACCCTACAAAGGGTCAGTGTACATTACGAGTCTAGGAAAGGAGTGAAGATCAAAGCCTAGCTCACCACAGAAACAAAGCAAGAGGTCATTGAGTTATGCCAAGAATTCAAAGATGTCTTTGCATGATCGCATTAAGATATGCCTGGGCGCGAGGATGCTGTAGAGTGTTTGAAAAGACACATGCTAATAGTTTTACGATAGCCAGGCCAATTATGAGATTCAGGTACTACTGGTCTACCATGAAAGGGAGATTGCATCAGTTATGCTATAAATGCCAAATTGAGAAGACAAGACTTATGCGCTTCCTCCATTTTTTTCCTACATGTGGGGCATACATGTTATGGGGACGATCTCGTCAAACGCATTTATTTGACACTAATTCATCTTCGTGATTGTCAATTACTTCACTAAAAGGGTGAAGGTCGCTTCATATGCCAAGTTACCAGTCATCAAATTCAAATTCAAATTCAAATTAAAAAAAAACAAAAAAGAAAAGAAAAAACATCCAAGAAGATTTTGAAAGGTGATTGAGACTTGTAAAGATTGGCATAGAGAAGTTACCACTTACCTTCTATGCTTTCTGAATGTTGGCCAAGACTTTCGTCGAGCAACACCTTTCTCATTGGTTTATGGAAAGAAAGCAATTTTTAGAAGTTGAGATTCTTCCTCTCCAAATTTTGATTAAGTCAAGAATTGGATGAAGTAGAACCCCTCCAATAAGCTTGATTGAAAGTATTCATCATGGTCGGATGCACTAAAAATAGATGATACAAGTTTATGACAAAAAGGTTCGCCTAAGAGAATCTCATGATGGTAAGAAGGATCCTTGTAACATCCTGAATAGGGCCTATGCATTTCCAGTTTAATTGTATGAAATGACAAGTTTCAAGTACTATGAATAAATTTTGATACTTTTGGAAACCTAGAAATGCATGAAAATGGAAATGAAAATGGAGATGGAAATGAAAATGGAAATGGAAATGGAAATGGACATTTTGGAAACTTAGACATTTTGGAAACTTAGACATTTTGGAAACTTAGACATTTTGGAAACCTAAACATTTTGGAAATGATCCAAAATGGAAACTTGAACATTTTAGGAAACTTGGATATGTAAGAGAAATAAAGGAGTTTTATTCACATAAATATGTGAATAATAAGAGATAAATAAAGGAGTTTTATTCACATAAATATGTGAATAATAAGAGATAAATAAAGGATTATTTTCTAAGGAGATAATTGAGGAGATAATGGATGGATTAAAGGCTTTTATCTTTTAAATAAAAGAGATAATATTATCAAAAGAGGAGTGGTGGACAAGTAAGGGACTCCTAGGTGATAACTTTGGCTATAAAAGGAGGCGGAGGGCTACTCAATCACTTTTGCTTCCTCTTTGCAAATTTTCCTAGCTCTCTCCCTCTCTGCTAATTTTTCTTCAAGCAAAATCCATCTTTTCTTCTTCTATTTTTCTTATCTGTCTCTCTTTGTCAAAGCCAATCTTTGTTGATTCTAAGTAAAGGAGCAATCAACTACAACATCAAAAGGGTTTCTTCAACTGTCGAATACAAGGATCAAGGATCTAAGGTAAGATAAATTTATTTGATTAAAGGTTATGATGTATATGTTAGATTAGATCTAACATGAAGATTTCGACAGACATATAGGGCAAGGAATCCTCTTCAGATTTGGAATTTGTATGGTAAGTGATATTCGGCAAAGGCTTAATTTTGGTATTTGGAATTATTTTCATTATTTCAAAAGCGAAAACTCACATGGTTACATGAATTAGTGTTAGCCGATTTCAAGGAAAAGGATACTAGCAATTGTGGGATTCGATTTACAATCATCCAATTCGAAGAACAAGGTAAATAATACAAATCCTACTAGGATTTGGTTTTAAGCCAAATAGGTTTGTTAATATGTTTTAATAATTGGTAGAGTATAGGAGATAAAGATCTAGATCGGTAGATCGTTCTTGAGGATTTTAAGGAATCTATTAAGCCAATCGGTGTGTACCCTTACTAACCTTCGATATTTCATATGGCTATTATTTTAATATATGAATATGTATAAGAATGTGAATGTGGCTAAGTACCACAAATGTGGTAAAAAGTACCTGTGCACGCTTCCTACTTAGATAGGATTACTGAATATGATATATATATATATATTTTGAATATGTAATATGAATGAGAAATTAGATATGTATAAATATTTGGGGCATATGGGATATTTGTGAAAGGGAAGAGTAGGTGTTGACTTTGGTCTCACCAACTTGAAGGTGTTGACTTCGGTCTCACTAACGAAATATGGTGACTACGGTCACATTATCTCGAATATGGTAACCGGTTACATTATCCTAATTTGATAACTCCAGTTACATTATTTGAATATAGTGTCTAATGACACAACGTATATGGGCGATGAGCACGTCGACTGCAGCGACTGCCTTCGATGGTGTGTAGCGGATGGAGGGTTGACTTAGTAGTCCCCACGGTGTGAATGGCAGGTACGGGTGGTGTGTAGCGGATGGACCATTAGGATTGGGTTTGGGTTGCATCATCATTTATTTTATATGAATATGAATTTGATTTGAACTTGTATGCCTGATTTGTTGAATATTAGTACTGTGTGCACATTGAGTCATTGACTCACCCTGTTGAGAATTATTTTTCGGTGATGAGCAATAATGGACCGGTCGGCAGAGCTAAAGGTGGCCATGCATCACTTGAAGAATTTATTCAAATTTGGACTTTATTTAATTTTAGTACTTTTAATTTTATTTTTGGGTTTACTTGATGTAATAAGACCATAAGGCCCAGTTGGATTTTCTTTATTTCCGCTTATTCATGTTTGATTGTGTTACAATTTATTTTTAATTAAAGTTAAGAAAAACAAAATTTATTTCTTTCAAAATAATAAACCCTAAAATTGTTTTGTCACCTCACTTAAGTTGGATTTTCAAAATTTATTAAATGGGTTCCAATCTAAGCCAAATCCAAACAACATTTTTGTAAAATTTCACAATTTTTCTCTAAGTAACAAAAAAATTTTGAAACCGGTTTACTTGAGGAACATACCAGATCCGATTCGGGCTCGTGGGCCGGGTTTAGGGTGTTTCAATTTGGTATCAGAGCCAGGTTTTAAACTCTCGGCCTGTACACAGGCTAAGGCCCATAACATTTTCAAAGCGAGCCAAATGATTTTCTTTGAAAATAAGCGAGCTTCCAGCATGGCCCTAAGTCTCCGACCATGATCCACCGGTAAGTACCCCTAACTCTATGTGTGATTACGTGATTTATATAAGGGTAGAAAAGGCATGGAACGTAGAATAGAATGATAGGAACTTGAACCCTAGGATTAGACTACTTAAACACAAAACCACATAAGACTTAATGACCGAACCAACCTATGGCTAAGTCATTGAGCTAGTGGTATGGTAACCCCAGACGCATGTCTAGGATTGCATCCTAAGAGCACTGGTATTTAAGCAGTCCTAGTGACTCACCTCCTCTTGCAGAATCCTACAGTGCGTAGCTTCTGGTTCACCATAACTCGTAGGCTCGGTGGTGTGGCAACCTCATCTGCATGTCAGGAATGGTTTCGGTGGGAGCTTGGTATTTAAGCGATCCAGCGTGACTCACCTCCTCTCCACACGAATCCTTCCTGTGCGTAGCTTTGGTTCACCTTGACCAAGAGGGCTCGATCATAGGCTAAACATAACTTACTAAAACCCGAAAGGGAACTAGCCATGTTTTAAAAAGAAAAAAAGAGAACAAAACAACAAACCCTAGTTTTTCCAAACTTTTAAAACTTTCTTTTAAAACTGAGAAAATTATTTTACAACATTTTCGAAGAAACTCTGATTCTGAAAATTACAAAATGCCCTTGGGGTGAAATTACCAAAATGCCTTGGTTTATAAAATGTGCAACTACTCAACAACTTTACCAAAATTTCAATATTTCATAAACATTCAAGAACCCTAATTTGTAAAATATCAAAATACCTTGATTTTGGAAAAATTACAAAATTGCCCCTAACTTACAAACTTACCAAAATGACCCTGATTTCTAAAATTTTTGCAAGATCCCCATTTTTGAAGGAACAATTTTCGAAAAGAACCCTAAAAGTTTTACAACTTTTGAAATACCCCTAATTTATTAAATTTACAAATTTACCCTGATTTGTGAAAAAATTACCAAAATACCCCTAAGGTCAAAAATTACCGAAATACCCCCGGATTTCAAAATTTTTCCAACTTACCCCGAAACTTTGAAATTTTCAAAATAATTTTTGAAAAAAACACCAAGGAACATTTTTCTTCTGAAAAATTACGAAAATGCCCCTATAGGACAAAATTACGAAAATACCCCTGGGTAGTGGAAAACAACAACAACGAAAAATATAGCGTTTCTCTGAATGAACGAAAGTTCATACTTGTTTGATGGATGAATGAAGTGTATGGAACCTTGATTGTGAACTTAGAGAATGTGCCTAGGAAGTATGATAGTTCTTTAAGATCGAGTCTTGCGAATAGCGTAGTGTGGTGAGTTAGGTGTGCGGATGAGCGATAGTAAGTAATTTCGAGGGCGAAATTATTTTTAAGGGGTAGAACGTAACATCCTGAATAGGGCCTATGCATTTCAGTTTAATTGTATGAAATGACAAGTTTCAAGTACTATGAATAAATTTTTGATACTTTTGGAAACCTAGAAATGCATGAAAATGGAAATGAAAATGGAGATGGAAATGAAAATGGAAATGGAAATGGAAATGGACATTTTGGAAACTTAGACATTTTGGAAACTTAGACATTTTGGAAACCTAAACATTTTTGGAAATGATCCAAAATAAAAACTTGAACATTTTAGGAAACTTGGATATGTAAAAGAAATAAAGGAGTTTATTCACATAAATATGTGAATAATAAGAGATAAATAAAGGAGTTTTATTCACATAAATATGTGAATAATAAGAGATAAATAAAGGAGTTTTATTCACATAAATATGTGAATAATAAGAGATAAATAAAGGATTATTTTCTAAGGAGATAATTGAGGAGATAATGGATGGATTAAAGGCTTTTATCTTTTAAATAAAAGAGATAATATTATCAAAAAGAGGAGTGGTGGACAAGTAAGGGACTCCTAGGCTGATAACTTTGGCTATAAAAGGAGGCCAGGAGGGCTACTCAATCACTTTTGCTTCCTCTTTGCGAAATTTTCCTAGCTCTCTCCCTCTCTTTAATTTTCTTCAAGCAAAATCCATCTTTTCTTCTTCTATTTTTCTTCTCTGTCTCTACTGTCAAAGCCGAATCTTTGTTGATTCTAAGTAAAGGAGCAATCAACTACAACATCAAAAGGGTTTCTTCAACTGTCGAATACAAGGATCAAGGATCTAAGGTAAGATAAATTTATTTGATTAAAGGTTATGATGTATATGTTAGATTAGATCTAACATGAAGATTTCGACAGACATATAGGGCAAGGAATCCTCTTGATTTGGAATTTGTATGGTAAGTGATATTCTGCAAAGGCTTAATTTTGGTATTTGGAATTATTTTCATTATTTCAAAAGCGAAAACTCACATGGTTACATGAATTAGTGTTAGCCGATTTCAAGGAAAAGGATACTAGCAATTGTGGGATTCGATTTACAATCATCCAATTCGCAACAAGGTAAATAATACAAATCCTACTAGGATTTGGTTTTAAGCCAAATAGGTTTGTTAATATGTTTTAATAATTGGCGAATATAGGAGATAAAGATCTAGATCGGTAGATCGTTCTTGGATTTTAAGGAATCTATTAAGCCAATCGGTGTATACCTTACTAACCTTCGATATTTCATATGGCTATTATTTTAATATATGAATATGTATAAGAATGTCAATGTGGCTAAGTACCACAAATGTGGTAAAAAGTACCAGTGCACGTTTCCTACTTAGATAGGATTCTGAATATGATATATTTATATTTTGAATATGTAATATGAATGAGAAATAAGATATGTATAAATATTTGGGGCATATGGGATATTTGTGAAAGGGAAGAGTAGGTGTTGACTTGGTCTCACCAACGAAGGTGTTGACTTCGGTCTCACTAACGAAATATGGTGACTACGGTCACATTATTTGAATATGGTAACCGGTTACATTATCTCAATTTGGTAACTCCGGTTACATTATTTGAATATAGTGTCTAATGACACAACGTATATGGGCGATGAGCACGTCATTGCAATGACCGCCTTCGATGGTGTGTAGCGGATGGAGGTTGACTTAGTAGTCCCCACGGTGTGAATGGCGGTGCACGGGTGGTGTAGCGGATGGACCATTAGGATTGGGTTTGGGTTGCGTCATCATTTATTTTATATGAATATGAATTTGATTTGAACTTGTATGCCCGATTTGTTGAATATTAGTCTTGTGTGCACATTGAGTCTGCATTGACTCACCTGTTGAGGAATTATTTTTGGTGATGAGCAATAATGGACCGGGTTGGCGAGGAGCTAAAGGTGGCCATGCATCACTTGAAGAATTTATTCAAATTTGGACTTTATTTAATTTTAGTACTTTTAATTTTATTTTTGGGTTTACTTGATGTAATAAGGCCATAAGGCCCAGTTGGATTTTCTTTATTTAGCTTATTCATGTTTGATTGTGTTACAATTTATTTTAATTAAAGTTAAGAAAAACAAAATTTATTTCTTTCAAAATAATAAACCCTAAAATTTTTTATCACCTCACTTAAGTTGGATTTTCAAAATTTATTAAATGGGTTCCAATCTAAGCCCAATCAAACAACATTTTTCTAAAATTTCACAATTTTTCTAAGTAACAAAAAATTTTGAAACCGGTTTACTTGAGGAACATACCAGATCCTGTCAAAGGCTCGTGGCAGGGTTTGGGGTGTTTCAATCCTTCTCATGCAAAAGGGACTTCAGAGGAAAATGGATGCCTAATTGGGATGGACCTTATGTTGTAAAGAAGACCTTTTCTGGAGGAGCATTAATACTAGTCGAGATGGATGGCAAGAGTCAACCAAACCTAGTTAATGTGGACTCAATCAAGAAATACTTCGCTTAAAAAGGAAAATGGGCCAAGGTGAAAAACCGCAAAGGGCGTCTTGAGTTCAAAAAAAATTAGAGAGCCAAGGTGAAAACACGCAAAGGGCGCATTAAGACCAAAGAGGCTTTGAGTTGAAAACCCAAAAAGGGTGACTCAAATTTTGATCCAAAGTGGGGCATTCAGTAGTTTTGCTATGCTTGAATTAACAATGAGGAAGTTTGTTACGTTTTAGGGCATCGACAAAATACTCCGGATCCCCTAAACACATATTGAGCTTAAAATGGTCCTCAAGAAGTTTGAACAGAGAAGCTCAGGCTGCAATATCTGGGGCACGTAGTTTTCATCTTACCCTTTCTTAATTTGATATCATTAATTATTTTACTCGTTTCAAAATACATTACCAATAAATTCCCTTCTTGATTGCGTTTGCTATTTTTGCTTAACTTATTTGTTTCGAGCTATGCTCCTAATTTCCTTCTTGTCCATTGTTATGATCTCTTTCAAGCATTTTGCATTGAAATAACGATTAAAGGACTAATAATACTTTCATAAAAGGAGTTTCGCATATTACTTTGAAAGCTTCTAAATGCTAAAAGGACCTGAAACAGGACTATTGTTTAAAATTCACCAAGTTTAAGGGATTGAAATATTGGTGGAGGAAGTGTCTAAACTGAGACTATCTCTCTGAATTTTTGTCAAAAATGGTGATTGAACAAAATGACAAGATATCACGCCAGTGATACAATCTTGACGAAAAATGAGCAATGTTAACCCGAGTGTAAAAGGAGAACCATTCTCGAGGAAAAATGATATTCGACATCTATGCAAATATCATGCATACACATGTGGTTAGGTCTACCTGAGGAGTGATCAGTCGATTGAACAAGTTACAGATCCTATACACTTGAGCTGCAGTGGGATGGGTTGAAGTTGATACAGATCCTATAGCCATGAATCGCAGTGGGATGGTTAAAGATGGTACAAATCTTATGTCCTTAAGGTACAGTGAAGTTACAGTGGGGCAAACCAGTTGAGCAAAATATGATTGTTTCTTCGGGTTCTCGATCAAAATACCATCCAAGTAAGAAGACAGCGTAATACGTCAGGGGTATCACATTAACAAACAGCGTAATCGAAATGATAGCCCAAATGTTAAAAAACTTTGAATCATTCTCATGACATTTTGCATCCATTCATATAACATTCATAATACATATAGTTAGGAGCATTTTTCGATCATGACATCCTATCATTTGGCATAAGCATAGACCCCGCGAAATCAATTCTACAGGTAGGTTCCCCAAAGGACGATGTAGCAAAATTGATTAGAATTACAGATTTTGGCGAATCTTATCTCCATATATCGGTAATGGAGCAGATTCAAACCACCAGCCTTATCCCCCTAAGCAGTAGTGGAACAGGCTAAAATTACAAGTCTTATCTCCATGTATCGGCAATGGAGCAGATTGAAGATTGTAAATCTTGTCTCCTCGAGATAGTAGTAGGTCAGATCAAATTTGGTGAATCTTATCTCCATGTATCGGTAATGGAACAGATTCAAACCACCAGTCTTATCCCCCTAAGCAGTAGTGGAATAGGCTAGAAATTATAAGTCTTATCTCCATGTATCGGCAATGGAACAAACTGAATATTGTAGATCTTGTCTCCTCGAGATAGCAGTGGGGTAGATCAAATTTGGTGAATCTTACCTCCATGTATTGGTAATGAAGCAGGTTCAAACTACCAGCCTTATCCCCCTAAGTAGTAGTGGAACAGGCTGAAAATTACAAGTCTTATCTCCATATATCGGCAATGGAGCAGACTGAATATTGTAGATCTTATCTCCTCAAGGTAGCAATGGGGCAGATCAAATTGGGAAAATCTTATCTCCATGTATCGGCAATGGAGCAGGTTCAAACCACCAGTCTTATCCCCCTAAGCAGTAGTGGAATAGGCTGAAAATTACAAGTCTTATCTCCATGTATCGGTAAAGGAGTAGACTGAAGATTGTAGATCTTGTCTCCTCGAGATAGCAGTGGACCAGATCAAATTTGGTGAGTCTTATCTCCATGTATCGACAATGGAGCAGATTTAAACCACCAGCCTTACCCCCTAAGTAGTAGTGGAACAGGCTAAAAATTACAAGTCTTATCTCCGTGTATCGGCAATGAAACAGACTAAAAATTATAGATCTTATCTCCCTAAGCAGTAGTGGAGCAGGTCGAAGACGATGAGCCTTAACCCCCTAAGTAGTAGGGTAGCAGGCTGAAAATTATAGATCTTATCTCCCTAAGCAGTATGAAGCAGATCGAAGACAATGAGCCTTAACCCCCTAAGTAGTAGGGTAACATGCTAAAAATTACAGATCTTATCTCCCTAAGCAATAGTGGAGCAGATCGAACACGGTGAGCCTTAACCCCCTAAGCAGTAGGTTAACAGGCTAAAAATTACAAATCTTATCTCCCTAAACAATAGTGGAGCAAACCGAAGACGGTGAGCCTTAACCCCCTAAGCATTAGGGTAACAGGCTGAAAATTACAGATCTTATCTCCCTAAGCAATAGTGGAGCAGATCGAAGATGGTGAGCCTTAACCCCCTAAGTAGTAAGGTAACAGGCTGAAAATTATAGATCTTATCTCCCTAAGTAGTAGGAAGTAGATTGAAGACAGTGAGCCTTAACCCTCTAAGCAGTACGGTAACAGGCTAAAAATTACAAATCTTATCTCCCTAAGCATTAGTGGAGCAGATCGAAGACGATAAGCCTTAACCCCCTAAGTAGTAAGGCAACAGGCTAAAAAAGGATAAACCACCCTATCTCCCTAAGCAGTAATGGAGTAGGTTGAAAATAGTGAGCCTTATCCCCCTAGGCAGTAGGGAAACAAGCTAAAGATTACAAATTATAGGCAGTAGCGGAGCAGATTGAAACAAAATTGGGCAAGACTCAGCAAGATAGGGCAAAATTGGCCCTTTTAAAGTCTTTGCTCCATTCCTGTTACACGATAATGAGCAAGAAGGGCAGCTGTAAGGCCCAATTTTTTGACCTCAACCAAGCCCAACAAACCAAAAACCCAAAACACTAAACCAGTCCAATAACAATTTATTTTTACAACCCAGTAGCAGCCCAATAAGCCTTAGCCCACTAAGCCCAAAGCTAGATAAAAAACGAAAACCCTAAGGGGCTTCTTGAGTCGTCGGTCGCCGCTCCCCACACGTGTGCCGCAACCTTCTCCACGCACACATATATTTTATTTTTAGAGAGACGAGATCAGAAAAGAAAAAGGTTTCTTTTTTGTTTAAATTTTTTTTATTTTTCGAATTGATTCCTCTATTTTTTTATTTCTTTTTCTTTTTTATATACAAAGGATTAAAATATATTTTTAAAAAAAACTTACTTTTTATAATTCCAGCTACCGTGTATGGTGGCGTCAGCAGCGACGGACGGCGGCGGTCACATGAGCTTTGTCGAGCCTCATCGGACTTCAAGCCCTCCAGAGAGAAAAGAAAAGGGGGGAGATTTTTTTATAAAAACTGATGGAAAATGATTTTTTTGGTCAAAATCTTGATTTTTATAGGGTCCCAAAACGACGTTTTGGGACCAGCCTAAAACGCCCAAAACGGAGCCGTTTCAGCCTTACCCGCTTGTTGACCCGATCTAGGGATCCGCGGGTTTTATTGCGAAAGGGCTATTTGCGCTTTTAGCCCTTTTGCTTTTTATTGATTCTGAAACTAAGTTTTCTTTATTTGTTAATTTTGCCCCGAATTCTTTATTTGATGTCATTGTAGTCTTAGGCCAGGTGCTGCGTTTTGGGGGGACAGGGATAGTATCCCATTTGGTCCCCCATATCATTCACGCATCGAGATTTAGGCTCTATGTTTTATTTTTGCTTTGATTTAGTCCATTTACTGTTTTTTATTTTATTTATGTTTTGGGATTCGTAATCTTTCTTTGATTTCATTTTAATACAATATTTATTTATTATCATTTCATTTATATATTCATATGTATTATTTTCACTTATTCAATTATTTACGTATACATATATTTTTACCATTATTGTACATATTTTTCTTACTTATTCATTTTTTAATTTATTTTATTTACGGTTTTGTTATTATTAATATTATTGATTTTACTAATTTAGTACCACTATTATTTTTATATTATTATTATTATTTTAGTATTATTATTATTTTTTACGTTGTTATTTCCACTATTATTTTATTATTATCACTATTATTTTTATATACATATTATTATTCCTATAATTGTATTTATTATTATTATTACTATTACTATTGTTATTTTATTTTCGACATTATTATCATAATTTTATTATTTCTATTTTTATAGTTTTACTATTACTATTTGTTTATTAAAATATTTTATTATTATTATTATTTTACTTTTTACTACTATTATTATTTTATTATTTTTAAAATTAGCATATAGTATTTATTTATTTATTGATTTACCATTAACTTTTATTTTTGCTATTATTTTCTTTTATTTATTTATCCTTTTTCCAATTATTTTGTATAGATTGTTGATTTTAAATGTTATTTTATTGTATTATTTCTGCTTTTATTTTTGTTGTTTACATTATTACCCTTGTTTCTATCCTATTATGTATTTGTACTATACCCCATCTTCCATTCTACTACAATCAAATCACATATTACTCGATGCATTAAAATTTTCGTTTTGAAATAAGCAAACATTCCGCGTTCTAAGGTTCGAAAGAAATCGTACCCTAACTTACTGGGTTTCTATTTTTCTCTTCGAGTCTAAAGAACCTATTACTTTCTTTTTAAAAGTTAAATAAAAGCTTATTCTCGAGAATTCAAAATTGTCGTGCCCTAACTCACTGGATGTGGCATTTCGTTATCTTGAGAAAAGGATTTTGAAAAACAAGGCAATGTTTCGTGTTTGGAAGTTCGAGAAATTGTGCCCTAACGTGCTGGGTTTCGGTTTTTCATTCATCCAAATGACTAAATATCCTTTTAAGATTTTGACTGGGTTTTCTTAACTTAAAAAATAAGGCAATATTTCTTGTTTGGGAATTCGAGGAATCGTGCCCTAACGTGCTGGGTTTCGGTTTTTTTCATTTGGCCAAATAACGGAATGCCCTTTTTAAAATTGCAATGCATGAATTTTGGAAATCATGAAATGATCTTGGTGTCAAGGGTTTGAAACGTTGTATCCTAACGTGTTGGATGTGATATTTCATTCTTTCGGAACAAGAGAATTTCAATATCCAATTCGAATTATCCAAATATTTTCTCAAGGATTCGTATTTTAAAATCTCTTCCAATTTTCGATATTAGGACATTAAGCAATCAATAAGGTACCAATTTTGGGTGTTGCGAGGGTGCTAATCCTTCCTCGAGAGTAACCGACTCCCGGACCTGTTTTCTTAAAATTCGTAGACCAAAATGTTTTATAAGGTGTCCCAATCACACTTCAAAAAAGATTGGTGGCGACTCTATTTTCGTTTTAAAAGTCGGCCCGTTTTCCAAATAAAAAAATGGTTTCAACAAAGTTAATTAATAATTCAAGTTTATCATAGTAAATATCTTCTTCTTTTTTCTTATTTTGCTTTGAAAAAGTTTTCAAATATATATGGTTTCAAATTTAGGTTAACATGAATTAGTTATATTGTAACAAAATTTTAATTTTGACATGTTTAATTTTTTAAATTTAAATCGACTTGAATTTAATTTCACTTGATTCTATTTGAATTTTTTTTTAAAATCGAATTAGGAAAATAAAACTCGTTAACTCAATTAACTTGAATTTTTTAAATCAATTCGATCTAATGCGTTCAAGCCACACACTCCTCATAATCCATTTTCTCTTTGGAGAATTCCCTTCAACTATTCATGTCATATCAAATAAATAATAAAATATTGTGGAGTTGAAAGGAAATATCCAAATATATATCTTCTTCTTTTTCAATAATCTATATTTGTAGTAATGATTGGTTACAATATGGATAAGGTCTATATTCTCTATTGTAACACATCACAACTTGATCCAAAAGTTTTGACCGAATTTTGGAAGTTACATTGGCCACCGGAATGGCCCAAAGTAAAACTCCATTCAAATTTCTTAATTTCTTTTCGAAAAACCTCTTTTTCTCATGTTTAGCGAAATCTAGCATTAAATTTATTTTACACTTACCTACATTAATTTAATCATTGCATAAATTAATTTAAAACCAAATTAACAACTTATGTTTTAACTTTGTACCCAAATCGGATTTAGAAATTTTTTGTTTTGAAGTTTCAAAATCATTATTGCAACGTAAAAATATGACCTTTTACCTTGATTGAAAATCTATAAACAGTCACTTAAAACCTGACCAATTATTTAAGAAAACAACAGTCTCGATAACAAACGTTCATGCACGAAATGCTAAAGCTAACTCAAAACCAGAAACCCATATCGCAGTTCACTTAAAACTTATTTACAAATCCATATAAACCTTAATATTTAAATCTTAGAAAAACTTTATTTAAGACAAATAGAAACGTGAAACTCCGAGAACTTCGATTTTCTGCATCTAAAACTAACCACGTGAGTTACCTGAAAGAGGAAAACTAAGGGGGTGACCTAAAAAGCTCAGTGTGAGTCTAAAACAAAAGTAACCAAAGCAATAACAACAGTTGATTAAACATACAATAGTCAAATTCAAATCATAATCAGAAATTACAACAGAGTAGAGCATCATAATACTTCATCATTAAACATATATGCAAATCTTATTCAAATGTGATATGGCCCTACCTAACCAACCGCTACACACCATCTTCATCAATCCCACACACACCAAATAGGGTACTCTGGACCCTTCCATCCTCTACGCATCAAATCTGGATTATAGTGGATCCATCCAACCGATACACACCTTAAAGTGGTCATGTGTCACTTAATTGTTATGTAGCCAAGCTGCCAACATTGTTGCAGATTTATCGCCAAATTATATCAATGCAGTTTAACTGCCAAATGAACTTCCTCCTCTTTATAATCAAATCCCAACCATAATGCATATGCAAAACTCTCAATGCACACAAATATATTGAATCAGACACCCATATTTAGTTTCCAATATTTCACATCATACTCATAACCAATTACAAATTACAAATTAGCAGAATCAACAATATACACAGTTTCCAATTATCACATCCAAACATTTTCATATATCAAGTTTAGTATACCACGTCATATAAACAACCTATGTGAATAACAAAATTAAATCTTATAAATACACATATATTTATTCTAGTAGCAATACACCTTTCATAGGCCTTCTACAACCAGAAATAGTGTCCCAATCACTCTTACAAAGGCTTAAACATGCAAGGGATCACTCAGGGACTAAAACGAATCAGTTTGTAAAATAAGTGGAAAAACTAAAAAAATAGGACCACACGATCATGTGGCCAGGCCATGTGGAGGGGTTCAGACTGTGTGGCAGGGGTACACAACCGTGTGGCTGAGGGACACGACCGTATGACTTAGATACATGGCCATGTGGGCAGACCGTGTAACTCTCTGTACCGTGTGACAAATTACATAATTTAGAAAGCAAGGGAGACACGACCATGTCTCAAGCCGTGTGGAAACTCCCCAGACCGTGTGCAATCGAAAAAATCCCCAACAGAGGTCACACGACCGTGTGGCCAACTCGTGTGACTCACCCCAGGCCGTGTGACAAGAAAATTACTGTAACACCCCTAACCCGTATCCGTCGTCAGATTAGGGTTACGAGCATTATTAAACCAAAAACCAAAATCAGAGCATTCAAATTGTACTACCACGTGTTAAACACATATAATTTGTATTATACAAATTACACAAGCATATTTCATCTAATTACAAATCTCCCATGAATAAACTACACTCCACATGATCAATTCCAAGTAATAGCCGAATTGGTACATATGTAAAACATTCAACATTTAATTACTTATTCTTTAACCATACATCCAAGCATATACCTAAGGCGAATATATATACATACAAGGTAATATGCATCCAATAATCTAAATCAATGAAAATTTCGTTAATAACATACTTGGCTTCTCATGACTTCCATACAATTATTCATAGCTCGAGGTCACTTAAACACATACTAAGCAATTGACATAGGCTAGTTTCAATACATATGCACATAAGTCCCATTCAATATAAATAATTTACTTGTAACGAGCCTTGTTATGGAACTTACTTTTTTGCCAAAGAAAAAAAAAGAATTAACTTACAACTTTCAATAACTATACCAACCACATTAAAAATTTTAGCCATGAACGAATGTGTATGCTAACTCTTCACAAATATAAAAACATTAAACTAACTCATTCATAATACTTTTCTTTTAAAACCTGCTTAAGCCAAATATATATAATGCACACATATACATACATATATATATATATATATATACAAACTCAACATACTCACTTAATTCATAGTAGAAGTAAAGCCATTTTCACAAGGCATTATAACATCTAATTCAAAAGATAAGCCCAAAATACTAGATTAGCCTATACATGCCATGGACTTAAAATTTATTTCCAAAAAGTACCAAAGTAATCGATAGTGTGCTTGACTTTGACAAGGATCCCCGAGCACGAGCTTCTACTATAAAGATCTATAAAACAAAGTAACAAACACCCCAGGTAAGCTTCAATAGCTTAGTAAGTTATAAGCAAAAGGTAAAGTGCACAACCACGCATTACACCATTTTCTTTTTAATTTATTTGATCTAACTATTGAATAATTCGTAAAATTTAAAACACATATTGGATTAACATTCATCAATCTCATGCTCATTAGAACTCAAAACAAATGGACTAAGTATTCATATCCTTCATACCATATCGAAATAACTTAAATAAATTTGCACCAAGATGATAAACCATTATTCAATATGTACATACCTGACACTTTTGTTTACCTTTACTAAGTGTTTCTATCCTTGAGCAAAAACCGATAACCCGCACACACAGTGCCTTTCAACCGATCTCGCACACACAAGGTTTCGGTGAATAAATCCGCACACACAAGCCACTCAACCGATTTTGCACACACACGGTTTCGGTGAATAAATCCGCACACACAAGTGCCACTGAATAATTTCACACACAAAGGTCAACGGTGAATAAATTCGCACAATTCGCACACAGCTCTTCAACCGATCTTGCACACACAAAGGTTTCGGTGAATAAATCCGCACACACACGTGCCACTCAACCGATTTCGCACACACAAGGTTTCGGTGAATAAATCCGCACACATAGTGCTCTTCAACCGATCTCGCACACACAAGGTTTCTCGGTGAATAAATCCGCACACACAGTGCCACTCAACCGATTTCACACACACAGTTCTCGGTGAATAAATCCGCACACACAGTGCTCTTCAACCGATCTCGCACACACATTTTCGGTGAATAAATCCACACACAAGTGCCACTCAACCGATTTCACACACACAGTGCTCGGTATTTATGCTCGCACACATAGTGCCATTATTTCATTTCATCCAAATAAATACACTTAAGATTAAAAATTCAAAATCATCACACTTCTCCCATCACATAATATCACATTCGGCAACAACCATTATACATAATAAGATATACATATATATATCCTCATTTTAATTTCCAACATCAATCACATCTATTTTCACGTGTAACTATATTTGATACATATACAAATATTCAATCCACCCAAATTAATTCAAGCTTACATTTATAATATGCATTTTATTCTTACTTTTGAATATAATAAAATATTTCCATACCACATTCGCTTTATATAATTAAGTCTATTATTTTACTTTAGCATATACAATTCAACATTGAATAAAATTTGTATCAATCCAATTGCTTACAAACTTACCTTGAAAGTCGACAATTTAAGCTTCCCGGCTACTCATTTAATTTAGCTTTTTCCCCGATCCACTCCGATTTCTTTTTGTTCTTGGTCTAAAACAATTCCAATTAAGCTCATTTAATTTTATTTCCATACAATTTAATCCATAATTACTTTATTGCTAATTTACTATTGTACCCCAAACATTTATAATGTTTACAACTTAGTCCTTGAAGCTAAAAATACAAAATAGCATGAATTTGACTACAACAATTAAGAGCCAATACTCTTGATCTCTATACCACCTCTTTCTTCAATTTATTTTGCTATTAAACCCTTAAAAAATTTATTTTTATAAATAATCCCTTAGGCTAAATATCATCAATATTACTAAAGAGAAGCTTGTTAATCTAACCTTCATCTATCATATTCTATCAACAATTATACAAACATCAAGCTTTTCATCCATGGCAACATTCACTTTGAACAACCAAATCAAAATTTCGAATATGGGCAATATAGATTTCATGGAAACAACCTCAAAATGCTTAAAATTCAAGAAATCAATTTCAAACTCTTACCTTAATTAAACATGCAAATTGGTCAAGGTTGGGAGCTCATTCTTTTCTCTTCTTCTTTCTTTTGTTTCATCAAAGAGAGAAGAAAAAGATGATAATTCCTATGTTATTTTGTTTTATTATTTTAATGTTATCTAATATTATAATATATTATTACAACCACTTACTACACTTTAAAAAATATAATATTAGCACTTCCCCACTAATTTCATAAGTCCATCATCCACTATATCACCAAAGGAAATTTTGCCACTCAAATCCTTATATTAAAAGAAACTACTAAATTTGGCCACTTATAATCATAATAGCTATTTTTCTTACTTACTCAATTTAATCCTTTCACTTAAATTAATCACCCAAACACACAAATTAATATACAATATTTTATCACATGTTTTACCACATAGCATAGATATCAAATTATTAAATAATTTAAATAAAAGAAAATATTATTTTTTATACCGGATTCGTGGTCCCAAAACCACCGTTCCGACTAGGGTCGTAATTGGGCTGTTACAACTCTCCCCCCTTAAGGAATTTTTGTCCTCGAAAATCTTACCAGCAAATAGGTGTGGGTAACGCTCTTTCATCGATTCTTCGGTTTCCCAAGTTGCTTCCTCAACCCCATGTTTATGCCATAATACTTTAACCAACGATATCTTCTTGTTTCGCAACTCTTTTACTTCGCGAGCTAGGATACAAATCGGTTCTTCCTCATTCGTCAAATCGGGTTGAATTTCAATCTCTGATGGACTGATCACATGAGAAGGATAGATCTATAATGACGAAGCATCGACACGTCGAAAACATTATGAATCTTGTCTAACTCAGATGGTAAGCTCAATCTGTACGAAACCGGCCCGATACCCTCGATAACTTCGTACGGCCCAATAAATCTCGGATTTAACTTTCCTTTATGACCAAATCTAAGTATCTTCTTCCACGGTGAAAGTTTCAAAAATACTCGATCGCCAACCTGGATCTCAATATCCTTACGTTTCAAATATGCGTAAGACTTTTGACGATCTGATGCCGCTTTCAAACTATCACGAATTACTGCCACTTTCCTTTCAGTTTCTTTAATTAAATCAACTATGTGCATCTTGTTTTCACTGAGCTCAGTCCAGTATAGCGGTGTTCAACACTTTCGACCGTACAACGCCTCGTAAGGTGCCATTTTAATGCTTGATTGAAAACTGTTATTATAAGCAAATTCAATCAAAGGTAAGTATCGTTCCCACGTACCTTCAAACTCAAGAATGCAACACCTTAACATATCTTGAGTATTTGATAACACGTTCGGATTGACCATCCGACCGAGGGTGGAAAGTCAGACTAAAGTGTAACTTGGTACCCAAAGCATCTTGTAGTTTTTTTTTATACCGCGATGTGAACCTCGGATCTCTATCCGAAACAATAGAGATAGGCACTCTGTGCAATCGTACCATCTGTGATATATACAACTCAGCTAGCTTATCAAGTGAGAAATCCGTACGTACTGAGATCAAATGAGCTGATTTCGTCAATCTATCAACGATAACCCAGATTGAATCTTTCTTACTTGGTGTCAAAGGCAAACCAGATACGAAATCCATAGTGACTCGATCCCACTTCCACTCAGGTATCATAATCGACTGAAGTAGTCCTGATGGAACTTGATGGTCGGCTTTTACTTGTTGACACACTAAACACCTTGATACATAATCGGTGATGTCTCGTTTCATACCATGCCACCAGTAATATTGTTTCAGATCGTTATACATTTTCGTGCTACCCGGATGAATCAACAATCTATTACTATGGGCTTCATCACAAATCATTCGAATCATTTCAGGTTTCTTCGGTACACAGATTCAATTCTTGAACCATAAACATCCTTCCACATTTATCTGAAAGTCTGAATCCACACACGAGCCACAATGGCTTTTCTTTGTTTTTAAATCATCATCAATCTCTTGGGCTTCTCAAATTTACTGCTCAAACAATGGTCTCATTTTCAACTCAACAATGATCGCAACATCCTCAGTTATAGCTATATCCGCATTCATTAGCGTAGAGCAAAAAAATGACTTTTGACTAAGTGCATCTGTAACTACATTAGCTTCCCCAGGTGATAATCACGAGCTCGTAGTCTTTCAACAATTCTAACCATCGTCCCTGTCTCAAATTTAGATCCTTTTGAGTCATTAGATATTTTAGACTCTTATGATCGGAATAGATGTGGCATTTCTCACCGAATAGATAGTGACGCCATATCTTCAGAGCAAAAACTATAGTGGCCAACTCGAGGCCGTGCATCGAATAATTTCTCTCATGTGGTTTCAACTGTCTCGAGGCATAGGCTACTACTTTACCCTCCTGCATCAATACACAACCAAGTCCATTTAAAGATGCATCACTAAAAATAACAAACTCTTTACCGACTCTGGCTGAACGAGCACTGGAGCTTCCGTTAACAATGTCTTCAGTTGATCAAAACTTTTCTGGCACCTTTCAGACCACTCATATTTCACATCCTTCTGTAATAGTTTTATCATCGAGAATCCTTTCACGAAACATCTGTAATATCCTGCAAGCCCTAAAAAGCTACGTACCTCAGAAACATTCCGTGAAGGTTTCCAATCCAATATAGCCGAGATTTTACTCAGGTCAACCCGAATACCCGACGATGAAATAACATGCCCCGTAAAGTCGACTTCTTTCAACTAAAACTCACATTTATCAATTTTGCATACAATTGCTTATCACGCAAAATCAGAAACACTAACCTCAAATGCTCAACGTACTCAATTTTTTTCTCGTGAATAGATCAATATGTCATCTATGAATACAATTACAAACCGATCTAGATACGATCAATACCCAATTGATCAGATCTATAAAAATTATAGGGGCGTTAGTGAGCCAAACGGCATCACCAAGAACTTATGGTGACCATATCTCGTCCGAAAAGCAGTCTTTGGTACATCCGATTCCCTAACTCGAATCGATAATATCCTAACCTCGATCAATTTTTGAAAACACCGAGGTTCCTTTCACCGATCAAATAAATCGTCGATACGTGGCAACAGTATTTGTTCTTTACGGTCACCTTATTGAGTCATCGGTAATCAATGCACATTCTCAATGTTCGCTTTCTTCTTTACAAATAGCACGGCGCACCTCGGGAGAGAATTGTACCATGAAACCTCTATCCGTCCATTCTTGCAATTGAGTCTTTAATTCTTTTAATTTAGTTTGCCATTCTATACGGTGCTATTGATATTGGAGTGGTCCCCGCACTAGCTCAATCCCAAACTCTACCTCATGAACAAGTGGCAATCCCGGACGATGTGATTTTGCGAACCACATCGATAAAAAAGTACGATTGAAAGATTTTTCCCAACACTTTCTCGAAATGCCAGATGCCGTGACTTGCGACACTCGGTTTACTCGATCGAGCATTGTCGACACTAGCCATCGATGTAGCTCGAGAACTCACGGTGGCGCTTCTCGATAGAAATCCCGGTGTTGGGTTTGGATCGGTTACCATCGTTCTTGAACTTCTTCATTGCCATCTCAGAAACTTTACCTACAGATCTCTTCCGAAATCTTTAGATTCAAGTTCAGCTTTTCGTTTTTCTTTCCCAAGCTCTTCAGCTTTACAAGTTCGTTCAACTAGTACAATGAACTCGTTAATTTCAAGAATGCCAGCCAAAAGCTTAATATCTTCATTTAAACCGTCGTCAAATCTCTAACACATAGTAGCCTCTGACGAAACACACTCACGAGCGTAACAATTTAAGTCACACAAACTTGTGCTCGTATTCGGATACGGTCATATGACCCTGTTTAGGCTCGAGAAATTCTTTACGCTTAGAGTCTATAAAGTGCTGGCTTATATACTTCTTACGAAATTCCATCTGAAAGAAGTCCCAAGTAACCCTCTCTTTCGGTACAACTGACACGACTGTATTCCACCAATAGTAGGCAGAATCCCGTAATAATGATATGGCACACTTCAGACACTCATTGGGTGTGCAGGACAACTCGTCGAAAACACGAACAGTATTATGGAGCCAAAATTCAGCTCGCTCTGCATCATCATCATCCCCAGTTCTAAATTCTTGAGCTCCGTGTTTTCTTATGCGATTAACTGGAGGCTTATTTACTCTTTCGGGATTGACTATCGGGTACCACCGTATTCAGGAGGAATGTTCAGATTCAGGGGTGGTTGAACAATGGATTGATTCGTATGTATTGACTGAACCAGTCATTCATCATACTATAGAAGGCATGTCCAGCCCCCTCATTAGGATTACTCGTAGCCGGTTGAGATTCCTCTAGCGCAGGATCGGGCGCCACACTCTCGACATCATCAGCTACAGCTCACTCAGAATTGGGATCCATCATTATATGGAAGAATTAAACACATTTCACTGTCAAAAATCATCAGACTATTGCATTATAAAACATGGCATGTAAAGCTAGACTCACACGCGCTACGTCAATCTGAGAACCAACTAAATCGTAGCTCTGATACCAATAAAATGTAATATCCCTAACCCGTATCTGTCGTCAGATTAGGGTTACGAGCATTACTAAACCTAAAACCAAAATCAGAGCATTCAAATTGTACTACCACGTGTTAAACACATATCATTTGTATTATACAAATTACACAAGCATATTTCATCTAATTACAAATCTCCCATGAATAAACTACACTCCACATGATCAATTCCAAGTAATAGCCGAATTGGTACATATGTAAAACATTCAACATTTAATTACTTATTCTTTAACCATACATCCAAGCATATACCTAAGGTCGAATATATATACATACAAGGTAATATGCATCCAATAATCTAAATCAATGAAAAATTTCGTTAATAACAAACTTGGCTTCTCATGACTTCCATACAATTATTCATAGCTCGAGGTCACTTAAACACATACTAAGCAATTGACATAGGCTAGTTTCAATACATATGCACATAAGTCTCATTCAATATAAATAATTTACTTGTAACGAGCCTTGTTATGGAACTTACTTTTTTTGCCAAAGAAAAAAAATTAACTTACAACTTTCAATAACTATACCAACCACATTAAAAATTTTAGCCATGAACGAATGTGTATGCTAACTCTTCACAAATATAAAAACATTAAACTAACTTATTCATAATACTTTTCTTTTAAAACCCGCTAAGCCAAATATATATAATGCACACATATACATATATATATATATATATATATATATACAAACTCAACATGCTCACTTAATTCATAGTAGAAGTAAAGCCATTTTCACAAGGCATTATAACATCTAATTCAAAAGATAAGCCCAAAATACTAGATTAGCCTATACATGCCATGGACTTAAAATTTATTTCCAAAAAGTACCAAAGTAATCGATAGTGTGCTTGACTTTGACAAGGATCCCCGAGCACGAGCTTCTACTATAAAGATCTATAAAACAAAGTAACAAACACCCCAGGTAAGCTTAAATGGCTTAGTAAGTTATAAGCAAAAGGTAAAGTGCACAACCATGCATTACACCATTTTCTTTTTAATTTATTCGATCTAACTATTGAATAATTCGTAAAATTTAAAACACATATTGGATTAACATTCATCAATCTCATGCTCATTAGAACTCAAAACAAATGGACTAAGTATTCATATCCTTCATACCATATCGAAATAACTTAAATAAATTTGCACCAAGATGATAAACCATTATTCAATATGTACATACCTGACACTTTTGTTTACCTTTACTAAGTGTTTCTATCCTTGAGCAAAAACCGATAACCCACACACACAGTGCCTTTCAACCGATCTCGCACACACAGTGCTCGGTGAATAAATCCGCACACACAGTGCCACTCAACCGATTTCGCACACACAGTGCTCGGTGAATAAATCCGCACACACAGTGCTCGGTGAATAAATCCGCACACACAGTGCCACTCAATCGATTTCGCACACACAGTGCTCGGTGAATAAATTCGCACACACAGTGCTCTTCAACCGATCTTGCACACACAGTGCTCGGTGAATAAATTCGCACACACAGTGCCACTCAACCGATTTCGCACATACAGTGCTCGGTGAATAAATCCGCACACATAGTGCTCTTCAACCGATCTCGCACACACAGCTTTCGGTGAATAAATCCGCACACATAGTGCCACTCAACCGATTTCGCACACACAGTGCTCGGTGAATAAATCCGCACACACAGTTTTCTTCAACCGATCTCGCACACACAATACTCGGTGAATAAATCCGCACACACAGTGCCACTCAACCGATTTCACACACACAGTGCTCGGTATTTATGCTCGCACACATAGTGCCATTATTTCATTTCATCCAAATAAATACACTTAAGATTAAAAATTCAAAATCATCACACTTCCCATCACATAATATCACATTCGGCAACAACCATTATACATAATAAAATATACATATATATATATATCCTCATTTTTAATTTCCAGCATCAATCACATTCTATTTTCACGTGTAACTATATTTGATACATATACAAATATTCAATCCACCCAAATTAATTCAAGCTTACATTTATAATATGCATTTTATTCTCACTTTCAATATAATAAAATATTTCCATACCACATTCGACTTTATATAATTAAGTCTATTATTTTACTTTAGCATATACAATTCAACATTGAATAAAATTTGTATCAATCCAATTGCTTACAAACTAACCTTGAAAGTCGACAATTTAAGCTTCCGGCTACTCATTTAATTTAGCTTTTTCCCGATCCACTCGATTTCTTTTTGTTCTCGGTCTAAAACAATTCCAATTAAGCTCATTTAATTTTATTTCCATACAATTTAATCCATAATTACTTTATTACATAATTTACTATTGTACCCCCAAACATTTATAATGTTTACAACTTAGTCTTTGAAGCTAAAAATAAAAAATAGCATGAATTTGACTACAACAATTAAGAGCCAATACTCTTGATCTCTATACCAGCCCTTTCTTCAATTTATGTTGCTATTAAACCCTTAAAAAATTTATTTTTATAAATAATCCCTTAGGCTAAATATCATCAATATTACTAAAGAGAAGCTTGTTAATCTAACATTCATCTATCATATTCTATCAACAATTATACAAACATCAAGCTTTTCATCCATGGCAACATTCACTTTGAACAACCAAATCAAAATTTGAATATGGGCAATATAGATTTCATGGCAACAACCTCAAAAATGCTTAAAATTCAAGAAATCAATTTCAAACTCTTACCTTAATTAAACATGCAAATTGGCGAAGGTTGGGAGCTCATTCTTTTCTCTTCTTCTTTCTTTTGTTCTGGTCAAAGAGAGAAGAAAAAGATGATAATTCCTATGTTATTTTGTTTTTATTATTTTAATGTTATCTAATATTATAATATATTATTACAACCACTTACTACACTTTAAAAATATAATATTAGCACTTCCCCACTAATTTCATAAGTCCATCATCCACTATATCACCAAAGGAAATTTTGCCACTCAAATCCTTATATTAAAAGAAACTACTAAATTTGGCCACTTATAATCATAATAGCTATTTTTCTTACTTACTCAATTTAATCCTTTCACTTAAATTAATCACCCAAACACACAAATTAATATACAATATTTTATCACATGTTTTACCACATAGCATAGATATCAAAGTATTAAATAATTTAAATAAATGAAAATATTATTTTTTTTATACCGGATTCGTGGTCCCAAAACCACCGTTTGTAATTGGGCTGTTACAATTACTCTAACTTTTTAAGCGGCACAAAGCCATGTAAATCGCCCGTGTGTGGCACATGCCTGTGTGGACTACAAACCACCCCTAGATTTGTTGTAAAACACAGAAATTAACATCTAATTCACCCCGATTACGAGTGCTTAAGAAACACACCTGAAACGCGCTTTCAAAGCCCTAAGAATCGACCAAAGCACCTCCACTACATCAATTTGAAACTTAATTTCACAAATACACAAAGACTAAGAAAGTTTTTGGTCATAACTGAATAGAAAGATTCGAGGACAATTGATTAAAACTCAAATAGTAGTACTTACCCTTTTCCCCTTAAAATCCTAATTAAACAAAAACAAGAGAACAAGAACAAATGGGGCGACTTAAAACTCTTAGAACTTTGGAGTATATCAATAGTAGAAGAAAGAGAAGAACAAAATAAAAGAATCAAGAATGATAATGAAAAAGAAAGAAACAATCATATCATAGCAAAAGAATCCCAAAACTCAAATTAGAAAAGTGTGAAAAGATATTTACATGAGAGAGTGTGGGAACGTCCACCTATAGACACATCTAAACTTAATTTCAATTAAACTCAACCACTTAGCTACACAACAGAAAAATAACAAAAAAAATCTATGATTGTACACATAGGGATTCAAACACAAGACTAAGTGGTAAGTTAACTCCTTACCACTGAACCAACAGGCTCATTCTAACCTTAAAATGCAAAGATAAACATAAAAGTCTATCCAAAACCACTAACTCATCCTACAAACATTGATCCTTCTAACCCCAATTTTGAGGTGTGACATCTGTAAAGGACCAGAAATGCTTTGCTTACGTATCATTAGGAAATGCATAAACATAAATACAATAGTAAGAAGGGGTAATATAAAAGTGTGTAAACTATAAAAATGGATCAAAGTAGATTGTCTCACACTAGCACTTCCACGCAATAACTCTATCAAAAGTGATCCTATTACCGAAATAGCTTTTGGAATACCTGTTATGGTTGTGACTACCCAATAACCAATTTGGTCTCGAGGTAAAAAATGACCAGTTATGCCAAAAAATGCGGTCAACACAACCAAAACCACGCCTATGACCCATGTAACACCCCTTACCCGTATCCGACGCTGGTGCAGGGTACTGAGAAACCATAAAAGTAACACATTTTAATCCCATGCTTAGCGTGTTTTTTGGATGTTTTATTATACAATTTTGTGAATTTGATGCTCCTAAATCCTTTAAATTCATGTTTCTATACTCAGGAGAGCATAGGGAAGCAAAAAGAGCGAAAAACGGGTTAACATCGGACAAAATGGGCTATCTTAAGGATCTACACGGCCAAGCCAGTACCACACGGGCTGAGCACTTGCCCGTGTAAACCATACGGGCTGATAACATGCCCGTGTCTCTGTCACACATTGCTTCGATTTCACACGGAAAAGCTAATTTTTAGAGTTTGTGAGTATTCTAAAGTCTATAAATACACACCAGAAGAAGACCTAGGGGAGCACGCAGAGTAGAACGAAGAAATTACTAGAAGGAAGCCGTCAGAATCATCTCGGAAGAAGATCCACTCCAAGATTGAAGATCTCCATCAAGTTCTTTAGAAGTTTTTGGGTTCTTTATGTCTTGTTGTTTTCTTGATTCTGAGATGTTTTCCTTTTACGTTATGAACTAAACTCCCTAAATACCTAGGGATGATGAAACCTAGATGAATCCTATTATTTAATTATCTAAATTATATAATAAATACTTGTTCTTATTCTTAATTATGTTTCTTAACCCTTGCTTTAATATTTCCAGGATATTAATTCAAGTTTGATGTGCTAATTCAGTGGAGCAAAAGGCCCTGTTTAAGAGTAGATCTAGGATAATTAAGCGGAGTTGATTGCAACCTTAGAAATAGGATGACATAAATCTACTGGATTAGAGTCAAACTAATAAGGGAATCCATAAATCGAGTTAATGTAATGATAGGGGTTTCAATTAGAAAGAGATTTCAATTAATCAACCTAGAGTTAGTTGTTCTTAGTCTCGAAAGAGATATTAACATAATTTAGAGATTTCTACGGATCAAGACAAGTGAATAAATTGTTTAATTCAGAGTTACAATAATAAGTGAAGTCTAGGTGGATTCTTCCTTGGGTATTGTCTTTATTCATTGGTTTATTCGATTACTTTCTTCACTCTCTGTCACATTCATAGTAAATTAGTTAGTTAAATTTTAGTTTAAAACAAATTCCCTTAATTATTAGGCTAAATAATAAATAGATAGTTATTACTAGTAATTTTAGTCCTTGTGGATACAATATTCTAGACTCATCATAGCTATACTACTGTTCGATAGGTGCGCATGCCTTTGTCGAAATTATTAATTAGTTTCGAGGCCATCAAGTTTTTGGCGCCATTTTTAGGGACTAGAATATTAAGAACGCTTAATTTTTATTACTTTAGCCTTTTTTATTTTTATTGCAATTTATTTTTGTTTTTATTTTAATTTACTAATTTTTCTTTTATTTACTTCTGGCAGGTATTTTTAGTTTATGACTAGAAGGAACCCGTCAGGACCATTGCTTTTTGACAGTGAGATTGAAAGTACTGTTCGCAAAAATCGTGGAGAAATAAGGCAAAGTCTACAATATATAAAGGAAGAGCAAGAGGACGATACCAATATTACCAAGGAGATGGCTGATAATAATCCGCTACCTCCTGTGGTTGTCGCAAATCCGGTGAATTAAAATCCTGCTTCTCGTACTATGTATGATTATGCTAAGCCCAATTTAACTGGGGCTGAATCGAGTATTGTTAGACCTGCTATTGCTGCAAATAATTTTGAACTGAAACCTAACACTATTCAAATGATTCAACAGTTTGTTCAGTTTGATGGTTTGCAGGATGATGACCCAAATACTCAGTTGCCCAACTTTTGGAGTTCTGTGATACTTTTAAGGTTAATGGCATTTCTGATGATGTCATTTGCCTTCAATTATTTCCTTTTTCCTTAAGAAATAAAGCTCAACGTGGTTGATCTCGTTACCACGAGGTTCTATCACTACTTGGGAACAGATGATCGAGAAATTTTTATTATATTTTTCACTGGCTAAAACGGCAAAGGTGAGGAATGATATCTCTTCTTTTGTGCAGATAGATTTAGAAACTCTTTACGATGAATGAGAAAGGTATAAGGACTTATTGAGAAGGTGCCCTCACCATGGGTTACCTTTATGGCTACAGGTTCAAACCTTCTACAACGGTTTGAACCCCTCAACTAGGCAACTAATCGATGCAGCCGCCGGTGGAACTCTAAACAACAAAACACCTGAAGCTACTTATTAGTTTATAGAAGAGATGTCACTGAATAAATATCAGTGGCAAGTCATGAGAACAAAGCCGAAAAAGCCGCCGGTGTCTTTAACCTTGACACGGTCACCATGTTATCAAACCAGGTAGAGCTCTTAAACAAAAAGATAATATGGTTTACGTGTTTCTACGCAGGTACATCAGGTGATGCAATGTGACACAAATGGAGGAGGGGTGAACACCATAGAATATCCATCTTACAACCCGAGCACAGAGAATGAACAAGTTCACTATATGGGTAACAATTCTAGACCTCAGAATAATCCCTATAGTAACACTTACAATGCAGGTTGAAAGAACCATACCAATTTCTTATGGGGTGGTCAAGGAAACCAAAGACCACAACCCCCTCTAGGATTTCAACAACAACCCTACCAACAGGAGAAGAAGCCGAACCTTGAGGAGATGCTAACAAAATTCTTCTCGGTGTCAGAAACCCATTTTCAAAACACCGAAATAACACTTAAAAATTAGCAAGCATCGATTCAAGGGCTCAAAAACAAAATAGGTCAACTTGCTAAGCTGATCTCAGAATGACCACAAGGTAGCTTGCCGAGTAACACCGAACCTAACCCAAAAGAGCAACTCCATACCATCACTATGAGTGACGAAGAAGGGTTAGTAGAATCTGAATCTGAATCAAGGCAAGAAATTGTGGAAAGTAAAGGTAAGGTTGAGGTGAGCTACAATGCACAGAAACCGGTAAGTAAAGAATATAAACCTCATGAGCCATATCCCAACGCGACGAAGAAAGACCATACCAATGAGCAATTTGGTAAATTTCTTAAACTCTTGAAAAACTTACATATTAACTTACCGTTTATTAAAGCTCTTTCGCAGATGCCCAACTCAGTTAAATTTTCAAAGGAGCTTTTGGCAAACAAACGGAAGTTAGATGATGCGTCGCACGTGGAGCTAAATGTAGTCTGCTCAGCCATTTTATAGAATAAACTACCCAACAAATTAAAGGATCCAGGAGTTTTACTATTCTTGTTTAATCGGTAGTTTAGATGTTAGTAATGCTTTGGCTGATTTAGGGGCGAGTAGTAATGTCATGCCCTATAAAATGTTTATGCAACTAGGTCTTGGGAAACCTAAACAAACTAGGATGAGCATTGAACTGGTAGATAAAACTATTAGATTTCCTAGGGGAATTGTTGAGGATGTGCTTGTAAAAATCGATAAATTTATATTCCCAGTCGACTTTATTATTCTAGACATGGATGAGGATAGTGACGCATCTTTAATCTTAGGACGACCCTTTTTAACAACTGCTAGAACTATCATTGATGTTGGCACAGGTGAATTGATACTTCGTGTAGTTGACGACATGATTAAACTCCAAGTTTGTGATTCTTTAGGATATCTAGTGATCGAGATGATATTACAAGTTCTGTTAATGTGAGTAACGTTGTGGCTCAAACTTCTTTGCAGAAAATCCCTAGGAAGAAACTGATGGAGCCACATTCTATCTTATGTGAAGAACACAGAATGACTCATGAGGAGCGAAGGCTTTAGATCAATGAACTAGACGAATGGAAGACACATCTCAAGGAGAAACCGAGAATACACGAAGCAAAACTGAAGCGACTCCATGATGAGCTTAAGGATGGAACGAACCACTTCAAGGTTGGTGACTAGGTCCTGCTAGATGAAATTGACCCTCGAATAATCACATTAGAGCTTAATGCAAATGGAGCGACTCATTTTACGGTACTCAATGTCTTCCCATACGGAACAATCGAGGTAACTCATTCTAATTTCGACACTTTTAAGGTAAATACTACTCGACTCAAATCGTATGTTGATAATAGAATTGATAGCGAGAAAGAGGAGTCTCGACTCCTGAACAATCGTAACTAAGCGAAAACGGGGTAAGTCGAGTTTAGACTCTAAATAAATGCTTCTCAGGAGGCAACCCGAGCATTAACATGCCTAATATACTAATTATATTTTATAATATTTTAAAAATTAATTAAATTAAATTTTAAAAAATGGTGTTTTAATACCCACACGACCTAGACACACGGCGTGTCCTTGGCCGTGTGGATCCTAGAGCTTAAAATCCCCAAAATTGACAGAGACATGGCCTGAATATAGTCCACACTGGTGTACGACACGGCCATGTGGACCACACGGCTTGGACACACGGGCATGTCCAAGGCTGTGTGAAAACTAGAACCTAATTTTTCAAAATTTAAAATTTAAAACAAGTCAAACGGCTCCACGGGCAATACACACGGCCATGTGTGAGGCCACAAAGGCATGTGTGGAATTCCACACGGTGTGGGAGAAGCGAAGAACTTCACACACGGCCATCGATGCAGCTGTGTGAAGACTGGACTTTTAAATTTCACAACGAACACGGGCTGGGGATAGACCACACGGGCGTGTGACACGGCCATGTGACCCAACACGGGCCGTTACACGACCGTGTCACCTATAAATCCCCAATTTCTTTTTTCTTTTCTTCTTCCTTCCACTTCTTCCCCAAACCCTAGCCCCCGCCCCCTTCTTCCTCATATCCGTCGCACCGCCAACCCTCCCACTCTCTTCTTCCCATTTCTTCTTCTTTGTGCCACCACACCTCCCAACCCCTATTCTTAAACCCTCTATCATCGCCCCCTCTCTCTCCTTTCCTTTCAATCCCCCTTCTTCGTTAAGCCCCACAATGCCGTAACCCTCACCGCCCCTCCCCGAGTAGACTCACCGTTTCCTAGTAGAACGTTGCGCCTCCGACCACTGCCCCACCATCGGTCACCCCTTTTTCCCTCTATTTTTAGTTTTATTTATTTATTTATTTATTTATTTTATTCTATTTTTTATTTTTATTTTTATATTTCATTATTTTGTTTATTATTATTACCTTTATTATTATTTCTATTTATATTAGGTTTATTATTATTTTTATTATTTTTATTTTCTTTATTTAGTTATTTTATTCTTATTATTATTCCCTTAAATTAGTTATTCTTAGTATCTTGTTATTTCTATATATTTGCTAGTTAATCTTTCTTAATTTATCTTATTAGTTTTCTTATTATTTTTATTAGCTAGTTAATTTTTCTTTTCTCTAGATATTTGATAATTACTATTATTCTTTAGTAACTCATTGTTAATAATTATTTTTTAGTCATTTTTATAACCATTATTGTGAGGCATTCTTAGCATATTGTTCAGGGATTTAAATTACGATCATGGTCAGATTTTCGATCACATTATGCTTATCGCGAGCTTGTAACATAAAGGATGCTATTGCGGTCACTGGGGGTATCGCGGTCGTGAATTTTAAAAAAAAATTCACACAACTTATTGTAAAAGATAATAGCGGTTTCGACAGTAGGTTTTGAACGATGCCGCTACCACTATATAACGACCGCTATTTCGGTAACGGACCACTATTTAAATCCTTGATATTGTTTCAATTTCTTTGCTCACTAGTTCTTAATTTATTAGTTTGAATGATGTGTTCTTAGTGCTTGGCATTAGGATTCTTTATTTATTTCTGATTTTTATTACTAGAATATAATAAATCTTTATTATTTTAGTAGTAAATTACTATTTCGGACTACTGGGATATTACATCCTTGACTTTGGTAATGCTTGATTTACTTATTGAAAATCTTTTACGTTTTCTGGTACATCATGACAAATACTCGAGGCAAGACTAAGGTCGTCGTCCCCGCTTCGAAAAAGCGGAAAGGTCCTGGCGCGACCTCTTTAAACGCCTCTGCTGAAGTTCACCATCCTTACCTTAGATTTTTTGTGGACCAACCGGAGGACTTATTTCAACTCCTTCGTATACGACCACTAGGTTTGGACCGATGCATTGACTGGGCCTCGTTGGAGCAGGCCCACCTCGCTGATGAGGTTCGCGTTTTCATCATCCAAGCCCCATGAGACCATTTCTTTAGTATCGTTGAGCCTACATATATGGAGCTTACCTTGGAGTCTTGCTCGACATTTCACCTTCAGCGCATCATGTCGGTCCATGACGAGCCAGGCACCATCACTTTTCGCCTTGGTGGTTTGGTACGTCATATGAGCGTCCTAGAATTCAGTGCTGCTTTGGGACTCTACACAGAAGAGTTCATGAGTGCCAAGGACTTCCTTCAGCTTCATCGACATATTCATCACTCACCTTCGAGTTGTTGGACTGATCTCACAGTGACTTGACATCTTATGATGCTAGTCACTCGAAGGCGACTTCTCTCTATCCAGCCCTAAGGTATATTCATGCCCTTTTAGCCCATTCTTTAACAGGATGGAGAGAGAGCATCGGAGTCATCACCACTCATGACACCTATTTTCTATGGAGCATGGCACATGGCCATATATTTGATCTGGCGTACTTCATTGGTTTATCCTTCCACCATCAGACTGACCGCCACAAGAAGAGCTCCATCTGCCTAGGCCCTTACATGACTCACCTCGCTCGACATTTCGGTCTCTTCAACACACTGGAGCAGTCCTCCACACTCACACTTGTCGGCCAGATGTCCCCTCAAGGCATCTCGAGTATGCTACACATGAGGATGATCGAGCGGCATCGTGGATTTGATCCTCCCCAGTATCGAATGTCTCATTCTGATGATCAGGATGATCCCGAGGACATCACTGATGAAGTCCCTCTCTCTCACGAGGATCAACCTCATCCTCCACCTCCGAGTCAATGACCTCCTTCTTCTGCTACTACTTTGACAGACATATCCGAGTGTCTCACTCTCTTCGAACAGTAGTGCTTTCAGCGGTTCGACAGTCTCAAGGCCAAATTGCAGCAGATCTGCCACCATTTCCATATTTCATCATTAGCACCGACGACTCACGACGCGTCTGACGATGAGGACCTTTGAGTCCATTTTTTATTTTTATCTTTATTTTTATTTTTAGTTTATTTTCCTTTTATGTTTCCTATTATCTTTTCAAAGACTTGTCTTTTATCTTTTGAACTTTATTTTAGTTTTTATAATTGTTCCTAATCGAGTAATCCATTAATCTTCTTCCACAGTTGTGTTTATTTTCTTAATAGTTACTCAGAATCATGCACTTCACTTTGCTATATCCACAATTCCACGTTTACTATTCCAAGGATATCATCCAAAATTCAGGAAGTTTCACTTCTTTCCCTCTCTTATGATGCTCTCATTATATTGTTATTATCTATGTTGGTACATTGAGGACAATGTACATCTTCAGTGTGGGGAGATTAATTATATCATTATTAGAAAATCCCTGAATTATGTCTTGTTCTTAAGTAATTTTCTCATATTACTATTAAAATAAAATTTTTATTGATTTATGATTTCTATTGATATGTTTTGGATTAAGTCATAGGTAATTGTGCATTAATTGTTTAAACTTTAAGACATTAGAGAATCAAGCATTATAAGTCTATTTTCAGAATTAAAAATTTGTTAGGTTGTTTTCCCTAAATTTAAATATTACCTTGAAGTTTGAAACTTGCAAGATTGACATCAAAAATTATAATTTTTGTAAGATTTTGAGCCTTTTAGAGCATACACTTTTCTTGCTCACTTTATTATAGGTTATGAGTGTGTCAATATTGATTTGTTATTCTAGAACTTGCTTCAATTATGCATGTCAAGACCACACCTTTGATTTGATATACTAAGATGATAAAGGCACCTAGGTTTTAACCCACTTATTCCATTAAAAGCCTACCTTCATAATTAACCCTTAGTGAATCCCTTTGAGCCTAATAAATCGTTTCTTGACTCACCTATTAATATTAACCCAAAACTCATTTTTTTATTCGTTATTCCCATTTTATTGACTCCTTTTTGTCGAGATCTGATTTGGTTAGTTTCCTAACTATGTTCTTTTGTTTCAGTTGTTAAATTCTTTCTTATTGTTCAAAAAAAAAAAAAAAGTGGAAATATATATTCATTTATGTTGATTATTACTAGTCTTTTAAGTTTGAGCTTAAGTAATTAATTTTATTTTCTGAAAAGAAGCTCATGATTTTCTTTAATTTCGATTGATGTAATTTTTCAGTATTAGTTCATTTTTTATTAGGTAATATATCAATTCAATCTCGATTCTAACTTTCTTTTTCAGCCTTTATCCACACCTTTAACCCAAGCCCCATTACAACCCTTTAAATACCTTTTGATTTGTATATCATCTCATTTTATAGTGGTGGAGATTTGATTTTCATTCAAGCCTATGGTAATAACTTTTCATGTTTTGACTTTTGAGTGCTTAAATTTTTGAACCTTAAACACTTCAAGTGATTTGAGCGAATCTTTAGTGAGGATGTCGAATCTTGTCGGTTTTGAATTAAAGGTAATTATTTAGATAAGGGAAAACACCTATGTTTTAAAGTTATAAAAATGTTTGACTTGGATTGTTTGAATCTTTAGTGCTCTTTTAGTTAAATTATCAATGTGTGATTATTTGAGAATTATGATAAGACATTATTGATGAGAATTATGAATTGAGGAAGTTTAATTTTAATTGTGAGTTGAGGATTTTACTTGAGGACAAGCAAATGCTTAAGTGTAGGGATATTTGATAAACCATAAAAGTAACACATTTTAATCCCATGCTTAGCGTTTTTTATGGATGTTTTATTATACAATTTTGTGAATTCGATGCTCCTAAATCCTTTAAATTCATGTTTCTATTCTTAGGAGAGCATAGGGAAGCGAAAGGAGCAAAAAAGGGGCCAAAATCAGACAAAACAGGCCATCTTAAGGATCCACACGGCCAAGCCAGTACCACACAGGCTGAGCACATGCCCGTGTAAACCACATGGGCTGGACAGACGCTCGTGTGCCAGCCCGTGTCGATCGTGAGCCATACAAATCTGCATACGGCCTGGGCATTCTCACGCAGGCTGATCACATGCCCATGTCCCTGTCGCGCCCTGCTTTGATTTCACAAGGAAAAAAGCTAATTTTTAAGGTTTATGAGCATTCTAAAGTCTATAAATACACATCAGAAGAAGACTTAGGGGAGCACGCAGAGTAAAACGAAGAAATTACTCGAAGGAAGCCGTTGGAATCATCTCAGAAGCAGATCCACTCCAAGATTGAAGATCTCCATCAAGTTCTTTAGAAGTTTTTGGGTTCTTTATGTCTTGTTGTTTTCTTGATTCTGAGATGTTTTCCTTTTACATTATGAACTAAACTCCCTAAGTACCTAGGGAGGATGAAACCTAGATGAATCTTATTATTTAATTATCTAAATTACATGATAAATACTTGTTCTTGTTCTCAATTATGTTTCTTAACCCTTGCTTTAATATTTTCAGGATATTAATTCAAGTTTGATGTGCTTATTCAGTGGAGCAAAAGTCCCTGTTTAATAGTAGATTTAGCATAATTAAGCGGAGTTGATTGCAACCCTAGAAATAGGATGACATAAATCATCAGATTAGAGTCAAATCTAATAAAGGAATCCATAAATTGAGTTAATGTGACGATAGGGGTTTTAATTAGAAAGATATTTCAATTAATCAACCTAGAGCCAATTGTTCTTAGTCTCGAAAGAGATAGTAACATAATTTAAGGATTTCTACGGATCAAGACAAGTGAATAAATCGTTTAATTCAGAGTCACAATAATAAGTGAAGTCTAGGTGGATTCTTCCTTGGGTATTGTCTTTATTCATTGGTTTATTCGATTACTTTCTTCATTCTCTATCGCATTCATAGTAAATTAGTTAGTTAAATTTTAGATTAAAACAATAAGGCTAAATAATAAAAAGATAGTTATTACTAGTAATTTTATTCCTTGTGGATACAATATTCCAGACTCATCATAGCTATACTACTGTTTGATAGGTGCGCTTGCCTTTGTCGAAATTATTAGTTATTTTCGAGGCCATCAGGTACGAGGCGTTACCTTACTTAAATGCATACAAACATACAATTTTGAGTAGTAAAAGTTAGTTCAAATTCAAAACTTTTCAAACTTCCTCTTAACATCCTTAATAAGGGCCTACGAGGCCCAAAATACGCTTTAGGAACAATTCTGGATTAAACCGAGCATTATCATAAACAATAGAAAATTTCATTAAAAATAGGGCACACGCCCGTGTGATCTCATAATCGGCCATGTTGAAGGCCCGTGTAGCTCACACGGCCTAGGCATTTAGGGACATGTCCATGCCTCGTGCCCGTGTGAATTTATTTTCTAACATCGATCCTACATGGGTTTTCATATGGCTTGGCACACGTCCGTATCCATGGCCCGTGTCCCCCACACGGCCATGACACGCCCGTGTCTCAAGCCTTGTGCAAAAACCTTGACATTTTGTTTCTGACGTCATCAATCAATTAGGGTCACACTTTCAAGGCACATGGCCATGTACAAAGCCGAGTGAAAATTCTAAATTTCACATTCAAGATGCAGACTTCACATGGCCTGGGCACAAACCTATGTCCTATGGCCGTGTTTTCCACACGGTTGAGACACAAGGCAAGTGTCTCAGCCCGTGTGGTTACTATTGGGCATTTTGTTTTGCCAAATTAGGGTGCAGGGGACACACGGCTGAACTACACGCATGGGGCAAACCAAGTGTCATACACGGCCTAGAAACACACCCGTGTGTCTACACGTGTAGACAATATAAAGCTATCTTCCAAGATTTATTGCCACCTTTACTTGCAACAACCTAAACCACACCCAACAAAACCAATCCACATACAAATACATGACCAAATCAACCAAAACCAAGACATCCACACATCAAGGCCACTATACTTCATTCACATGCAAAACTCATCACATACTTTATCAATTCAATCATGCAACCTACTCATTCATGCATTAATATACCAAATACTCAACCATGCAATTTGCTCAATCATGAAAAACATCATCATTTCCATAAATCAACAACAAATATTAGCCATTATCCATGGCCTTAGACAAAATGGATCAACTTCATGACAAGCCAGCACATATAGCCAAAACAATATGACACTTAACAAAAAGACCCAGTCCCTATACATGCCATACTTAAAATAATAAGGCTAACTATACCAAATGCTTCAATTGATAGTGTAATCGATGCCTCCGACGTCTATTGATCCCCAATCTAGCTTGGCGGCACTATAAGAAAATGGAAAAGAGAGGGAATAAGCATAAAGCTTAGTAAATCGCATGTAAATAATTAACAACAATTACCATGCATTATCATACTCATAACATATTATAAATTTGCACATAATTCTCAAATGATTAAAGGCATAACTTACTTATTTTCATCCTTACTAATCATACAACATAAATCGAGCTCATTTCTCATGAATTTCGTGTAGGTACCTGTATCACTTACAACATAGTCATAATTTTTCTCACTTTTGACACAAGCTTTAAATTACCTGTTGAACTAGTTGGAATACCAAAGGATACCCGACAAGCCTCACACAAGAGGGTATGATGCCGATGCCATGTCCCAGACATGGGTTTTACATTGGCTCACATATCAAGGCCGATGCCATGTCCCAGACATGGTCTTACGCTAGCTCTCATATCAATGTCGATGCCACATCCCAGACATGGTCTTACACTGGCTCACATATCGAGGCCAATACCATGTCCCAAACATGGTCTTACACTAGCTTTCATATCAATGTCGATGCCATGTCCCAGACATGGTCTTACACTAGCACACATATCACCCAAATGTCATGGCATAGATATTCAATCTATTCCTAAGGTTCAATCGGGAGTTTTTACTACATCAATTCTTATCATGCGTATTCACAACAATAATTATACACTATATGCCATATTAATTTTCAATACATAATAACTATAAAGTTGTATTATTTACGTACAACTTACTTCCGTATACAAAATATGGGCGACTAGTCCAAATTTAGTCCGAAAGCTTGGTTTTTCCAAGGTCTAGGTCCAAATTCCGTTTTTCTTGATCTATAATGATAAAATTTACTTATTTAATCACCACATTAATCAAGACATTCCAAACTTCCTACTTTGGCAAAATTACTGTTTTGCCCTTAGACTTTCACATAATTACGATTTTACCCCTAGGCTCGTAACACAATTTTAATCAAATTTCCTCCTTTAACAAGCCTAGCCAAACATTTATTACTCTTATAGCAACTCACAAATACAATTATTTCACACAGTTACTACCCATTTTATAACTTTTACAAAAAAAAAAGGTCCATTTTAGGTGATTTCATGAAAAATCCTTTCACAAAAGTTGTTTATTAAACAACCAAGTTTCATTTTCTTTCATAAAATTTCAGCAAACAATACAAATAGTCTCATTGCAAGTTTAAGCTATAGGGTTTCCAAAAACACAAAAATTATCAAGAATGACCATTAAAATCACTTACTTGAAAGGGTGAAGAGTTGCTGAAATTTCAAGCTTCCAAAACCCTTATTTTTGCTGAAAATTTCTGTGGAAGAGGAAGAAGATGGGAAAAGATGACAACTTTTTCTTTGTTTTATTTTATTTTATTCATTTAGTCACCTAATGCCACCAACTTTGACCATTAATGATTTTTGAATTCCATGTCCAGCCACCACTAATTTTATTGGCTTTTTTAATCAATAAGGACCTCTACTTTAGTGTTCCATAGCTATTTAACACCTTTAGCTTGTAGAACAAAACTTTCACACTTTATACGATTTAGTCTTTTTCAAAATTAAACATGAAATCGCTAAAATTAATTTACCAAAATTTTCAAAAACTAATATAATCATGCCATGACACTTGAAATAATATTAAAATAATTTATTTGACCTCGAATTTGTGGTCTCGAAACTACTATTCTGACTAGGGCCAAAAATCGGGCTGCTACAACCCAAGTTAATTCGTGAGGTTTTTTAAAACCACTAGTGAGACACTAGGTAAAAGTTTGTTTTAAACCGCAAGGTGTTTCTATGTTCACGAATCATGTTTTGAGTGTATATCTAAGTAAGGGAAGCTTTATTCTATGCAAATCATCCTGTGTGGGATCGAATCATGTTTTGAGTGTATATTTAAGTTAGGGAAGCTTTATTCTATGCAAATCGTACTGCGTGGGATCTCATCCCTCGTTTAAATTCTATTTTTTAAGTTTCTTATTGATAATGCTAGGATTAGGACGGACATTAGGATCGGATGTTTGAGATAAGCTTGTTGACTTGGATTAATTTTGGTTTGCTTACTTGATTTTTGTCAGAGTTTGATCTTACTATAAAAGCACTTTTATTTTATTTTTTTAAAAATATTTATAACCTTTATAAAAGTATACTTTAGAATTTATTTTAAATATAAAACATTATTTCACTTATTCTATATTTACAAATTCTAAAATTATTAAAATGAAGCATCAAATTCTAAAATTATTAAAATGAAGCATTCATATGATGTAATTATTTTATTTTAATTTGAAGAAATTATTAAAATTGGTTTTCATATAAATTCAAAATAAATAATATTTATAATCATTTTTAATACTACTAATTTAATAGTATCATTTTCACAATATTTTTCATAACCTTTTTTAAAGGTCTAAACTATGATTTTGCAACAACACCAACAATCGTAAACTAAGCTTAAGAAAAATAAGTTAGGATGAGAATCTAGTAGTTAATGATGAACATGTGGTGGAGATGAGATGATGGATGAAAAGGAGAAAGCGATTCACCCTAAGTGGGCAGAGAGTCATAAAGATAGGAGGAGGAGGCGATTAGAATCTGTAAAGTTAAGGAGAGAAGGCGATTCACCCTAAGTGGGCAAAAAGTCATGAAGAGAGGAAGAGGTGATTGAGATACTATAAAGTTGGGGAGAGAAAGACAGTTGTTGCTGAAGGAGAAGAAGATCTCCTACCAAAGAGTTAGGAGAGCCATATATAATATTGACCTTTCTACATAACATGTCCTCCTCTAATGGGCAAGCCTGTAATTTGGTAGTTTCTTGTTAGGTTGGTAATAAAATTTGATGTGACTCATTAGAGGGTATGTGTGACAAGTGATTGGTGTACTTTTGATCACAAGCGAAGTGTGCATGAAGCAAAGTAGGTCTTGCAACGAGGATATCACTGATGAAGGTCCAAGATATATATGTTTAACGGAGTAAGGTGATGGAGGTACCTTTGCCTCAGTACGTGTAACACTAGCACTAGAGTAATTCCATTTATATTGCATTGGAGAAATAAAATGTAAAAACTTCCATAAACTATCCAAGAGAGAAATTGAAAAAAAATATCAAAATGCATTTAATTTGAAAAATAAGTGCACTATATTATAATAGGAATACTAAAAAAATATGTTAAGTAGTTTATATTTAAAATTTTAATAAAAGAATATATATATATATATATTTAAAAAAGTATATAATTACTAAATATTAAAAATATTTTTTTAAAATTTCGTTAAAATAATATGAATCGGCTTTGGATGGAAAGAATTTAAATAAAATCTTAAGACTTAGTTAACAAGTATGATTTTACAAAAAAAACTTGACACAAATGAACACAAACATCTCTGCTTCAGATCCCAAATATTTTGTTTATGCGATGTAGGTTGGTTTTGCCTCTATTTTAGGAGATCCAATGAACCACCACACTATTAGCCTCACACCTTCCACCTTACTCAAATATGCAACCTTATCAACTTGAATCACACAGAAAATAATCCAAGCTTTGAATATTACTCTAAATTGGCAAGACAAAAAGAAAGGAGTATTCACCATTGCTGGCTGCCATGTGTGAGATTAGGCCCCTAATCACTAACAGTTTGGAAGTTAGGGGCCAAACTTGACCCAGCATTGATCAAAAACATTCATCCTATTCTCAATATATGAAATCAATCTGCAGTATAATCTGATGGTTTTTTATATACATCTGTTTTTAATTTCTCCCCGACTCTTAATAATAATATTGATACTAATTGAGATAAGATCCGGGGTCTGTGTGGTAATTTAATGTATGGTATATAAATTGAAATAAATAATACTCTAATATCTTCAACTGATATTGTGAATTGTGACCCTGTACTGCTTTTTATTTTTTCTTTCAGAACTAACAAATGACCTATTTCAGCTAGTTGAAGATGTGGTCCAATCTCTCCCTCTCTCTTTCTTTCTTTTTTTTTTTTTTTTTCCACCTCGAGCTATCCGAAAACAATTTTTTAAAAAAAGTTTGATATTTTATGTTGCTAGGATGATTTTTATAAAATAACCGAATTAAAAGTATAAAAAACTACCAATAAAAAGAAAAAGAAAAGATTAGATGAAAAAGGGTTTAGTGTAAGCAAAACAAGATTTGGAGTAAAAAACAAAATATAAGTAATAGCAATAGCAATAATAATAGTGAAATGACTACTAAGTATGTGAGAGATGCGTTGTCATGCTTTATGGTAGGTGACTAAACAACCACCTTTCATCTCACATGTACACTATCAATCTTTTTGATGTTATAATACTAAACACAAGAGGATGATCTACTGGTATTTTTGTATAATGTTGCGGGTTAAGTTAGCACACAAATTGAAGCTTCAGCACATCACTCATTTCACCTTTGATGCCAAGAAAAAATAATTGCTTTTCATTGAAAAGGTACATTCCAAATATGACAAGAAGAAGCATGAAATATTCAATTGCAGTATACATTGTCATAACAGATCAATCAACTACAAATTTCCAACCAACAAGTTAATTGGACCAAACAAAACAACTTGTAAGATTGAACATCAATGGCTACTTCAAACAAAACAACTAATAAGCAGCATTACCTTGAATCCGTAAAGAATGAATGAAATAATATGAAGATTTCTTTTTCTCTTTCTACTGTACAGTGTACATTCCTTGAAAGCTTTTATTCCGGAACAACAATGGCGGATTCAGTTTGAAATCAACCCCAATAATGGTTCGTGTTTGTGGGTGGTTCCGACCCACCATGGTTCGAACCCCATATGAACACTGCTTGTCCCTTCTTCAACAGGAGCTGGCAGGTTAAGATCAAGGAAATCACGAATTTCAGGGATTGGGTTTTGGGTTTCAATGGTTTGGCTTCTGTTTTCTTTCGCTTCAGCGACTAAATGAGACCTTTTGTGACCACCCAGAGCTTGGCCTGATGGGAAAACCTTGAGACAAATGGGACATTCATGGCCTTTGTTCTTCTTAACAACCCCATTGCTGTCTGAAACCAAGTTAGCAGTGTCGGTGGCGGATGTCGGGTTTGGTTCCGGAGAGGTTTCAGTTTCAGTGCTGGTTTCACTGTTGTCGGAAGCAGAGCAGCCTTTGGTTCTTTTATGACTAGCTCGATGGCCACCAAGAGCTTGGTATGAATGAAAAATCTTCTTACAAGTTGTGCATTCGAACTTGCTTCTTTTGTGAGGATCTTTGCAGAATTCAGATTCAACAACATCAGATGTTTGATCATATGTTTGAATCACTAAGTTCTTGTTTTTTCTCTCAGACTCCATTACTGCAGATTCCAAGTTCTTCAGCTTTGGTTTCTTAATCTGAATTTTAGCTTCCGAAAACATAGAATTGTCTGAATTCAGACCAACCCAATGTCTGACATCTCTAGAAAGCATCATCAAACTTAAAGCAACCTCTTCTTGTTGTTCTTGCTCAATTTCAGACATGACAGAATTTGGAGTTCCTATGTACCTTGTTCTTCTTTTGGATCTCCTTTTTTTACTGGGAACACCAGTTTCATTGTCGGATTGGCTATCAACAACCGGCTTTTGCTCACCATGACTCCAAGAATCTTGCTCTTCCAAGCTGTTAACGGGACTTTTTTCTTTGTCTGAATGACACTTCATGTGACCAAACAATGCCTTCCATGATTGGAAACCTTTGCCACACTCTTTGCAGACCTTGTCATGAACTGAACTGTCTTCACTTAAATCTGTCAGTCTCCATGTCTTCTTGGGGTTCTCTCTCAGGATATATCCACCATCAACACCAGTTTCATCAGTGTTTGAATCATGGAGGACATTGTTGAGAGTCACAAGCTTTTTCTTATACAACTTCTCATCTGTTTCAACTGAATTGTTGTTGTTGTTGATGATGTTGTTCATATGAGACCTCATATGACCACCCAAAGATCTACCACAAGGGAAACTCTTGCTGCAGAACTTGCATACATGCTTGAATTCTTGTTCTTCTTCCATTGAAAAAAAAAAACACCTCAACAATTCACAGTTCAAAGATCAATAAACCAGACCGAACTTAAAATCTGGTCAAAGAATTGGAAAGGATGATCGAATAGTTGATCTGATGAAACATAGAAAAAAAAGCCAAATGGCAATGAAACAGAACACTGTAAAGACAAAAATAGTAACAACTCAGATCAGAAAATTAAGGGGGGTTTTTTGGGGCTACACTTTAGAAACAGATCTGGTAACTGAACCAAAGAAGTTTAACTGAAATAACAATAAATATGGCTTGTTGGGGGTAGTTTAAGAACTTGAAATATGAAGAAAAGGATCAAAAAGTTCGAAGAAGTGGGGGACTCTGTTTGCTATTGTTTTTAGCTTTGTTGCTAATAATGGCGATGAACAAAGCCAAATACAAAAAATACAGTTAAGAGAGAGTAAGTGTTCCCTTCTCTCTCTTCAGTTTTTTTTTTCCTTTCACTTTCTCTACAAAACTTTGATTATATTTGGAGGAGAAATCCATGCATGGAAGCAAAGATTCAAAAAATAAAAATAAAATAAATAAAAAAGAAAAAGAAAGTAAAGAGAGAGGAAAGATAGCAGCACATGCACTCAAACTGAGAATCCTACGCCATCCCCTATTAAAAAAAATAAAATAAAGACTATATGAATACATGAATTAGTTCCATATCCAATGGCTGTGATTTATTGAGTGGTTGAGCATCCCAAAGGTGTAGGAGGAAGTGAGCTACTATAAAACCAACTGCCCTTCCCTAACTATTCTTTCCTTTGTCTTGCTATTAAGGAATAGCCAGCTTCCCCACTGTCCCCACTCTTCTAAGTGAAAGCTTCCACTCTTTTATTCTTTCTTCTTTCTTTTCTTTTTTTATTTAAAAAAATGTATATGCTATTCACTCGATGTAAGCAAGGAAAGGGTATGCTTATTTGGTACTACAAATAGGGGGGTGAATGGTAATTTTGGTAAGTTGAGATCATGTCAATTGGAGTGATTTGATTGGATGGTAGGACATGGGGGGCAATGCTGTACTTTTGAGATTGAGAAGCTCTCTTCTTACAAATGAACTGTACTTTCATCTCCTGCAGATTGCACCTGCCTTACTTTACATTCCATTCCATTCCTATTCTTTTCATAATATTTTATATTTTTATGAAAAAGTTTTTAACATTTCAAGCTAAATTACACCATTAATTACTTAATTTCTATATCGAAAACTTTTGCATTTTGGATACAATCATTAAAACCGATTTCATTTTCGTCACTTAACATTAATTAATATTATTTTTACACTTATTTTAGTTGTTCCGTCATATCTTGTTTTTTAAACCTCAATTTGGAAAGATGTAGCTCAAAAAAGAAAAAAAAGAAAACTGGACAGCTTGTTTGGAAAGAAAGAAATTTATTTTGGCTTCACCAGGTAATTTCCTTGAAATGTAGTCTACAACTTGAACCTACAGAGTTGTAAACTGCAAGGCCGATTTTTTTTTTTAAATATTATCTTACTGTAGAAAGTGAATGCGAAAGTATCGCATTTAAGCATTATTGTCTACTCTTATGAAACACTTCCCTACAATAAATCATATATTAGAAGAAAAGCTGTGTGCGATTTTTCTTTTATTAAAAAAAGGGAATTGAGATGTTAGCTCATGTTATCTTCACTATTACATTGTCAGGAACTGTCGAATAGTGATGATAATGGCTGCCGGCCTTTTGTTCATCAAAATTAATAAGCTAAGGCAGCCAGCCGGCTTTCATCTTTGCATTGAAACACCAACGTGAATGTCTTATATATTAGTTGATAATCCCCATTAAATCCCATCTTTTGTGCCCTCTTTGCCGGCATCTTACTACAATGTTTAGCTGTTAATTTTCTTCTTCTTTGTTTTTTTGTGTACTGATCGGTGAAGAGGTGTCAAATACTAAGTGATCAAGGCAAAAACTGTATTATATTATATAGTATCATGTGCCTGCACATCATGAATGCCTATGATGCCCACCGAGCATTTAAGCACTATGTTGTTTCACCCAATTACATTTTTTTTTTTTTTTTTTTATGTATATGAATTAATCAGGCATGTATTTCATGTATAATTGAAATTAGTTTTTTTTTTTGTTGAATAATAATAATATACTATATAAAATCTAGATGAATAAGGTTGAAGTGATAAATCATCATCATCATCATCATCATCATCATCACATAAATATATGCAGTGGGTGACTGGGTGTGGTAAATGGGTAGTGGCTATGTGGTTGCAGAAACTTGACTTGAGAGTGAAGAGTGTTGGGCTGCTATATAATATATAGCTTTGGTCCTTCAGTTTAAAGTCATATGATATGCTCAATTTGACAAGTAGACAACTTACTATTATATATATATATATATATATTCCTCTCTCTCCTCTTAATTCTGCCCTACTACCTTTTACATACATACATACATGTGTATGTGATCATTAGACTCGTCCATGGTCTAAAACAGGTAGAAGAGATTCATCAAGCATAAAGACAAAGAAGGGCATCTTATGTTAGCAATTTTAGAAGAAATATCACTACACCAAAATAGACTTTTAGCTGCGTTTTTAGTGGCGTTTTAAAGAAAAATACCGCAAATAGTATATATTAGCGGCGTTTGAAGGAAAACGCCGCAAAAAAAAAAGATCAATAGCGGTGTTTATTAATAAAACGCCGCTAAAAAGGACATATAGCGGCGTTTATTTGTAAAACGCCGCTGAAGGTCTGAGCATTAGCGGCGCTTTTGGGGAAACACCGTAAAAGTCGAGCATTAGGCGCTTTTCAAAAACGCGCTAAAAGTCGAACATTAGCGCTTTTGAAAACGCCGCTAAAATTGAACATTAGCGGCGCTTTTGGGAAAACGCCGCTAAAATTGAAGCATTATTAGCGGCGTTTTGGGAAACGCCACAAAATTTTGAGCAAAATAACATTGTTTAATTTTTTGAACTTTAGTGGCGTTTTTATAGAAAGCATACAAAAAGAATATTTTATTTTAGGGTTAATGATTTAGGACTTAATTAAGGTTTAATGTCTATAGTTTATAGTTTTAAGGTTTATGATATAATGTTCATTATTTTGGGTTAATGGTTTATGTTTTATAGTTTAGGGTTTATGGGTTTCTAAATTAAGTTTAAGGTTTAGAGTTTTTTAGTTTAGGGTTTAGTGTTTTCTCGTTTAGAGTTTATGTTTTATTATTTATTTAAAGGTTTATAGATCATGGGTTTTTGGATCATGTTTATGGATTACGGTTTAAGTGTTGGAGTTTAGGGGAATAGGTTAAGGGTTATGGGAGTAATATGGTTTGGGGCCGGTTAATCTTTAAGGGTTATTGTTTTATGGTTTAAGGTTTACGAGTTATAACTTAATTTTTAAGTTCTACGAGTTACTATTTCAATTGTTTAGGGTTTAGGGATACTATGCATGGTTTATAGTTTATAGTTTATAGTTTAGGGTTTAAGGGTGTATGATTTAGGGTATAATTTTTAGGGTTAGGGTTATGGATTTAGGAATTAATCTTAGATTTTTAGAATATAAAAAAAGATAAATATAAATTATTATTTTAAAAGAATACATATCAAAATGTGTTAAATCCTAAAAGCATACATGAACTTTAATTTGATCCAAATCTTGTAAAATATAAACATAATTATTGATATTATTAACATCATTTTTATTATTGCATACATAAAATTTATATTTACTCAAGATAAAAATAAATAAAATTTATATTTACTCAAATAAAAATAAATTGATGTATTTTATATTTCAAAATAATGTGTATGATTAAATCAAAATTAAAATTTCAATGTATATATATTTAGGGTTTAATTAAGGATTAAGAGGTTAATGGTTTTATGGAATTTAAGAAATAATTAAAACATTAGTGACGCTTTTTACAAAAAAACGCCGCAAAAACGCACCACTTTAGCCAAAACGGTGTCGTGTCAGTTGTGTTTGTTGTGGCATTAGCGGCATTTTTACTAAAAACGCCACTAAAGATCGGAATTACCGGCGTTTTTCTAAAGCGCCGCAAAATGTAAAGTTATACAATGTCATTTTTGTTTTATCCATTCCCGAGACCCCTTATTGGACGACGTCGTTTTGTCAAAATTGAAAAAAATTTTAGTGGCGCTAGTGAATAAACGCCGCTAAAACTCAGACATTAGTGGCACTAGGTTGCAAACGCCACAAAATGTTTTTTTTGAGCAAAATGGCGCGTTTTTTCCGTGTTCGGTTTTATCCCCAATCCAACCCCGAAAACCCTTCTTGTTTTCCTCTAATTGAATACCCTAAATCCCTAACTCCCAAAATCTTCGTCCGACCATCTGCTTTGTCACTGACGACTATTCCCTTTGCCGCATCACCGTTGACCTTCCTCTGTCTCATCTCCTTCGACACTCTGCTACATCACTGGGTAAGTCTTCCTATGTATGTTCGATTATTTCGCAAAGAGCAGTAAGGTTTTATAAATTTCGATGATGACTAAAATGAAATGATCCTTATTGGAATGCTTAGAATCTTGTTTTTTCTTTTGAGACAGGTTTTATGTCTAACCTATGAATATATACCAATGAGATTGATATAATGCAGTCTTAATCTACAATCATATTTGATTTCAATTTGCAATATTAGGTTACCTTTCATTTCTTTTTTGTAATCCTTGTTTTCTTCTTCAGCCGTGCTATTATATGTTCCTTAAGTCTTTTTGCAGCATTAATAATTTGTAGGCCATATTGAAATGTAAGATTCAATGTCGCAATTTCTCAATCTCAAAACTCACTTGCACTTTGAATTTCTCGACTTGGTTATCTAAACTTAAGACTGCAGAACTTGCCCATTTAGTTTGCAGAATATGCATATTTATAGCTAATTGCACTAGACATCCTCAAACTAGGTCTCAGCTTCTAAATTGATACCCAAACATCAAAACATTTTAATCGTGTCTTCAAAGTATCAATATTGTATCAATCGAATACTGCTTTGGTCAACCTCGTCATTTGCTTAGTCGTTAAGTTACAACTCAACTTGCAGTAGCTTTAGTCATCATTTTCTGAATTCCAGTAGCTCATTGGTAGGTCTTCCTTCTTCCATTAATCCTCATCTCGTTGAATTGGCTGTCAATAACGCTAAAGCTACCGTCTTTTGTAACACTGGACGAATCAGCGAGGATGAGGTTCGCTTTTGATTATGAAACTTTTGGTTACAAAATAGAATACTCTTTTGCTAGTAATGTTTATCTCAGGAGTTAGCTACGAGGAAGCTAGTAATGTTTATTTTACTTTGAATTTCCTACCGTATAGTTGGTCGCATTATGTACCCTTTTCCCTCTAAATTGAAATGATTCAGAAACTAGTATGATATGAAATGCCTCAGTCTTATCAATTGAACAATCCTACATTATATTTCTAAGTGAGAGATTGGCTGCTAGCCGATATTGAACTTTATACTAATGACATTCTTTCTTATTTTGTGTTTTCAGGCTAGGTATTTTTTTCAGCAGTTGATCGAGATCTGAAGTTAGAGAATACCCTGTTGGATGGGAGCCCTGCCTCGTCTCGAAAATCTGTGATTTTGGTTATTCAAAGGTATAAATAAATAGGGTCATTATTACAAGAAGCATGGTCAAATGCATTTGAAATTATTCATTTAAGATTGTCCCTTATCCCCATTTTGTAGTCATCTCTCGCATTCAAGACCCAAGTCAACTATTGGAACTCAAGCATATATTGCACCAAAAGTTCTTTCTCGAGAGAATATGATGGCAAGGTAATTTAGTCTTTATCTATTTTGTTCAAATGTTGTTGATGGTCGCTTTATTTACTTTGGGTTATTTGAGTTATGATTATGTGCTTATGATAAATGATCTCGTGTGCTAGAGTAATTGATGGCTTTACATGTTGTTCTAAAGATCACCGGTGTTTCTTGGCACATGTTATAAGTGATTATATACTTTGTAAATGATTAATCATCTTTAACAATTAGTGGCTGTGATGTAAATGAAAATTCTACATTAAATTCAGTGATTAGCAATGTAAGTTACCCAAGAATGTAACTATTGAATATGATCCTCCTTCATTACTTATTAATTTATAATTTTCAATCGGTATTTGGTTTGGATAATGTTTGATTAGCAATAACATTATTTATTTTAAATTACATAGAATATTATCAATATAATGTTAGATTATTGTGTTTGATTCAAGTATTTTGAATGCAAGATTTTGTTATTTAGTAGATACAATAAAATATAATCTTGAAAATATTGTTTACTAAATCATCCTTCCTATTTTTTTTTCTAGTATATTTAAATGTTTGATTCGGTATTTGGTCTCAAGAAGTTGGCAGACCATTTCGACATTTCTAGGGTTGTCTTCATTTGGCATTTTCTGTGTTCTCTAAACATTTCTTAGAGGTATGTATATGCTGTTTAAGCGATTTGATTGGTTTAAATTTTTGTTTTACAGTAGTTGCTGAAGTTGATCAATTCATAACATGTGCCAATGTTCTGGTTGAAATTAAAAATGGTTTCGGATTCTGAATATCTAATTCCTTTAAGGTTGTTTATGAAATTCAATACTAATCCTACTTGAATATGTCAAACATATGCTTTTCTATTTCATATTTTATTGATTAATCTCTGAAAAAATTAGAATTGTGACTTTCTTTTTTTATAATATAATAAGATTTTAGGTATTGTTTAGCAATGCTGGAGCTTGTTAAGTAGATCATGTTGTTGCTTGCTGGAGGTTGTTAAACCATTTTGTGAATATATATCCCTTATTTGCTGCAAATTGATCAATTTAAATGCTGTAAATTGATCAATTTAAATCAGTAGGGGTTAATTTTACTCAACGCTTCCCCTTTTTTGCAGCTTACGAGGAGGAATTGAGTTTTCTTGTTGATCGAGGAACCGACTGTTTCATCATTAAGAGGTATGTTACTGATTCGATCTTAAATACGGTTGCCATTGAGTTTGATTTGAATATTTTTTGGAAGTGAATTTTTGTTGGAAGTGAATTCTTTGCCTAAACAAATTCGAGGACCCGTCGACTGATTAATTTTTGTTGGAAGTGTTTCATAAGCATTGTATACTTATATTAAAAATTTATTATTAGGAAAATTAATTAATAATAATTTTATTATATTAAATTATAAAGTGAAATAATTTTTTAAAAACATCAAATTAATACAAATAATTTGAATACTATAATTATATATGTATAAAAATATATAAAAATAATAATTATTAAATATATAAGCTTTAATAATAATATAGTAATATATTATATAACTATTACCAAAAATTGAAACCGATTACCTAAACCCGACCTTAAACCAATACTAAATTGATATATTACTAATACATAATACAATAATGTATTATAATGTATTAGTATTACTAACACAAAATATAACATATAATTATTCCTAAAATATTAATACATATATAACTATTATTATACTTATAGCATATTTCAACCAATATAATTGTAATAATTGAATTATTTGCTAAGTTGTATTTGTGGTTTATGCTAAACCCTAAAACTTAAAGCCCTAAATCTTAAACCTTCAACCCTAAACCCTAAACCCTAACCCTTAACCCCTAAACCTTTAAAACCTTAAAACTCTAAATCTTTTAAACCCTAAACACTTGAAACCTTAAAACTTTAAAACCCTAACCTCTAACCCCTAACCCCTAACCCCTAACCCTTAATCCTAAACCTTAAACCCTTAAACCTTAACTTTAAACCCTAAACCCTAAACTCTAAACTCTTAAATTTTAAACACTAACCCCTAACCCTTAACCCCTAACCTATAACCCTTAACCCCTAATTTTAAGTTAATATCAAACTCCATAACTTACATAATACTTGTATAGATAAAAGAAAAAGATTCAAAGTATATAGGTTTGAAACACTGTGGGTTGCCTTATATCTCATCATTAGATATAACGGATCCTCCTAGGTGTAACAATGCCACGTATGATGGATCTAAACGAAATACCAAATTAAATATCGAAATAATATAACATTTATTAAACTTTAAACCCTAAACCTTTAAAACCCTAAAACCTTAAAACCCTAACCCCTAACCCCAGCCCTAAGCCTTAAACCCTAAACCTTTAATCCCTTAACCCTTAAACCCTAACCTTTAAACCTTAAACCCTAAACCATAAACCCAAAATCTTAAACCCTAACCCCAACCTTAACCCCTAACCTATAACCCTTAACCCCTAATTTTAAGTTAATATCAAACTCCATAACTTACATAATAATTGTATAGATAAAAGAAAAAGATTCAAAGTATATAGGTGGAAACTCGACGAGTTGCCTTATATCTCATCATTAGATATAACGGATCCTCCTTAGGTGTAACAATGCCATGATGATGGATCTAAACAAAATACCAAATTAAATATCGAAATAATATAACATTTATTAAACTTTAAACTCTAAACCCTTAAAACCCTAAAACCCTAACCCCTAACCCCTAACCTATAAACCTTAAACCTTAAACCCTTAATCCCTTAAATCTTAAATCCCTAACCCTTAAACCCTAACCTTTAAACTCTAAACCTTAAACCCTTAAATCTTAAACCTTAACCCCTAACACTTAACCCTTAACCTATAACCCTTAACCCCTAATTTTAAGTTAATATCAAACTTCATAACTTACATAATACTTGTATAGATAAAAGAAAAAGATTCAAAGTATATAGGCTGGAAACCTAACGGGTTGCCTTATATCTCACTGTTAGATATAACGGATCCTCCCTAGGTGTAACAATGCCACGTATGATGGATCTAAATGAAATACCAAATTAAATATCGAAATAATATAACATTTATTAAACTTTAAACCCTTAAGATCAAACTTACATAATTTTCCTTTAAGATCAAACTTCATAACTTACATAATACTTGTATAATTAAAAAAAAAAAAGATTCAAAGTATATAGGCTGGAAACCTGACGGGTTGCCTTATATCTCACTATTAGATATAACGGATCCTCCCTAGGTGTAACAATGCCACGTATGATGGATCTAAATGAAATACCAAATTAAATATCAAAATAATATAATATTTATTAAACTTTAAACCCTAAACCCTTAAAACCTTAAAACCCTAAAACCTTAACCCTTAACCCTTAACCCCTAAGCTTTAAACCCTAAACCCTTAATCCCTTAAATCTTAAATCCCTAACCCTTAAACCCTAACCTTTAAACCTTAAACCCTAAATCTTAAACCCTTAAATTTTAAACCTTAACCCCTAACCCTTAACCCCTAACCTATAACCCTTAACCCCTAATTTTAAGTTAATATCAAGCTCCATAACTTACATAATACTTGTATAGATAAAAGAAAAAGATTCAAAGTATATAGGCTGAAAACCTGACGGGTTGCCTTATATCTCACTGTTAGATATAACGGATCCTCCCTAGGTGTAACAATGCCATGTATGATGGATCTAAACAAAATACCAAATTAAATATCGAAATAATATAACATTTATTAAACTTTAAACCCTAAACCCTTGAAACCTTAAAACCCTAAAACCCTAACTCCTAACCTTTAAGCCCTAAACCCTAAACCCTTAATCCCTTAAATCTTAAATCCCTAACCCTTAAACCCTAACCCTTAAACCCTAAACTCTAAACCTTAAACTCTTAAATCTTAAACCTTAACCCCTAACACTTAACCCTTAACCTATAACCCTTAACCCCTAATTTTAAGTTAATATCAAACTTCATAACTTATATAATACTTGTATAGATAAAAGAAAAAGATTCAAAGTATATAGGCTGGAAACCTGACGGGTTGCCTTATATCTCACTGTTAGATATAACGGATCCTCCCTAGGTGTAACAATGCCACGTATGATGGATCTAAACGAAATACCAAATTAAATATTGAAATAATATAACATTTATTAAACTTTAAACCCTTAAGATCAAACTTACATAATTTTCCTTTAAGATCAAACTTCATAACTTACATAATACTTGTATAATTTAAAAAAAAAAGGATTCAAAGTATATAGGCTGGAAACCTGACGGGTTGCCTTATATCTCACTATTAGATATAATGGATCCTCCCTAGGTGTAACAATGCCACGTATGATGGATCTTAAAGAATACATAACTTACCTAATTTTAAGATCAAATTTCATAAATTACATAAGTTGACGATTAAATTTCATAACTTACATAATTTTCCCTTAAGATCAAACTTCATAACTTACATAATACTTGTATAATTTAAAAAAAAAAGATTCAAAGTATATAGGCTGGAAACCTGACGGGTTGCCTTATATCTCACTATTAGATATAACGGATCCTCCCTAGGTGTAACAATGCCACGTATGATGGATCTTAAAGAATACATAACTTACTTAATTTTAAGATCAAATTTCATAAATTACATAAGTTGACAATTAAATTTCATAACTTACATAATTTTCCCTTAAGATCAAACTTCATAACTTACATAATACTTGTATAATTTAAAAAAAAGGATTCAAAGTATATAGGTCGGAAACTGACGGGTTGCCTTATATCTCACTCATTAGATATAACGGATCCTCCTAGGTGTAACAATGCCACGTATGGTGGATCTTAAAGAATACATAACTTACCTAATTTTAAGATCAAATTTCATAAATTACATAAGTTGACGATTAAATTTCATAACTTTTCTGAATGGAGTAGAAACTTTTCTGAATTTCGCATTTCAAAATGCAATATTAAATATGCATTATCGTGAAGTGCAATATTAATCGTTATCGGAAGTCTCTGAACATATAGTTGTTGATGGCTTTGTCCGGGGGTACAAAATATGGTTCTTTCATGGCGAGTGTACATCTAGTGGAGCATCTTCATCGATGAATCTGGGGTATCCTCATAGTGCTTTCAATCAGAATGTTAGTGATGATAACATGGAAAACATGTTGCGGAATGCTTTTAATATCTTGTGATGATGGTTTCGGTCATGTCCACGACTTGGGTGCAATCGATGATCATAATTTTGGAGGAAATACTTTCAAGAAGGGAAAGAAGTGTACCAGATGAACAACCAAATGAAGAAGCGGCGCGGTTCTACACGTTACTTGGTGAAATGAATGAAGAACTGTATGAGGGATCAAAATTTTCCAAACCGTCATTCAGATTCGTCTTTTTCACTTGAAATGTTTAGGGTGGACCGAAAACTCGTTGACAATCTTGTTAGAGTTTCTGCAAGAAATGTTCCGTTGTAAAAATCCTCAATCTTCTAAAGACATGAAGAAATTGATAAAGGATTTGGACCTTGGGTACAACAAAATTCACAGTTGCCCAAATGACTGCATATTATATTGGGGCAATCGCATAAACCAACAGTGCTATCATGTATGCGGCCAATCCCATTGGATTAATAGAAATACAGAGGACGTTAACGAGGATAAAAATGGTACACAGTCAAAGAAGCAGCCAGTTAAGATTTTGCGGTATTTTCGCCTAATACCGAGGCTTCAACGGCTTTTCATGTCGTCAAAGACAGCCGAATCAATGACGTGGCACCATGATGGACGAACCGATGATGGGTTGTTAAGGCATCCTGCAGATTCTTTAGCTTGGAAATGTTTTGACTCCAAATTTCCAAGCTTTGCAAGTGATCCTCGGAGTGTGAGGCTTGGGCTAGCATCCGATGGATTTAACCCTTACAAACTCATGAGCACAACGTGCAAGATTTGGCTTTGTGGTGCTTGTTCCTACAATTTGCCTCCATGGGTTTGCATGAAACAATCTTCTTTTATCTTGTCTATGATTATACCGAGAGAGAGGCGGGAATGATATTGATGTCTATTTGCACCACTTGTTGATGAGTTAAAACAACTTTCGGTGTTACATGCAATGAGAAAAGAGAACTTTAATTTACGTCGGCATTAATGTGGACTATTAACGACTTTTCGCTTATGCTAATTTATCCGGTTGGAGTACCAAGGGACGTTATGCTTGTCCGTGTTGTCTTTGCATGACACATGTTCGCAATGGTTATATAATGGGAAGAAGTTTTCTTACATGGGGCATCGTTGGTGGTTACCGGAAAATCATACATTCAGATTTCAGAGTGCTCTGTTTGATGGTACTGAAGAATTCAGACCAGCTTCTTCGCAGATCGGTGGATCCGAAATATTGTTAATGTTGAAAGATATGAATTTTATTTATGGGAAGATGAATCAATCGGCAAACCCGCATAGAAATAGAAGATCTAGGGATGAATCTGATGATGAATCTGATGAAGAGGATGATCCTAATGAGGAGGACTTGTGGAAAAAAGGAGTATTTTTTCAAATCTTGCCTTATTGGGAGCATCGATTTTGAGATAATCTTGATGTCATGCACATAGAGAAAATGTCTGCAAGAACATTATTGGGACTATTTTGAATGTCGATGGAAAATCGAAGATAATCTTGAGTCGACTTGATTTAGTCCACATGGGAATTCGACGTGAGCTTCATCCCCGAGCACTTCCGAATATGAAATATCGGTTGTCGCCGCTATTTTTCAATGTCAAGATAGAGAAAAAAGTTTTTGTATGGTGTTGAAGGATATAAAGGTCTCGGATACGTATGCATCAAATATATCGCGATGTGTGAGTCTTAAGGATCGAAGATTATATGGCTTAAAATCGCATGACTATCAAAATTGATGCAAGACTTACTGCCAGTTACTATGCGGTGTTGTATGTCGAAAAAGGTGACGGCTCCTGAAATTGAACTGTCAAATATAATGAAAGGCAATTGTGGTAAAGTTTTGAATGTTCAAGAACTTGAGAGACTACAAGATCGAGCCGCATTAACTTTATGCAATCTGGAGAAGATATTCCCGCCTTCCTTCTTCACTATCATGGTGCACTTATTAATTCATCTCCCGCGTGAAGCACTTCTTGGTGGACCCATTTTCTATCGATGGATGTATCCCATTGAAAGGTTTTACTTTATTTGCAAAATATTCCTTCATTCAGCTAAATGCCTTTATTTGCAACTTTTGATAATATTGTATATCGTGTTTAGGTTCCTTTCTAAATTGAAATCATACTGTCGTAATAAGCGTTATCCGGAAGAATCAATTGCCAAGGGCTACTTGGCAGAGGAATGTATGACTTTCTGTTCGAGGTATTTGGAAGATGTTGAAACAAGAATGAATGACCAAGTAGAAATGTTTGGGCTCACAGATCATAATTTGGTGAAACTTATTTATTTCAAAGTTTTGAGAACCAATCGGCGAGTCAAAATTACGTAATTAGACGATAGATCGTGGGTCCAAGCACATCGATACGTTCTTTTTCATCACGATTCAATGGAACCATTTCGAAAGTACGTTCTACAATTTGATAAATACTCATCAATTATGATTTGTTTGTCTTCTAACAAAGTAAAACCTTTTTTATCGTAGTGAGTACAAACAAATATTGAGAGCTCGTTCACGATCTCAAGATTAAATCGACGATAAATTAATAAGTTGTTCGCAGAATCATTTCATGAATGGTTAAGCCAAATGGTATGCAATTTAAATTTTCATTGACAAGTAATAATATTTTCTCATAACATTCATAATTACTCGATTTACTTTTGACTCAATAGGTTTGGAGTCGGAATGAAGTAAATGACGACGTTAAATGGCTTTCACAAGGTCCAAATAGAATAGTTAAAAGATATAGTGGCTTCCTCATCAACGGATACAGATTTCATACAAGGTATCGCGAGAGATTGAGGAGAACCCAAAATTGCGGAATTGTTGTTAATTCTTCGATTACAAGTTATGCTAGTGCTAGGGACGATGAATCGTCGAGGGAATTTGGAATATTACGAACTTATTACGACATCATTGAGTTGGATTATTACGGCAAATGCAAAGTTGTCTTATTTCGAGGTGATTGGGCTGATGTGAATACGGCTCGTAGAATTAAAAACGATCAATATGGCTTTACAATGGTGAATTTCTCTCGATTAATTCACACCAAAAAACAATTGATGGACGAGCTGTATGTGTTTTCTTCTCAAGTTAAACAAGTTTTTTACTCGGAAGATCCAATCACTACACCAAAACAGACTTTTAGCGGCGTTTTTAGTGGCGTTTTAAAGAAAAACGCCACAAATTTTATACATTAGCGGAGTTTGAATGAAAACGCCGTAAAAAATGAGCAATAGCGCGTTTATTTACCAAACGCTAAAAGTCTGATCATTAGCGGCGCTTTAAAAACGCCGCTAAAATCATTCATTAGCGGCGCTTTCAGAAAAACACCGCTAAAATTCAGTCATTAGCGGCGCTTTCCAAAAACGCCGCTTAAAAGTCAGCTATTAGCGGCGCTTTCCCAAAACGCCGCTAAAAGTCTGGTCATTAGCGCGCTTCCCAAAACGCCGCTAAAAAGTCTGATCATTAGCGCTTTCCCAAAACGCGCTAAATCTGATCATTAATGCTTTCCCAAAACGCCGCTAAAAGTAATTTTAAAGTTTTTTGGATATATATGACTTATTGTTTTAAATTTATATATTAAATAATTTTTATATAATTGTAAAGAGATAACATTAATTTTAATACATTAAAATTATGATTCTAGTTTAAATTATTTAAGAGAAAAATATTTGTTAAAATGAAAAAAAATATTAAATAATTTCTTATATAATCGTAAAAGAGATAGTATTAATTTTAAAATATTAAATATTAATTCTCATGATTATTTAGGGGTTATGGTTTAACATATATAGTTTAAGGTGTAAGGTTTAGGAGTTCTTGTTTTAATGTTTAGGGATTAATTATAGTTTATGATTTGCAATTTAAGGTTGTCCTAGGGTTTAGAGTTTAGGGTTTATGGTTTAGGGTTTAGGGTTTATGGTTTAGGATTTAAGGTTTAGGGTTTAGGTTTTGGGGTTTTGGGGTTTAGGGTTTAGGTAAGTTTAGTGTTTAATTTTTGCCTTAGTGTTAAAGGATTAGCATTTAGTGTTTAGTGTTTAGGTCATAAGGTTTGGGGTTAATGTTTATAGTTTAGGATTTTAGTTGTTTAGAGTTTATAAAGGTTTATAGTTTAGGGTTTAGATTTTGGGGTTACGTGTTTAAGGTTTTATAGGTTTTAGGGGTTTAGGGGCCGACTTAGGGTTTGGATGTAAACAAACTAGTGTTGATTATTTTCGAAAACTCATGCAATACTCTTTCATCCTCTTCGATCTATTATTATTTATCTAATTTTTTATATTGATTAATTAATATAAAATTTATTTGTAATTTACTTTTTAAAATATTAAAAATTTATATATTAAATCGATCTATTATTATTTGTAATGTAGAAAAATTTAGAACCAATAACATTTAAAAATAAATGTTAAAAATGAAAAAAATAAAATACTATTATTTACAATATTTTATAATTTTTTTGAGTATATGAGTAATTGTATTTTAATTTATATATTAAATAACTTTAAATTTTAAAATTTCAAAATTTATCTAATTGTTTTAAATATTACTTAAACTTTAAAATAAAGAAAAATTTGATTAAATCTTTAAAAATATAGTAGTATCAAGAATATTAGCGGCGTTTGTAATTTAAAACACATGAAAAGGAAATAAATAGCGGCGTTTCAAAAAACGCCGCAAATAATCATTTTATTTTAGTTAAAAACGGCGCCGTATTGTTAGCGTAAAATTGATTAACGCCTTCTTCCCCCATTTTTTGATTTCCCGAAATCATCTCTTTGCTCTTCCCATTCTCATCTCTGTTTCCCTTTTCCTATTCTCATCTCTTGATTAACAAGCATTTTCTTTTTCGTTCATTTCTTTGGGAAGCACACTAAACCCTAAAAAGAACGCGCCGAGTAGAAAGTAAACAACGGTAAACCACAATGGAAACAAGCCAATCAAAAAAGCAGCCGCAAATTGAAGCCCTAACTTTTCGCTCACCTCTCTGCACACCACCGCCTCTATTCATTATCTTCCATGGTCGTGAGTTCTTTTTCTTTTATGTGTATTAATTTTAACTTTCTACTCTATGATTCAAGATTTCAAGACATTACTCTTTCGATTAGGGATTTCTTTTTGTGTTTGTCTTCTTGAAATCAAGCATAAAGTGGTCCAATTAGGGGTTTCTTTGTATTTGATTATTGATTTCTAGACAACAACCCGCAACTCTTGATGCAATTTGTTATGAAATTAGTAAATTTTCCATAGCATCATTGGAATGATCTCTTTAACTTTGACAAACAGAACCTTTCTTAATATGGGACTCAATGAATGAAGTTCTTGATCCCAAACATACAAACCGATTAGAAGTGAACGCTTAGCGATTCACTCTAGGATGTCTCAAATGTTGGACCCGGTTGTGAAGATTCCTTAACAATGGTTGTAGCAAATCCTAAACCGAAAAAAGAGGTCAACAAATGGTAAAATTCACCTTTTCAACAAAGACCGACCCAAGATAAAATACATAAAAATATCAAATACATGCTACCAAGTAATATTCGGTCACATGGGTAACTAGTGTGTGGTTGTTCTTACATTGTAATCATCTCTCTCCTTTTGAATCATTCTCTCAATTCTACGATGTGATCGATAAATCACTAGCATTTGATGATTGATGACCAAAGATAATTACTCTTACATTCAATCTTTGTCGAGTACATGAGATACCTCCACATATGACATTTCCATTTTACCATTAGCTACAAGAGAAAGAATAGTCATCATTTCATAATCACTGATTCCAAAGGTATAAGAACAAGAGGAAAATACATAACAAACCTCAATTTTCTCTTTTCTAGTCCATTCCTGCTGAATGTTTCCACAAAATTCAAGTGTTGATGGGGGCAAATGTACCGATAGAATATCGATTGGAGAATAGCGGAAGAATGCAACCATGTTGCCAAATCTAGGAAAAGATACTCCTCATAACTACCAACATCATACTTAACAGTAAAAAATGGTTAAATATTCAAAGTTTTTCAAAATTTACCCATAGAACCTAAGGCAGTCCCTCTGCCTTTTTATAGAGGCAACCCACTACTCTTGATGCAATTTGGAGTCCCTTTGTTTTAATCTCTCTTTGATGTCTTTTGGAGTGGCACGATAGAAAGCAAAAAAGCTGAAAATGTTGTTGGAAATGAGAGGAAATGGTAAAGGCTTTTTATAGAGGGTGGGATGTGGTCCGGATTCCTGCACCTCACCTTCCCAATAAAAGAAAATAAAATCCAATTCCTTTGTATATGGATGGGACACGTTATCATATGAAAAGAATATTTAATGTGGGAATTACTAACCCTAGACAGGTTAATTGGCCATTGATGAAAGAACTTGGGAACTTTGAAGGAAAAGGTTTGAAAGGTGAAGAGGATAGGAGAGCATGCATGTTTTCATGAATGTGATTTGGTTTCATTCATTTTGATTTTAATTTGAGGTGTATTAATGTTTCATTGTCACGTCGTTTGACTACACATTCCCATTATCATTATTTATCAAAGCTTCCCTTTGCTCTCATTTCGGTTTGTGAAAATATCTACATTAACATTTTGTAAATCTATTATTATATTTGCTATATTATATAAAAATAATTAACGCCAAAACTCAAAACATGAAAAGTTGAAACTTCAAACCCGATTTACGTTAAACTAGATAAAATATATGAAAGTGAAAATAAATTAATGAATCTTGTTATTTTATAGTTTTCTTCAAGTCTTCAAGAGCATCTGATACCGATTCTTTATTTATAGTTGAAGTCCAGTATGGTCATTTTATATTGTTTTAAAGGAATTATTTAGCATTTCGATGTATAAGGGAGAAGTAAGTTAATATTTGCAATTAAGAAGATCAATGGGTTTCTCTTTACATTTAAGAATTGTTATTTGATTTACTTTGTTCTTGATGGTGCAGTAATTGGATTCAATGTCGAAACAATGCAGTACAATAACATCAAATTTCAAGTGTGGGATTTAGGTATGCCGATCACTACTTCTTGATCTGGATCTTTAGCATGTATAGTAGATTTTTTATAGTGATGTCCTGAAGGTTTGATAATATTTTCTTACCGACTTGATTGTTCTCATGAAGGAATTCAGTAAAGCGTTTCCAAAATTTTCATTGTCGAGCAAGAACATCTCCACCAAATCGCCCAAGAAGTTCTGCACAAGCAAGTAAGTTCATCTTGGAATATTTTCCTCCTCAAAATCGGCCCTTTTTCCCAAAGTCAGTAGCATTGATAATTTCTTTCATTTCAGGGACTCAATCAGTAGCATTCAATCTACATCATTGTTATTAGAAAATATAAGTTTAAATAAAATAAATATTAAATTAACATATAAACATTGATTTAAATTTTGATTTTAATTCAATTTTACCCAGTGAATACATACATTTCTTTTTCTTTTATATATATATATATATATATATATTGAATTAATATAATTGTTTGTATATGTAACATTTTAACATAAAATCGTACTAATTTAATAATATTGTTAGTAATTTTTGAAAATTAAATTAAAAAAATTGAGAAAGTGGACAGTAAAAAAAATTAGGGTGAGAATATGGTTAAATTGATGGCTGTTTTAGGTGTTTGTATTATGAAGTAAGTTTGTGTTCTGAACCTTGTATACATCATTGCAGGAGCTGTTATACAGGCGTTTATTAGACTTCACGAAAAAGGCTTAATTTATCAAGGTATATGCGAAAATTCCATTGCTTACTATCATGTTTCACCTTATGAATCGATATTTAGTACTTTCTGATTTGATCATAATTGTCTATCTTCCTCCTTTGTTTCAATAAAGTTAGTAGACAAGGTTTCTTCTGGACAAGCTTTCTTTTGGACTTCAAGTACAGGTATATGCGTTTATTAGACAAGCTTTCGTTTGGACTTGAAGTATATAGGCTGTATATTTAACTTGCTAAATTCTTGTCCAAAATTGCGGATTATTATCTTGCTTGGTTTGTATATATGTTGTTTGTTCTATTCTTTGTCCCAAAAAAGAGAAAAAGATTCAAAGTATATAGGTGGAAACCTAATGGGTTGCCTTATATCGGATCCTCCTAGGTGCAACAATGCCACGTATGATGAATCTTAAAGAATTTACGCTTAAACTCTTGTTTATTATTAATAATGTTTGAACAACCTCCAATTTGCTATCTACTCATGCCGCTCGATTTTTACAAGCTTCCGTGTATTATTTTTAAAATTTAGGAGTGCGATGCGATATAAAAATAACATTAACAAAATATAAAAGTAAATTGTTAAAGTATGTTATAATTTTTAACATAAATGTCATATTTTAATAAATATTTGCAAGTTAAGAAGATATTAACATATTTTAATACAAACACATCATTACATATATTATATATTATATTAAAGAATTTTTATTACTTTATCTTCCTTAAAAGTAAACAATATTTTTTAAGAATACTTACATTTATATGGCTTTTAGGCTTATTACTAATTACTAATTACTAATTTTTATATTACTAATGTTTGCTTTTAATATTTAATATTTTCAATGTTTTCCAAAATGGTAATAATATTTTGTTATCAATATAATAATAATATTGATCATTACTTAAATATGTTTTAATTACAAAAAGTAAATTATTTTTATAAGAAGTAATTTAAAACTTTTAAATTTAATATTATTATCAATATAATAATATAGATCATTATTGAAATATGTTTTAATATAGAAAATAATTTTTTTAAAAGAAGTAAGTTAAAAACTTTGTAAACTTAATAACATCACAAAGAAATTTCAATTATAAAAACCATATAATAATATTTTCCAAATTTAACTTATTCTCGATTTGAAATTTTAATTTAACTTACATAATTCATAATACATAAATAACATAAAATTACATAACTTACATGTACATAACTTACATAACTTACATAGCTTTTATCACATTGTTTAACTTACAAATTACATAACTTACATAATACTTGTATAGAAAAAAGAGATTCAAAGTATATAGGTTGGAAACTCGACGGGTTGCCTTATATCTCACCATTAGATATAACGGATCCTCCTAGGTGTAACAATGCCACGTATGTTGAATCTTAAAGAATACATAACTTACATAATATATAACTTACATAATACATAACTTACATAATACTTGTATAGAAAAAAGAGATTCAAAGTATATAAATTTGAAACTTTGACGGGTTGCCTTATATCTCATCATTAGATATAACGGATCCTCCTAGGTGAAACAATGCCATGTATGTTGAATCTTAAAGAATACATAACTTACATAATATATAACTTATATAATACATAACTTACATAATACTTGTATAGAAAAAAAGATTCAAAGTATATAGTTTGGAAACTGACGGGTTGCCTTATATCTCATTAGATATAACGGATCCTCCCTAGGTGTAACAATGCCACGTATGTTGAATCTTAAAGAATACATAACTTACATAATATATAACTTACATAATACATAACTTACATAATACTTGTATAGAAAAAAAAAGAGATTCAAAGTATATAGGCTGGAAACCTGACGGGTTGCCTTATATCTCACTGTTAGATATAACGGATCCTCCCTAGGTGTAACAATGCCACGTATGTTGAATCTTAAAGAATACATAACTTACATAATATATAACCTACATAATACATAACTTACATAATACTTACATAGTACTCAGTTATATATATGAAATTATCATTACTTACGTAAATTATAAATTAACAATTTAGCTGTAATTTATTGTCAACATTAGACTTCAACAACTACTGAAATGGATAGGACTTGGATGAATTTGTCAAGGGTAAGCAGCAGTTATCGAAATGGAGTAGAAACTTTTCTGAATTTCGCATTTCAAAATGCAAGCCAAGAGAATATGATTCTTTGCCTGTGAGAAGTGTTGCAATACCAATTGGCATTACCGTAAAGTTGTCTATGAACATCTAGTTGTTGATGGCTTTGTTCGGGGTACAAAAATGGATTTTTCATGGAGAGTGTACATCTAGTGGAGCATCATCATCGATGAATCTAGGTTATCCTCATAGTGCTTACAATCGAATGTTAGAGATTATAACATGGAAGGCATGTTATGGGATGCTTTTAATATGCACGTGATGGTTTCGGTCATTTCCACCGACATGGGTGCAACCGATGATTATAGTTTTGGTGGAAATACTTTCACCGAAGGGGAAGAACTGTACATGATGAACAACCAAATGAAGAAGCGGCAAGGTTCTACGCGTTACTTGGTGAAATGAATGAAGAAGCGTATGAGGATCAAAATTTTCCAAACTGTCTTTTCTCAGATTCGTCTTTTCACTTGAAATATTTGGGAGGATGGACCGAAACTCGTTGACAATCTTGTTAGAGTTTCGCAAGAAATGTTTCCGTTTGAAAATCCTAAATCGTCCAAAGACATGAAGAAACCGATAAAGGATTTGGGTCTTGGCTACAACAAAATTCATAGTTGTCGAAATGATTGCATATTGTATTGGGCGACCGGATAAACCAACAAAGGTTGTCATGTCTGCGGTGAATCTCGTTGGATTAAAAGAAATGCAGAGGATGGTAACGATGACGAGCAGGATACACATTCAAGGAAGCGGTAGGTTAAGATTTTGCGGTATTTCCGCTAATACCAAGGCTTCAAAGGTTTTTCATGTCGTCAAAGACAGCCGAGTCAATGATGTGGAACCATGATGGACGAACCGATGATGGATTGTTAAGGCACCCCGCAGATTCTTTAGCTTGGAAATCATTTGACTCAAAATTTCCAAGCTTTGCACGCGATCCTCGAGTGTTAGGCTTGGGCTAGCATCGGATGGATTTAACCCTTACAAACTCATGAGCACGAGTATAGTACTTGGCCGGTGGTGCTTGTTCCTTACAATTTACCTCCATGGGTTTGCATGAAACGGTCATCTTTATCTTATCTATGATTATACACGGAGAGAAAGGGCCCGGAATGATATTGACATATATTTGCAGCCACTTATTGAAGAGTTAAAACAACTATGGGTTGGTGTTGAGACATACGATGCAATGAGAAAGAGAACTTTAACTTACGTGCGACTTTGATGTGGACTATTAATGACTTCCGCTTATGCTAATTTATCCGGTTGGAGTACTAGGGGACGTTATGCTTGTCCTTGTTGTCTTTGCAGAACATGTTCGAAATGGTTATATAATGGGAAGAAGTTCTCTTATATGGGGCATCGTCGGTGGTTACCGAAAATCATAGATTTAGATATCGAGTGCTCGGTTTGACTGATCAAGAGTTCAAAGAAGCTCCATCGCGACTGGATCCAAATATTATTCATGTTGAAAGATATAAATTTTATTTATGGAAGATGAATCAATCGGCCTAGCCAAAAGAAAGCTGAGAGAAAGGGATGAATCGATGATGAATCGGCGAAGAGGATGATCCTAATGAGGCGGAGTTGTGGAAAAAAGAAGTATTTTTTTGAGTTGCCTTATTGGGAGCATCGGATATTACGCCATAATCTTGATGTCATGCACATTGAGAAAATGTCTGCGAGAACATCATTGGGACTATTTTGAATGTCGATGGAAAATCAAAAGACAATCTTCAAAGTCGACTTGATTTAGTTCACATAGGAATTCGGCGTGAGCTTCATCCTCAAGCACTTAGAATATGAAATATCGGTTATCGCCGCTATTTATTCAATGTCGAAGGCGAAAAAGAAGTGTTCATCAGACGGTGTTGAAGGATATAAAGGTCCGGATGCATATGCATCAAATATATCTCGATGTGTTAGTCTTAAAGATCAAGACTATATGGCTTAAAATCGCATGACTATCACATCTTGATGCAAGACTTCTTGCCGATTGCTATACGGTGTTGTATGTCAAAAAGGTGACGTCTTGTATAATTGAACTGTCCAACATAATGAAAGGCATTTGTGTCAAAGTTTTGGACGTTCAAGAACTTGAGACACTACAAGATCGAAATCTTGACTTTATGCAATCTGGAGAAGATCTTTCCGCCTTCCTTCTTCACAATTATGGTGCACTTGTTAATTCATCTCCGCGTGAAGCGATACTTGTGGACCGTGTTCTATCGATGGATGTATCCCATTGAAAGGTCTTAATTTATTTGTAAATTATTCCTTCATTCACCTAAATGCCTTTAGTTCCAACTTTTGATAATGTTCTATTCCGTGTTTAGGTTCCTCTCAAATTGAAGTCTTATTGCGATAATAAACGTTATCCTAAGGATCAATTGTCGAAGGCTACTTGGCGTAAGAATGTATGACTTTCTGCTCAAGGTATTTGGAAGATGTTGAAACAAGAATGAATGACCAAGTAGAAATTACGGCTCACAGATCATAACTTGGCGGAACTTATTTATTTCAAAGTTTGAGAACCGATCAAGAAAGTCGAAATTGCGAAATTAGATGATGATCATGGGTCCAAGCACATCGATCGTTCTTTTCATCACGATTCAATGGAACCATTACGAAGTAAGTTCTAGAATTTGATAAATACTCATCACTTATAATTTCTTTGTCTTTTAACAAAGTAACCATTTTTAACATAGTGAGTACAAACAAGTATTGAGAGCTCGTTCATGGTCCCGAAGGTTACATCGACGAGAAATTAATAAGATGTTCACAGGATCATTTCATGAATGGTTAAGCCAAACAGTATGCAATTGAAGTTTTCATTGACAAGTAATAATGTTTTCGCACAACATTTATAATTACTCGATTTACTTTTGATTCAGTAGGTTTAGAGTCGAAATGAAGTAAATGATAAAGTTAAATGGCTTTCACAAGGTCCAAATCGAATAGTGAAAAGATATAGTGCATTCCTCATCAACGGATACAGATTTCATACAAGGTATCGCGAGAGGTTGAGGAGAACCCAAAATTGTGGAATTGTTGTTAATTCTTCAATTACGAGTTATTCTAGTGCTAGGGGCAAGAATCACGCTCGAGGGAATCTAGAGTATTACGGACTTATTATCGACATCATTGATTTGGATTATTACGGCAAATGGAAAGTTGTCTTGTTTCGAGGTGAATGGGCTGATGTGAATACGGCTCATGGAATTAAAAAGATCAATATGGTTTTACAATGGTGAATTTCTCTCGATTGATTCACACCGAGAACAACCGATAGACGAGCCGTATGTGTTTTCTTCTCAAGTGAAACAAGTTTTTACTCGGAAGATCCAACCGATGAGGTTGGTATATTGCACTTCAAATACTCCTAGAGACTTGTTCGACATGGGCAAAGGAAGTAGAGATGACATCGTCAAAATATCGAAACTCGCTTTTCCGAACAAAACTTAAATGAAAATATCCTAGTACTAGTGCACAATTTCAATGGGTTCGTCGGGATGTGGACGAAGATATTTACTGAATTGTGATGTAGTAAGATTTTACTATTTTTATTTATATGTAATATTATAATTTTAATCATGGTCATTTTATGTAATTTAAATATTTTATATGTACCATTATTGTTGTTATTTGTTACTAATATTTCAACTATTTTATGTGTATTGCAGGAAAATGAGTAGAAGAAGAATGCGAGATTTAAATATTGTACATGATACTATAAATTCCAGATAGGGCAATAGTGAACAATGACGCATGAGTTGGATCCTCTAATGTGCCCGACATAGATGATGAGCCTCTGAATTACAAAATAAAATTAAATTATTTTACATGGATGTTGACTTTTTTATTGATTTATTTTTCAATTTTAATATAACAATAATTTATCATTGGCGGTGAGAATGGTGGGACGCATAAAGGTCGCTGGACGTTCACGCTTAAAGGTTTATCTGAATTAAATTTCACGACCGTGTGAAAGTAAGGAGAAAGCGATTATGGCCACCTATTGGCCTGAAGCTCGAGTTCTAGCAGTTATTTGGGCATTATTGCACGAAATGCAAATATGTTTCCCATCAATTACGAGTCATGGCATCACATGCCCGACGCAAACAAAAATCAAGCTCGAGAACATTAAGGTAACAAAACATGAATGTAATTTATAATACTTTGGTTGAAGTTTCATTTATATTTACTTTTTAAATTTATTTTTTTAGGAGAGGTTTAATTTGGAGGTCTCCATGACTATATAAAAAGACATTGGGAAAAAATGGAGAGACAACAAAAGCATATTGAAAAAGAATATTTTAAGAAAGAAATAAGCCTCGAGGATAAATCGCAAAATGTCCCACCGGAATGTTAAGGCATCAATGGGAAGATGCAATTAGATTCGGAACTCAAAGAAAGGAGAGGTATTACCTACTTCTAAACTCTTATAAATTTTCCGGTGTATAGTATTTACTATATACGTAACAATAATATCATTATGTAGGGCCGTGAGTGTGTTTTAACAGCAAGCGTGCGTGTAAACAAAATTCACGCTACGGCAGGATCGAGAAGTTTTGCTTCAGAATGAGGCCGAGGTATTATAATTTATTAATTCGTGAAATATTAATGACTTTATACTATTAAATTATATTTCTAATACAACATTGTAGAACTCTCCACCGGTCAAAAAGTTGGACGCGTTGACTTTTTGACATTACGATAGGAAGAAGGATGGGTCTCCATGACACTGAAGTTGGAGAGATTATGGTATATTTACTTAATAAAATTTGATTTATTAAAATGGATTTATAATGTTTACTTATAATAGTTTAATTCTTCGTTAGTAGTTTTAAATTAATAATGTTAAGTTATGATGCATTCCTTCTTATTGTATATTTCGTTTCTAACTTTTTGATTAATTTATTAGGAGAAACTAAAGGAGAAGAAGACACTTTATGAAGCGGGCTTGAGTGATAGTTCTGTTCATCTTGAGGATGTCGATAATGTAATTATTACCGATGTTTTGGGTCCCGAAAAGTCTGATCGCTTGATCGATAGTTCATTAATCTTGAGTATATTTATAACAAAATTATCACTAATGTTTTGGGTGTTGAAAGGTACTACGGGTTCGACTTCAAGGATCCGTGTTACTCAGGCCAATATTTTGGATCCGACTCCCAACAATATATGCCTTCCGGAGTCAATCTCGTCTTTGAAGTTCGAGGCTAAAAGACCGGATAGCTCAAATGCAAGCTAGCACGGTTGAGCAAATTTCTCAACTTAGAGCCGAGGCAAGAGCGAGGGAGGCCGAGGCAACAATGAGGAGGCGAGCAAATTTCTACTTAAAGCGGAAGCAAGCAAGAAGGGAGGCGAGCGAGCAGGAAGTATGAAGAACTTCACTCTGACTTCAGGCTATGATGAAGATGTTGCAACGATCATGACACGCCATCTTAGACATTTATGTTCTTATTGAAAGATGATTTTAACATTGTTACATTTAACATTTTGTAAGGATATTTTATGCGATATCATATATCTTTTATTTATTTTAAAATATCATTTAGAATTAATGTAGTTGGTGCAATTTTTTATGCTACATTTGTTATTTGGGTTGAAATTATATATTATATTTGTTGTCATTGGTTGGTTTTAGTGCAGGAGGCGTATGATATTGGATAAATTGAATATTTTAAATATGTACAAGTTAGCGGCGTTTGTGGGCAAAAGCGCCGCTAAAAGTCAAACCTGTAGCGGCGTTTGTGAAATAAGCGCCGGTAAAAAGTCATTATTTTTAGCGGCGTTTTCAGAAAACGCGCCGCTAAAAGTCATGTTTTTAGCGGCGTTTTAGAAAAAGCGCTAAAAGTCGCCTTTAGCGGCGTTTTAGAAAAAGCTACTAAAAGTCATGTTTTAGCGGCGTTTTAGAAAAAACCGCTAAAAGTCATGTTTTAGCGGCGTTTTAGAAAAAAGCGCCGCTAAAAGTCATGTTTTTAGTGGCGTTTGTGTGGAGAGCGCCGCTAAAAGTCATGGTTTGTAGCGGCGTTTTTCTCACAAAAACGCCGCTAAATTTTGCGGCGCCACATTTAGCGGCGTTTTTTGTGGCGTTTTTCAAAGCGCCGCAAGCTCTATTAGTAGCGCTTAAAAACGCCGCTAAAAGTCTGTTTTGCTGTAGTGAATTGATGAGGGTTGGTACGTTGTACTTCGAAACACCCCTAGAGACTTCTTCGACATTGGCAGTGGAAGTAGAGATGACATAGTCGAAAGATCAGAAACTTTGCCTTTTCCAGAACAAGACTTAACTGAAAATATCCCTAGTACTAGTCAACAATTTCAATGGGTTCGTCAGGATGTGGACGAAGATATTTACGAAATATGATGTAATAAGATTTAACGATTTATTATTTATATGTAATATTATAATTTTCATGTTGGTCATGTTATATAATTTAACTATTTTAAATGTCCAATTATTGTTGTTATTTGTTACTAAAATTTTGAACTATTTTATGTGTATTGCGGAAAAATGCCTAGAAGACGATTACGAGATTTAAATATTGTCCATGAAACTCCAAATCCGTAAGAAGCTAATAGTAGTGAACAAAGAAACAGTTGTTGGATCTTCTACTCTGGGACATAGATGACGAGCCCGGAGAATTTGAAAGTAATGTTAAGTTTATTTTACATGCATGTTGAATTTTATTATTGATTCATTTTCAATTTTAATATAATAATATATCATTTTTCAATTGAAGATGGTGGGACGCCAGAGGTCGGGGACGTACATTACTTAAAGATTTATACGACTTAGAGCCTACCGATCGTGTTAAAGTAAGAAGAAACAATCATGGCTAGCCTGTTGGATCTGAAGCTCATTGTTAGGGCGCTATTTGGGCATTTCAAAGACGAAATCCCAATATGTTGCCCATTAACTACTAATCATGGCATCACATGCCCGATGCCAACAAAAATCGAGCTCTCGAAAATATTAAGGTAATAAAACGTGAATGTAATTTATAGTACTTTAATTTAATTTTCATTTATATTAACTTTTTATACTTTTTTCTTGAGGTAGATTTAATTTAGAGGTCTCGATGACTATGTTAAGAAGACATTGGGTAAAAATGGAGAGACAATAAAAGCACGCTCAAAAACAATATTTTAAGAAAGACATAAGCCTCGACGAAAAATTAAGAAATGTTCCACCGGAATGTTGAGGTACCAATGGGAAGACCAAGTTAGATTTTGGAATTCAAAAAAGGAGAGGTATTACATACTTCTAAAATCGTATAAATTATTTGGTTTATAGTATTTACTATATATATAATTCAAATTGCATTATGTAGGACCGTGAGCGAGTTGGAATAAGCAAGAGAAAATGAAATTCACGCATTACCGGCGAGTTCTAGAAGTTTTGCTTGTGTAGTGACACGAGGTATTATAATTTATTAATTACATCAAATATTAATTACTTTATACTATTAAATTATATTTTTCTCGCTAAAATGTAGGAAACTTATTGGTCAAAAGTTGGACGTGTTCACTTTTTGACTTTACGATAGAAAGAAGGATGGATCTCCGATGACATCCAAGTTGCGAAATTTTGGTATATTTACTTAACAAAATTTTATTTTTATAAATATTTCTACCGTTTAATTATAATAGTTTAATTCATCGTTTATAGTTTTAAATTTATAATGTTAAATTATGTTGCATTCTTTCTTATTTATATATTTCGTTTCTAACTCTTTCATTGATTTATTAGGATAAACTAAAGGAGAAGAAGGTTTAGTATGAAGCGGTGCTTGATCGATAGTTCTGTTAATCTTGAGGAGATTGATAATGTAATTATTACAGATGTTTTGGGTCCTAAAAGGTACATTGCTTGATGATAGTTCGCTAATCTTTAGTATATTTTTAATAGAATTATCACCGATGTTTTTGGTCTTGAAAGGTATGGTCGGGTTCGATTTAAAGGATCCGTGTTACCCCAGACCCAATATTTTGGATCCGCCTCCAAGAGTACATGCCTTCCGGGTCAATCTCGTCTTTGAAGTTCGAGGCTACAAAACCGGATAGCTCGGATGCAAGAGAGCACGGTTGAGTAGAGGCGACAAATTGCGATGTTCAAAGAAAATATGAAGAACTCCAACAACGACTTAGAGCGGATGCGAAGCGGCAACAATAAAGGAGGCAACAAAGATGGCAATGAGAGAGGCAAATGACAATGCGAGGGAAGCAGAGGCAACATCGATGCTAGCGAGCGAACGAAAATACGAAGAGCTCCAAGACCAACTTCAAATATGATGCAGATGTTTGAAAGATCGCGAAACCGCCATCTTAGACATTTAGTTTCTCGTTGTAAGAAGTTTTGACATTATTACATTTAACATTATTGTTACAATATTTTCGATTATCATTCATTTAATTTATTAAATTTCAAGTATCATTTAGAATTAATGTATTGATTGTGATTTTTATGCTAAATTCTTGTTTTGCGTTGGAGTTATATCTTTATTAGTTGGTTTTAGTGCAAGAGGGTATAATATTGAAAAAATTGTACTTTTTAAAATCTGTACAAATTAGCGGCGTTTGTAAAAAAGCGCCGCTAAATGTCAAGAAATTTTTGCGGCATTTTTTGTAAAAGCGCCGCTAAATGTCAAGAAATTTTTGCGGCATTTTTTGGAAAAGCGTCACTAAAGGCCCTGACTTTTAGCGGCGTTTTTAAGTAAGCGCCGCTAAAGGCCCCGACTTTTAGCGGTGTTTTTGGGAAAGCGTCGCTAAAGGCCATGACTTTTAGCGGCGTTTTTGGAAAAAGTCGCTAAAGGCCCCGACTTTTAGCGGCATTTTTTTTTTAAAGTGCCGCTTAAAGGCCATGACTTTTAATGGCGCTTTTATCACAAACGCCGCTAAAAGTCGTGGTCTTTAAGGCGTTTTTGCTCATAAACGTCATAAAAATTTCGGCGGTTATATTACGGCGTTTTTGTATGCGCTTAGAAAAGCAAGAAAGACTTTTGTGGCACTTATAAACGCCACTATATGCCCAAAAAACGCCGCTAAAAGTCTTTTCTTTAGTGTATCATATTGAAAATTTTGAGTTTTTAAAAAACATAAAAAGTAGGTCTTTTCTTAATAGATTGTTAATTAGAATTTCAAGTAAAAAAAATCGCCCTTCATCTTTTATATATATATAATAAAATACTATTATTAATAGCAATCATTAACAGTTATTAAGAATGTAAAAACATGACATATAATATAAACTATAAACAAATTGCTACAAATTAATGTATAAATGTAATGTGTTAGGATCGACCTGATTAAGCAACAAGTAAAAAAAATAGCGAAATAAATTGAGAAATTGAACACACAAATTTAACGTGGAAAAACTCCTCCAAAGAGGATAAAAAATCACGGGCAAAGATAATTTTACTATAATGACAACAGAACGAAGAGTTCAAAAGATGGATATAAAAACTAAGCCTCGAAAACTCGAAAACAAAGAACCCTCAAAATGTAAACACAAAATTCTCTAAATGTGTTATGAGTTCTAATATATAATGGATGTTTTTTTTTTTTAAGTTTGTAAAAGAACCTATTTATAGGCTAAATTCATAGGTCAAAAAATAATAAAATAATCTAAACTAATCAATATTTGATTGAAACAAATAAACAGAGTTTAACTAGAAGATTATTTCTCAAATTTGACTGAAATGGAGTCATACTTAACAAATCTCCCTTGACTCGTATTTCCACAACGCCATCTTTGCCAAAACCCGCCATGAGCCTATCTTGAACCATGTAGGGAATTAACTGAGTCGAATCTGTGCTTAGAAACTGGAAGACTTCTAGCCTTCGACTTGTACATTGCCAAATCAAAACTAACTCAGGTTTGATTTTCACGAACATAGTGCCCTAACTTTTCAAAATCTATATCCAAAAGAGAACATCTTTTCAACGAAACGGTCATACTTTTTTCCCTCCTATGACCAAGTTGCCTCCGCTCCAAACGAGTTAACTTCGACTCTGTAACGGACGAGGGACGTCCGATTTCACTGGTCACTATAGAACCTTCCAGAATATAAAGACTGCTAGTTCTTTTACCTTTTAACAAAATAAGAGCTCCACGAGATACTTTAATGCCGCTCTACTCGATGTTGATTTTGCATCCTTCCTAGTCTAAAATACTTAATGAAATGAGATTCTTTCGTAAATCAGGTACATACCTGACATCTGATAGTGTCTTAATCGTCTCAACGTGTATCCTAATTTTAACAATACAAATACCAATTACCTTACTAGATGAATCATTTCCCATGAACACAACTCCACCTTCAACCGAACTGTATGTGAAGAACCATTCTCTATTTGGACACATGTGGAAAGAACATCCCGAATCTAGGATCCACTCGGACGTGAGCTTGGAGTTATCGCTAGTTGACACTACTAAGAAATCATCACCGCTTACATCGACCAAATTAGAACCAGCTACATCTTCCTCGTTACTCTCAGCAGCTCTTTTATTTCGTAGTTTATAACAATCTGCTTTGACATGACCAAACTTTTTATAATAGCGATATCTTTTGCCTCGTTTCTTTGATGCTACCAAAACAGAAGCTTGCTTATCTTCCTTACTATCTAAACCAAACTCATCGTCGAGTTTGTCTCTGCTCAACAAATGACCCTTCACATCTTCGAATGAGAGTTTGTCTCTGCCATAAATCAGGGTCTCCCTGAAAGACTTGTATGAAGGGAGTAAAGAGCACAATAATAGCATAGCCTGATCTTCATCGTCAATATGAACCTCAACATTCTTTAAATAATTTAAAAGAGTAATGAATTGACTGATGTGATCTCTAAAAAGCTCACCTTCATTCATGCGAAACTTAAATAGACGTTGTTTCAAAACTAAACGGTTAGCCAGAGACTTAGTCGCATAAAGAGTTTCTAACCTTTTTCCCCAAGGCGGATGAGGTTTTCTCCATTAATACCTCCTGCAATATTGTATTCGCGAGGCATAATTGGATTGCAGACAAGGCCTTTTCGTCAAGCTCTTCCCATTCTGTTTGATTTAGATTCTGAGGCTTTTTCCCGGTAACAACCTTTTTCAAGCCGGTTTAAACTAGAATTGCCATCATCCAAACTTGCCACAGATTGAAATTTGTCTCACCATCGAACTTCTCAATTTCAAACCTTGTTGCTGCCATATCTGAATAGGCTGATCTATGAAAATTGAACTAGCTCTAATACCACTTGTTAGGATCGACCTAATTAAGCAACAAGTAAAAAAATAGTGGAATAAATTGAGAAATTGAACACACAAATTTAACGTGGAAAAACTCCTCCAAAGAGGATAAAAAATCACGGCAAAGATAATTTTACTACAATGGCAACAGAATGAAGAGTACAAAAGATGGAGATAAAAACTAAACCCCAAAAACTCAAAAACAAAAAACCTTCAAAACATAAACACAAAATTCTCCAAATGTGTTATGAGTTCTAATATCTAATGGGTGTTTTTTCTAAGGTTGTAAAAGAGACTATTTATAGGCTAAATTCATAGGTCAAACAATAATAAAATAATCTAAACTAATCAATATTTGATTGAACCAAATAAACAGAGTTTAACTAGAAGATTATTTCTGAAATTTGACTGAAATAGGAGTCATACTTAACATAATGTTTGTAGAATAATTTAGAAAAAAAAAACGAAAGATAAACTAATAGTAAGTGCACCACTAGAATAATTCAAAAACAAACCAGAAATGCATAGACTTGATCAAATAGTTGAAAATTGCATCCTAGCCTCGCTATCATCAAATTATCTTGATAATGAACACTGATCAACCTAGAAACAACTGTCAAAAGCCCTCAATAGACCTACCGCACCAGTGATGCGAAAAATGCCAAATCTTAGATGGTCTATCCTCCTCCTCATCATTTTGGATTTATCACTATCACTATAATTTATCATAATAGGGTCATTCGAGAACGATTTCTAATAAATCTAACGGCACCTTACAATAGCAAATCTCATATGTATGCGCCAAAATATGACTAGAAATTAAAAATTAAAAATAAAATCACATTTGCTTTCAAAGAAAATAAAGTGGACAAAACAAAAACCATGAAAAATATGGATAAAATAAAACCACGAAACTATGGACAAAACAATAATAATGTGGATTGAAATTAAAAATAAAATAAAAACAACAAAAAATGATTTTGAAAAAGCCGCAACCAACCTCAAAGTCAGTGCCGCCACTGCCAAAGCAAAGATTTAGTTTGAAAAATTTGAGCAACTAGTGTTTTGCTATAAATAAATAAAAAAAGAATAATGGCTTAGATAACACATAGACGTGTTTGCCTGACAAATGTAATTATATTGTAATTCCTTGTGTCATATTTGATAGTACAAAATGTAATTACATAATTACATAATTTATATTTTAAAATATTAACTACTACAAAAATTTATTAGTATGATAAAAATAATTTCAAAACAAGTAACAAAATTAAAATAAAATAATCATATGTATTGTGTTAGTCTAAAAAAGTAGTTGATAATATGATTACTAAAAAATAACAAGAAAAATAAACATCATATGCAATTTTATCTAATTGTTCTAGTTCAAATTTGTTGGGTTATTCTCTCTTTAATATTCAACATATGCTCCTTATCATCATCTGTTGGTCATTGACCAAGTTCAAGATCACCTGAATCTACATCTGCATCTTTAATATTATCAAGATCTCTTTCTTCCATGTACTCTTTGAAGTATGGATCATCTCGATTCCACTTATAATTGAAATTATAAAATATGCAACATGCTAATACAATCTAACCTTGGTTTTTTTTATGTTATACTAAAGTGTTGTTGTTAATATGAGAAATATTTTTTAGAACAATAAATGTCTTCTCAACCACATTTCGAAGGCTTGAATATTTCAAATTAAAGAGTTCGCAAATTGTCTATTGTACTTGTCTCTAGCACCATTCTCTTAAATGGTATCACACCCCACGATACGGTGTAAGAAAATATTTTCTATTTGCATAATCAGCATTGACCTTACAATAACTGGATCCACAATCTAAATACTTAAATTATAAAAACTTATATAAACTTAATTTTAAAAATACTTATGCTAGGTAATATTTCTTTCTATAATACGTAAATTAAGTAAAAATAATATAAAAAGAAAAGTTCTATAAATTTTTCAAAACTCTCATAATGCTTCTTATAAATAATATGTTTTTTTTTTTTTTGTTATAACTTTAGAAAGTTGTTTTTTTTTTATAAAGAAGTTATGATAAAAAAAGCTATAATATTTTATGAATAAATATATTTTTTTATAATATATAGCATAAACACATAAATAAATTATGTTCATACTTATTAGTCATATTTTTTATAAATAAATATATTATAACACTTTTATAACATGTAAAATTATTTCTTATAATAAACTTGTTGACCATAATTTTAGAAATTTTTAGGATTTAAATAATATATTTTTGTTATAACTTTATAAAATACACAAAGTATTTTTATAATATAATTTCTTAGGATTTATAATATAAGAACATTCGATAATAATCATTCCAAATACTTATACATGTTAATACTTATAATATAATTTCTATAACTTATATAAAATAATTTTTTAAAATTAGATTTTAGGTGTAATTACATGCGTAATTACTCCAATTCTCACCATTCTCTAAGAATTAGAAAGTGTAATTGAAGTACTCCAATTGGACTCAATTCAATGGGACCTACCAATTACGATGGTTACTCAAATATGTCATTTTTATATAACTATAAGCAATTATACTCAGATTCAACTTTTAAGTGATTCCAAACATTATCTATTTTTTTTCATCTTATATATTTTTAAATAGTTTTATTTACGCTTTGTTTAATTCTCTAATTATGTTGATGTTATTTTACTCGTGATATCCAAATGAATTAGAGATTTTTTATAATTTTTTAAATAATAATTTTATTATTAAACCAAAATTTTATTTTAATGAATTTGAGATATTTGAATAGTTATATGTTGTAATTAAATATTATAAACATTTGTAATTAAATTTACAATAAAAATATTTTTATTAATTAAATAAAATTTAAATTGATTAATTCAACTTGAATTAATTACGGAGTCCTAAATAGTGGATATTTAATGTGAAAAATTGTTGATGTTTACATCTTACGAAATCTGTATAAAACGGCTGCAAAAAATCAACAAAATCCAATTCAACTGAGATATTTGAATGGTTTATAGAGTAAAAGTTTAAAAATCGGATTACCCGAAATTAAATTGAATTTTATTTTTATTTAATATATAATTAATTTTAATTTTTATATAAAAATAAATATTTTATATTTAAAATAGTGAAAATAATTTAAAAGTTCTTGAAAAATTGTCTTTTAAAAATATTTATGGAAAAAAACCTTGAAATTTTGTTAAGTAATATTCAAAAGTCATAAAACAAAGCTTATTTTATCAAAATAAGTCTAAAAAATTAAAACAATAAATTAATATAAAAAATTGAGAACCGAATCAAGCCAAACCGAATTATGACGGACAGTTCAAAAAATCCAAAAAACTCGACATACAAAAACCGATATCACCCCTAAAAGAAAATTATTTGCCAATTAAATAATGTCTACACTCTCAACATCAATGATATTTGTATAGAGAAGAAAGATCAATCAACAATGTAAATTATGTTCTAAAATTTAAAATATTATGGGTTGGTTTAATGTATAATTTTATACAAGAATTTTGATTTTGTGTAATTTTATATATGAAATTTTGATTTGAGTCAACGCTCACAAACTATTAACATAATTACTGATATAACATCATTTTATATTTATATATTATATACACAAACAATTATATTTATCCGATATAAAATAAATTGATACAGTTATTTGTTTAAATGTGTACAATTGAATCAAAATTAAATTTTATATATACATTTGAGCCACAATCAAAGTTTCATATTACACCAAATCAAAATTCATGTATGATTTTAAGATTTGTCCCAAATATCATTACAAAAAGCCATTATATACATACTAGATGTGTCTCTCATTATACTTCTAAAAATTAGAGTAAAATTTTGAATATGATATATATTAGTTAAATGTTAGATAATTAGTGAATCAATTTTTTATTTATTTTACTTTGCGTGCAAAATTGCAAAGGAAATATTAATAATATTGATTAAATTAATTTGTTCAAAAATTATAAGTAGATATGACATGCCTTTAGATGTTATATTTTGGCATTTTGGATGTGTTTTGATATTTGGCATATGTTTGGGAACTTTATTGATCTTCTGAGTATCTTGTAGTGGACTTTGATGATGGATTCTTTATGGTTTATGGATGCATGGAACATTTGTTACATCCTACTTAACTAGTGAAATCATGAAGTGATGTTGTATGCCATGTTTATAAGAGTTTTAGACTTGGTTTCTACATGTCAATTGCGTTTGAAATGGTTTGGCGTTATGTTACGCATGTTTGGTTGCATGTAAGGGATCCATTGCATGCTTGAAAATGTATTTTATTTTGCATTTTTCTACTCGTGTCTCGAGACATTAAAAGCATGTCTAAGACCATAAAAATATTTTTAAGCATATTTTTGAGCATTTCATGTATTTTTGGGTAGAGGTCTTGAAACATTATTAGCTTATCTTAAGTACTGAGTGTTAAGTCTCGAGATACAAAGTATCAAAGTTTTAATTTGTGATTTTGCAGCCTATATATAGTCTCGAGACATGGTCCTATTGTCTTGAGACATCAAACTTGAAAGCAAAAATTGAAATTCGGGGAGGTATGTATCTTGAGACATTGCCCTACATTTGTATTGTGTTGACTCAAGATTCGTAACTTGACCTCATTTTTTTTTTTTTATTGTATTTGACCTTAGTTCTTGTTATAAGGGCATGTTTAAGTTAGATTTTCATGCATTACATGTCTTTAGTTGTCACGCTTTTGTATTAAAATTTTGATTGTTATTTTAATTATGTGTTTGAATTGTTTCGATAACAAATGTGACATTTTATATATGAATCTTTCAATTGGGTAGGATATAATATGTTACATGTAAAATATTTAAAATCACCAATTCAACTACATGCCCATGCAATACCAATTCAACTACATGCCCATGCAATCATACAAAATTTTGAGATTTTGTTTTAAGAAAAAAAATCTAAAAATAAAGAAAAACATACAAACACACAAAATATGCAAAAATTCCTAAATTACCCATTGTCCCCAATATCTCAATAAAAGATATAAAAAAATAAAAGAAAAGAAAGAAAACTCATCATTTAAGCTCTCAAAAAAATTGATTGAAGTCTCCTCTTAAAAAAAACACTTCCTCCTCAAGTAAATGCAAAGCCAAAAAACTAATAACTTTTGTTAGTGTCAATTTTATCTTCCAGTTACAATGCTAGTAGGCATAGATGGAAAATTGGATAAAATTTGCCTCCTACCACATATTTTATCCAAACATTACATATTTATGTTTTATGGCCCTCCTTATGACCATTTGTGAAACTAAGATACTGAAATCAAATTAAGTAAGCATCGAATCAAAATCTTTTAATGCAATTCAAGTTTCCTTGTTTAAAAAATCTAATCATGATGAGTGTTGAATATTGAGGAGATCTCAGCCATTATGAAAATAATTTGAGACCTTTCTATGTGGGTGAAAAATTGGTTGTAACCTAACAAATCATATTTCATGTATATATGCACTTTATTTGTTCAAACAAGATCAGTCATTGTGAGTGCAATATTGTAAGTAAATTAAAGAGAGTCACTTAGTTTACATCTAAGCTTTCGAGGACAAAGTCTTAAAGGGATAGCGATCATGTTTAGAGTATAGGTGTGAGGTTACTACTTGATGAGTGAATGAGACTTAAATCACATCTTATACTTGTTAAGATATATGGATTAACTCTTTAAGTAAAACATCGTAAACATAAAAAGATCTCGAACTGCATGAACAAATCTCTATTTCTTCTGTAATAGTTACTTTATCCAATTATAAATATTCACTTTCACTTTGGATTATGAAATTTTTATCATATAAAATTTTACTTTCCTCAAAATAGAGAAAAGATATATCATCTGCTTGAGATTTTTCATGATTACTCAAAGGAAAAATTTAGCATTGATGATATTCCACTACCATTTTAGACTTTGGGAGGAAACAAAGTTAATGTAGTTGATGATTCTTGTTTACTACCTCTCTAACCACTATTGATTCTAATTACAGTTCCAAGCTTTTTAATTTCTTCATCCCAATTTGATTGGAACCAAATTGAAAACCTTTTTCATTCTTCAAAATTATTTATATTCTTATAATCAAATAAAAATAAACAGTAATCTAAGTTAGATTGAATTTTTTATCTTAAATGTTTAAATGTAGATATAATAGTTTTTTAATATTTTAAAATTTCAGATAAATTATCATTTAATAAGATATCAAAACTCTATGGCTAAAAGTATTACATTTCAGTCCTCTACTGAAAAAATAGGTAAATTAACTATTATACATTTCAAACGTGCATTTTAACCCCTTTGTTAAACTTTTTTATTAAATAATGGCGTGAAACATTAATTTAAATGGTTAATTACTAATTTGACCTCTAAACTATAGTTAAAATATTATTTTGATTTTTAAATTTTTTCTTAACAATAATTCTAAAAATTAAAAATCTTTAAAATAAATATAAATTATTAAATTTATTTAAAATATTAAAAATTATGTTTAAAAATTCAGCAAATTTAGCCTTCAATATTTACAAAACTTGTCATTTTAGTTCTAATTCTAAAAATTCAATATATTTTGGCCTTGATACTTACAAAATATATCAATTTAGTCCTAACTCTAAAAATTAAAAAAAAATCATTTTAACACTTTATAACTCATCAACTAACTCATGTGAAATATTAAAATAAGAAAAAGAGTATACTCTTTCAAGTTACTTGCAAATGAACTCTAAAAAGTTGGGATAAAATACAAAAAATTTAGGATAAACTACACCAATTGCCCCTAAAATTTATTTAAAATTATAAATCGATCTCCCAACTTTCAAAAGTTACATAATAGTTACTAACGTAATCGAATTGTTATATTTTGGTCACTAGTCCATTAGCTACTATTAAAAGGATGACGTGGCACGTTAATTTAAATAGTTAATTACTAGTTTTACTCTTGAACTATAGCTAAAATTTTATTTTGATACCTTTAAAATATTAAAATAGTTTTTAAAAAATAAATCTGCTATTGGTTTTTTATCTTTTGTTATCTTTTTCTCTTAAGAAATCAAAGTCAGATTTTCATTAAAACAAAATCTAACCAATTTTATTAAAGCCAAAACTTACACTCAAAGAAACTATTTTTCTGTGAATCATGATGTTTTTTTTTTAATTGAGCTCTCGATAAATGTTTCCATTTTCAATAAAAATTTTAATTTTATGAGAATTATCTAATATAATGAGACACTAACCTTACATGTTGAAGACACTCTTCAGTACAATTCATAAAACATCCATTTCAATAAAATCATAGTTTTTTTACTGTTGAAATACAATCAAACCAAAGAAACAACACATTTACAGTAAACAAAATCTTTAAATTTTGTATCTCTTTGGCGACAAAGAATAAGATGAAGACAAGAAGCTCCTTTTGCTGCTTTTCCACCTTTGGAGACATGTTGATGGTTTTAGGGTTTTATTTTAAATTAAAATTCCACTTTTTATCTTTAATTTCTTCTCATAAATTTAAAACATTATTTTCTAAAATTTCAAAACCCATCCATGTTCAAAACTCAAAAATAGTTAAACCTAGTAACTTAAATATTAAAGCTTTTTGTGGTATTAAACAATAAGATATTCAAATGGGAAAATTTATAATAGTTAAGGGTATGTGAAAATGAGTTATCGAAATTTTATAATAGTGATTACACACCATCAGGAGATATAAAAGTACAGGAGATGCAAAAAATGAGCATTCACTAAAGTAGAATAAAATAAACATTAAATAATTTTTTATGTACCTTTTAGTTGAAGTATAGGCTATGAAGATGAAACTAAACATTAATGAAAACATGAGAAATTTGGAAGCGAGTAATCAAAACTTTTAGTCAATTTTGTTTTTTGCTTCAATCAAGGTTTTTTTTTTCTTCAATCAAGCATGAGAAACTTTTGTTTGTTTTTTGGGTTTTATAAAATAGGGAAGAAAGTCTTGTAAAAAGACGATGATTTCTGGGTTTCGTCTCGAAAGTTGGATAAAAATTTTAAGATTTTTTTTTTTTGTAAATTTTATAGATTTTTTACATATATATTTTGAACTTTTAGAAATTTTGTACCAATAACTTTTATTTTAAAATAATTTTAATATTTTAATAATTTATATTTATTTTTAAGATTTTTAAATTTTTAGAATTATTGTTAAGAAAATGTTTAAAAATTAAAAATAATATTTTAGCTATAATTCAAGTATCAAATTAGTAATTAACCATTTAAATTAGCATTCCACATCGTCATTTAACGGAAAAAATTTAACGGATTATTTTATTCATTTTCCTAATAGAGAAACCAAAATGCAATCTGTCCCTAAATACAGGAGCTTCCCTGATATTTTTGCCAAACTCTATGAGTTGAATTCTGGAAAGGGTTTTTTTCTCGTGTAGTATGTATTCATTGTTATTCTAATTCTTTTTCAGCTTGTATAGCTACTCTATAGGGGTGTTCAAACTTTAGTTAAAATCGAATTAAATGACCGAACCGATCTAATTCGGTTAATCGTTCGGTTAACTGATTTAGTTCATTCAGAGGTCGATTAAAGGTTTTTTTGAATTTCGATTAACGATTAATTCAGTTCAAAATCAGATAATTAACCGAACTTAATAAATAATATTATATATTATATGTATTAAGCTATTACTAATTCGGTTAATTCGGTCAAATAAACATTTTCGATTTATTTGTTTTATATGTTTTATGCTTGTTTTAACAAAAATAAATAAAATATATAAATTTCGATTCAATTAATTTGTTTTTGAAAAATTTTAATTTGATTAACGGTTAAAAGATTAAAAATTTGATTAATAATAATTTTGTTCGACTAACTATTTGAACACCCTACTTCTCTATACTTTTTAATCTATATACAAAATCATTAACCATTCATTCAATTTTTTATAAATAAATGTGTTAAAAATTAAATATAATAATTAAACCATTTAATACCCGTTTATTTACAAGTGTCAAACTAAAAAAAGGGGGGGGGGCGACTATAAAGTTGTAGAAGATTATAGAAAGTTAGGTGAATGAAAGTATAGATATATGATTTATTAAGATATTACATTAAACTGGCATATTGAAAATTTTCTTGCAAAATAAGATGATAGCTTAATTGCTTTACCCACTTTTAGAGTAAGCTTTAAAACTATCAAATTATTTGGAAGTAGTGAAGGTAAGTCAAAATCCCATAGTTGATATTGAAAGCAAAGTAAGAAACCTGACTTTGAAAAAGAAAGTTGGGTTTGGAATAGTCAACTTCTTTCATCATATCAACTACTATACCTTAAATTTAATCATCTTACTCTTTCATAATCAAACAACTCAACCAACATTTCTTTTTAACAATATTTCCTTTTTTTTTTAAACATACATCATAAACATTTTACTTTTGCATAACTTGTAAATAACATCTTCAAACTTGCCTCTTACTCTTTTCTCAAACTATTCTTTATATATATACATTAAAGTGTAATGGAGTAACAACTTGTAAGCCCCAGTTTTTCTGTAATTTTGGCTTTTATAAAATTTTCACACAACTGTCTATCTGTTTCAGTGGTTATGTGTTCTGGGTGTGTGTGGGAGGCCCCAAGTTCAAGTCACAACTTGGGTAAATTTGGGTATTTTTATGAATTAAGCCCTATCTCTGGTTAATAGGCTTATAAACTAAAGTGTGTAAGTAATTAACAAAATGAGTCTGTTGGAATGGTGGTTAAGAGGAGTGTTGGGATGGAAAAGGTCGTGTGTTCGAGTTGCGACATGAGCATTATTTTTGCCTATCACGCCCAGAGTGTTTGTGTTGAACTAAAAATCTGATAGTAGGGAGAGAATTAAGGGGAAAAATTTGGGGGTTAATTGTTTCTATTCAATATTGTCTCTCTGTTTGGAAAAAAATTCAGCTAGTCTTTCTTTTTCCTCTATCTCTTTTGTTGCCGAAATTATGTTGTTTTCCCCTCTCATTCTAGTTCTTATTTCTCCAATCATTTCTGTTATTCGGATTTGAGACGCGTGTTCTGTAAGTTGTGGGTTAGATTAATCTTAGCCGTTCCTTTGAATGTTTAAGTTTTTTCAAAAGGGTTTTTGTTGCGCGTAGGAGTTATTTGAAAGGCTGGAATCAGCATTGGACTCGAAAAGTGATCGATTTTTTAGCAGCTTTGGAGGGCTTAGGAGTGCTAGCGCATCAAAAATGATCTGTGTGTACCAGAAGCATAAAAACGAGGTTTCAATGAAGCTAAAACCTCTCTGTCGACACCGCACAGCGTGTGGTCACCCATGTGGTAGGCCGTGTGCAAGACTGTTAGACACCACACGGTCGTGTGATCGACGAGCTAGGCCATGCGCGAGCAATACGGCCGTGTGACTGCTGGGCAAGGCCGCATGCGACACATGGGCTCAACCAATTGGGTCGTGTGGGCCACAAGGGCGTGTGGGATTCTGGGCAAGGCCAATTTGGGCCGTGTGGGCCACACGGACGGGCCACATAGGTGTGTGAGCCCATTTTCTAAAAACTCTATAAAGTTGCAGGGTCGCCCAAGTCGATTGTGGACCTACTGTAGGGTCAGAAAGTAATACTTAGACCCTCTAAACAAGTGATCTGTCTGTCTGATTTCTGTGCTAAGCATGTATACTGATCTGAATATATATATGAGTACTAATTGCATAATAGCATGTCATTCTTGTATGTTGCATTGCATCGGGGTGGGTTGATTATGATCGGAACAAGTATCTGAAGGGCTCTTAAGCCTGTTATCTGGCAGCTCGGCTGTAAATTTCTAATTATGTACCGCATTCAGTACAACATAGTGTGTAGGGCTGTGTGGGTTGATTTTATCCCCACATGGTGTATAGGGTTAGACGGAGTTGGTGTGTAGAGGTTGGTGGGTAGGACTCTGTTTTCTGCATATTCTGTCTGAAATGGGCTAAGGCCCTGTAATATGTCTAATTCTGTATCTGAGTGGGCCAAGATCCACACCATTTCTATAATGGGCTCAGACCCGAACTGTGAAAAGTATGTCTGTTATCTGATGTTACTGTGTGTATGTTTTCTACGGGGTTTACACATTGAGTTTGAGAAAACTCACCCTTTTCTGTTTAATCTGTTCAGGTAATCCCCAGCAGTAGATGGATCAGGTGCAGCGGATGACTCGGCGGTGACCACGATTTTGGACACTTATTTACGATTTATTTTTAATTATGATTTGGTTATATTTAGGTAAATTTTATGTAATAAGGCCTTTTGGATTTTTGTTTAAAATTTAGAAATTTTTATTTTATGAACTGTTAGCAGTAGGATAAAGCGCGAGTTTTCAAAATAAATAAATGTTTTATCAAATACACACGAGCTTGCAGATTATTATAAAAGCTTCCACAAACATATAATGGTTTGAAATTGGATAACGGATAATTAATAAATAACGACACATTTTGATGATAGTCTTAGATACCTAAAAATGGTTTTAACGCAGTTACGTTTTCTAATAGCACTAACATGTGACATCGCCAGATTCGGCCATAACGTCTAGGCCAGGTTTGGGGTGTTACATTTAGTGGTATCAGTTCAAGTTACAAAACTCGGCTATGGTTTGGGTTTTCAAAATGGTTTTTTCGGAAAGATTTTTAAATGATTCAAAATATTTTTGAAATAAGTATGTGGTACACCGAGTCTACGGTGCCGATCTCGTAAGTGTTCTGAACTCTGTTTAAGATTTGTCTAAAATACTACTTGCATGCTTAAAATAGCCTTAGGTAGTATACTGTACTGAAAACACTCTAGGTAGTGTAAATTGAAAATTATAGCGAAACTAAAAATTGTAGTGAAACTGCGATTTGCGATAACGAACTCTGAACTTCTGATACTATTCTGCATAAAATATTTGTTAATAAATATTGGAACTGTAAACTAATGCATAAAACTGTTAATGCAAATAAATTTTAAAATTACGATGAGCGCACGAGGTATCCGCAGACGGGGTACTAGAGGCCGTGGTAGAGGTCGTAGGGGGGCTCAAGCTGGGTCCTCCGTATCTGAGAATCTGCCTAATCTGGATACGAGCGAGACGCCGATCTTACCTGCTACAGAGACTGGGTCTCATGACCGTGAGGCTGGGGATGACGCACTATCACGGGCCATGCTACGGATTGTAGAGAGGGTCACTGAACCCAACACTAGATCTGAGGGCCGAGGGTCAGTTATGGAATGACTCCGGTCTAATAGGGATGAATTATTCAGGGGTGTCACTGGAGTCACCCTTAACGTAGCTGAATACTGAAAGGAGGCTATAGAAAATCATGGACAATCTAGACTTTACTGTTGAACAGAAGCTTAACGGGGTTGTCTCACTGCTTCGCGATGAAGCGTATCAGTGGTGGATGACGGTTAAGGAAGGCACTCAGCCCGACCGTTTTGCGTGAGACTACTTTAAGACGGCTTTCTAGAGTAAATATGTGAGAGCCAGCTACATCAATGCTAGGAGGTGTGAGTTTCTTAATCTTACCCAAGAGGACCGTTCAGTGGCCGAGTATGAGGCCGAGTTCTTGAGACTGAGTGGTTATGCCCGAGGCATGGTGGTAACTGAGTATGAGTATTGTGTTCGATTTGAGGATAAACTCAAGGATAGCTTACGGATTCTAATAGCTCCGCAAAGGGAGCGTGATTTTTCTACTCTGATAGATAAGGCAAAGATCACCGAGAAGGTTAAGCGCGCTGAGCGCAAAAATCGTGAGAAAGGAAAGAATAAAGGAATCAGAGCCCTCGAATTCTATGATGAGGCCTAAGAAAAAAGCTAGACCGGATGGGCCAGTGAGAGTTGGGCCTCCTGTTGCACCTGTTGGGGTGGCATTGTGTGGGCACTATGGTAGACTCCATCCGGGCGAGTGTTAGAGAACTATTGGGGCATGTTTGAGATGTGTGTCGATTGAGCATTGTGTTCGGGATTGTCCACTGAGGACTGATCAAATGCAAGCTACGGGTATTAGTACTGCGCAGCCACCAAGAGTAGCTCAGCAGCCACCTAAGGGTCGAAGTCAGGCTAGGGGTGATAATGGCATGTGCCGAAGACAGAGAGCACCCGGCAGAGGTGCAGGACCGACTGAGGCAAGACAGCCTGCACTGGTTTATACTACATGTCACCGAGAGAAATGCGTCATTACGATTACGTTCTTAATTTTGGATGTAGCATACACTGCATTGATAGACATAGGCTCTACACACTCTTACGTAGCTAGCTCTGTGTTTGAAACTTTGGGAATTCAATTGAGAATACTTCGAGCGAGATAACGATTGTGAGTCCATTGGGGCAATCTTTTCGGGTTAGTAAATTGTTTAGAGACGTTCCACTAGAGGTTCAAGGGGCAGTATTTCTGGCTGATCTGATAGAGCTTCCATTTGGGGAGTTCAATTTGATTCTGGGAATGGACTGGCTGGTTAGGCACCGAGTAAGTTTAGACTGTGCAATAAAGAGGGTTATTTTGAGAATAAAGGAGGATAGCGAGATAGTGGTGATTGAGGAACGTCGAGATTATCTGGCGAATGTGATTTCTGCGCTGGTGGTAGAAAAAGTGGTACGAAAAAGATGTGAGGCATTCTTGGCCTACATCAGTGTTTTGGATTCTAGAGACTCTTTGGTTAAGAGCACCATAATCGTAAGAGACTTTTCGGATATTTTTCCTTAGAAACTACCGGGTCTGCCTCTGAGCCGAGAGGTAAAATTTAAAATTGATCTATTTCATGGTACAATTCCGGTGTCCATCGCCTCTTATAGAATGGCACCGTAGGAGCTTGTGGAGCTTAAGGCTTAGATTCAAGAGTTACTGGATCGTAGGTTCATCCGCCCTAGTGTGTCTCCGTGAGGAGCACTTGTGTTGTTTGTGAAAAAGAATAATGGATCCATGTGTATGTATATCGACTACCGCCAATTAAATAAGTTAACCATCAAGAATAATTACCCCCACCGAAGATTGATGATCTGTTTGACCAATTCTAAGGAGCTTCAGTTTTTTTCAAGATCGATCTACGATCAGGGTATCACCAGTTGAAAGTTAAAGAGGTTGATGTACATAAGAGGGCATTTATGACTCGCTAGGCCATTACGAGTTCCTAGTGATACCATTTGGACTAACGAATGCACCAGTAGGTTTTATGGATTTGATAAATGAGTGTTTCAGCCCTATTTGGATCGGTTCGTGGTAGTCTTCATTGACGATATTCTGGTGTATTCGAAGACTGAGGACGAGCACGATGAGCATCTCTGATTGGTATTATAGACTCTGCGTGGGAAACAGTTATATGCGAAGTTCAGTAAGTGTGAGTTCTGCCTCCGGAAAGTAACCTTTTTGGGGTATGTAGTTTCTGCGGAAGGGATTCATGTTGATCCTCGTAAGATTGAGGCTATGTTGGAGTGAAAACAAAAATTCGTAGCTTTCTAGGGTTGGCGGGTTATTATCGACACTTCGTAGAAGGGTTCTCTTTGATCGCAGCACCATTGACCAAGCTTCTACGTAAGGGAGTTCCCTTTGTCTGGACCGATAAGCAACAAGAGAGCTTCAAGAAGCTTAAATCTATCTTGACATAAGCTCGATTCTAATACAGCCTGAATCTGGGAAGGATTTCGTCGTATACAGTGATGTGTCGCACGTGACTCTAGGTTGCATTCTGATACAAGATGGTAAAGTGGTAGCTTATGCGTCTCGTCAGCTCAAGACGTATGAGGCTAACTATTCTAAGAACGATTTGAAGTTGGCAGCAGTAGTCTTCGCTTTGAAAATCTAGAGGCACTATCTGTACGGTGAGAATTGTACTATCTACACTGATCACAAGAGCCTCAAGTACCTCCTCACCCAAAAAAAGTTAAATCTTAGGCAGCGTAGATGGGTTGAACTACTTAAGGATTATGACTGCACCATCGACTACCACCCTGGTAAGGCTAATATTGTGGCAGATGCCTTGAGCTGTAGAGTTATGACCGATCTGAGAGTGATGTTCGCTCGACTCAGTTTATTTGACGATGGGAGTCTATTAGCAAAACTTCAGGTTAAGCCTGTATGGATTGATCAAATCAAAGGTAAACAGATGGGGATAAATCACTTGACTTGCGGTTCTGTTAAGTAGAGAGTGGGGATATTACTAATTTTGGGATTAACAGTGATGGGATACTTTATTTTCGCGGTCGGATCTGTGTGCCGAATGACGAGGATTTAAGACAATCAATTCTGAGAGAAGCACATAGTAGCCCCTATGCTATGCATCTCGGCGGGAATAAAATATACCGAGATCTGCGAGAGTTATACTGATGGCTAGGGTTGAAGCGTGAGGTTACAAATTTTATTGCTCGCTGTTTGATTTGTTAGCAGGTTAAGGCTGAGTATCAGTTACCTTTGGGATTGCTGTAGCCAGTGAAAATTTCGATATGGAAATGGGAGCGAGTAATGATGACTTCATTAGTGGGTTGCTTTTAACACCCACTAAGAAGGACTTTATTTGGGTTATCGTGGATCGATTAACGAAGTCCGCACACTTCATCCCTGTCAGGACAAACTTTTCTCTTTAGAAGCTAACTAAGTTGTATGTATCTGAAATAGTGAGACTGCATGAGGTTCCTATCTCGATCATCTCTGATAGGGATACTCGCTTCACGTCTCGATTTTGGAAGAAATTGCACGAGGCTTTGGGTTCAAGGTTAGACTTCAATACTACTTTCCATCCTCAGACAAATGGTTAGTCGAAGAAGGTGATTCAAGTACTGGAGGACATGTTGAGGAGTTGTGTTATAGATTTCTGAGGTAGTTGGGAGGAGTATTTTCTATTGGCAGAGTTTGCCTACAATAACAACTACCAGTCAAGCATTCAGATGGCACCTTATGAGGCCCTATATGGCTATAAGTGTCATACTCTCTTAGGTTGGACTGAGTTAGGGGAGCGACGTGTTTTGGGTCCGAGTTGGTCTTTGAAACTAAAGATAAGGTCCGGTTGATTCGTGATCGACTAAAAGTGGCATCTGATAGGCAGAAGTCCTTCTCGGATCTGAAAAGAAAGGATATCGAGTATTCTGTGGAGGACTTAGTTTTTCTCAAGGTCTCACCATGGAAGAAGACCTTGAGGTTCGGTCGCAAGGGTAAGCTGAGTCCTCGATTTATTGGGCCGTACCATATTCTAAAGTGAGTGGGGCCACTTGCATATCAGTTGGAGCTTCTTCGGAATTGGATCGCATCCGTGATGTGTTCTACGTATCAATGTTGAGACACTATCGCTCTGATCCCATGCGCGTTGTTCTGGTAGAGAATATTGAGATTAGACCAGATCTGATGTTTAAGGAGGAGCCGGTCCAGATCCTGGATCGTGACATTAAAGTGCTTCGAAAGAAGTCTATCCCCTTAGTGAAGGTGTTGTAGCAGAATCATAGCACTTAGGAGGCCACTTGGGAGCGGAGGATTCGATACGTTAGTAGTATCCTCACCTTTTCTAATCAGGTAAAATTTCGTTCGAAATTTTATTTTAGGGAAAAGTTATAACACCCCGATTTTTCTGTAATTTTGGCTTTTGTAAAATTTTCACACAACTGTCTATCTGCTTCAGTGGTTATGAGTTCTAGGTGTGTGTGGGAGGTCCCAAGTTCAAGTCACAACTTGATAAATTTTGGTATTTTTTTATGAATTAAGCCCTATTTCTGGTTAATAGGCTTATAAATTAAAGTGTGTAAGTAATTAACAGAATGGGCCTGCTGGTCTGGTAGTTAAGAGGAGTGTTGGAATAGAAAAGGTCTTGTGTTCGAGTTGCGACATGAGCATTATTTTTCCATGCCACGCTCAGAGTGTTTGTGTTAGACTAAAAATCTGATAGTATGGAGAGAATTAAGGGGAAAATTTTGGGGTTTACAGTTTCTGTTCAGTACTGCCTCTCTATTTAGAAAAAAATTTGGCTAGTCTTTCTTTTTCCTCATCTCTTTTCTTCTTAGAATTCATTGCTTTCCCTCTCATTCGGTTCTTGTTTCTCCAATTGTTTACATTATTTAATTTGAGGCAGCGTTGGTAAGTTGTAGATTGGATTAATCTTAACCGCTCCTTTGAATTTTTAAGTTTTTCTAAAGAGTTTTTGTTGCATAGGAGTTATTTGAAAGGCTAGAATCAGCGTTGTGTTGTTTTGACTCGAAGAAGTGATCGATTTGTTAGCGGCTTTGGAGGGCTTAGGAGTGCTAATGTATCAAAAAACGATACAGGTGTGTACCTAGAAACGTAAAAATGAGGTTTCAGCGAAAGCTAAAAACCTCTCTGTCGACACCACACGGGCGTGTGGTCGCCCGTGTGGTAGGCCGTGTGCAAGACTGTTAGTCACCACACGACCGTGTGATCGACGAGTCGGTGCCGTCTTGTGACAACACGGTAGATGTGTGGCCGGCAAGACCATGTGCAACATACGGGCTCGACCAATTGGGCCGTGTGGGCCACACGGGCGTGTGGGATTCTAGGCCAGGCCGTGTGATCCATTTGCCCAAGGCGAATTTGGGCTGTGTGGGCCACACGGACAGGCCACATAGGCGTGTGAGCCCATTTTTCTGAAAACTTTGTAAGGTTGCACGGGCGCCCAAGTCGACTGTGGACCTAACGTAGGGTCGGTAAGCAATACTTAGACCCCCTAAATGAGTGATCTGTCAGTCTGATTTCTATACTAAGCATGTATACTGATTTGAATATATATATAAGTACTAATTGCATAATAGCATGTCATTCATGTATGTTGCATTGCATCGGGGTGGGTTGATTATGATAGGAGGAAGTATCTGAAGGGCTCTTAAGTCATTATCCGGCGACTTAGCTACAAATTTTGATTATATGCGCATTAATTTTAACATGATGTGTGTGAAATTTGGGTGGGTTGATTTTATTCTCACATGGTGTGTAGGGTTGGACGGAGTTGGTGTGTAGAGGCTGATGGGTAGGACTCTGTTTTCTGCATATTCTGTCTGAAATGGGCTAAGGCCCTGTAATATGTCTGATCCTGTATCTAAGTGGGCTAAGATTCACACCGTTTCTGTAATGGGCTCAGACCCGAACTGTGAAAAGTATGTCTGTTATCTGATGTTACTGTGTATGTTTTTTGCGGGGTTTACACACTGAGTTTGCGAAAACTCACCTTTTTCTATTTAATCTGTTCAGGTAATCCCCAACAGTAGACGGATCGGTGCAGCGGAGGACTCGACGGTGATCACAGTTCTGGACACTTATTTACGATTTATTTTTAATTATGATTTGGTTATATTTGAGTAAATTTTATGTAACAAGGCCTTTCGGATTTTTGTTTAAAATTTGGAAATTTTTATTTTATGAACTGCTAGCAGTAGGATAAGGCGAGAGTTTTCAAAATAAATAAATGTTTTATCAAATACACACGATCTCGCAAATTATTATAAAAGCTTCCACAAACATATAATGGTTTGAAAATGGATAACGGAAATTAATAAATAACGACACGTTTTGACGATAGTCTTAGATACCTAAAAATAGTTTTAACGCAATTACGTCTTCTAAGAGCACTAACATGTGATATTGCCAAATTTGGCCATAATGTTCAGGCCGGGTTTGGGGTGTTACACAACTGTAGTTACAAGTAAGAAAATAAAAATGATTTAGACTAAATTTTTTTTTAAGTTTGTCTCTAGAATACAATAAATTATAAACAACAAAAATTAAAATAGTTGTTGTTATGTATTATTAGAAACAGATTGTTGAGATGTTAAGGGTACTCTGAATTGGTTATTTCAATTATTTATACTTAATATGATATCTAAGATATTATATTATTGTGGGTGCAAAATATATTGTAGTTTAAGAATAAAAGAAAATATTATGAGGTTTAAATTGATATAGAAATAGATGATTGTTTTAAAAGATAATTAAGAAATGAAATAGTAAAGATAAAATAAGAGAATTGGTTTTCCAAATTTTGAATTCATTGATAGCAAATAACATTTTTCTATTAAAAAATTTTTGATAAATTCTTCAACACACAGCTTGGAAATTACGTATTGTGGTATTAGTACAACTACTACTATTAAGGGGACCCATCACTTTAGGATAACGCAGTTACTAACAACTCCTAATCATCTTGTATTAAACTTAAGCAGTGGAGCAACATGTCTCTCAACCATCAATTTGTGGGGGCTCGAGAGAGGTAGCAGAATTTCCTTTAGGAATAATGATTTATTTATCTTTTAATCTTTAAATTTTAGTTCTATTATGAGATTATACTGAGATATACATGTAAATATCATGTCAATATTCAAAAATATATGAGTTATTTCTAAATTTTAAAAAAATTAATTAAATTACCAGCCACTACATCTATATTTTCCCAAGTATAATGGGATAAAAATCAGTGTAAGTCTTATAAAAGATAATAGGTAAGTCCCCCCCAAACCAAAAAGAACGAAACCCAATCACCACCTACAATTCTATATGTTACAATGAAGGCATGTTTGTATTATATGTGAATGATTGATTGAAGAGAATTCAATCAGCCAAGTGAAAAACTCCTATGATTTAATCCAAAACTGCTCTTTTATTTATTTTTTCATCTCTAATATCATGACCCATCTCTGAAATTCGTTTGGCAAGTTGGATATCTGGTATCCCATCCTTTGGGATAACATGGTTCCAAGACATATCCACGGTTACCACCATTGAAGTTGTCAGCAGGGACATGGGTTTCTTGTGAAGCACCCCCTGTATCAGATGACGTGCATGAGTCATCTTGGACTTCTCTTTCTCCTTGGGCGACATCGTTCAAGGTGTTCCCCTGCACCTGATCCATGAGATCAGAACCACAGTTTCTAAACAACTTTCGACCATATGTTTCTGAATCTTTGATAGCAAAATCTGAAATTTGGTTATCACAAGTTTCGTCTGCAATATCCCCATCAAGAACACACAAGCCATTTTCCTTGCTATGATGATGAGCAAAATCCTCGTCACATACAGGTGATTCAACAACAGAATCCTCATCTTCATCTGAGAACTCAGCTTCGTTGTTGCCAGAATCATCGGTCCCTTGCCACTCATCGTTATCGCTATCAATGCATATTGATTCACATCTATTCTGCTCAGATCTCTTCCGCAGCATAAACACATTGAAATAATAGCTGACAATATCTGCTTTGGTTCGATGAGGGAAGACAGAAGCAAGGCTGCCCCAGAAATTCCTCCCCAAGGATGCTGGATTATAGAATACAACTTTATGGAATAGCTGTTCCTCATGCTGACTCCATTTCTCTGCCACTACCTCACCCATGTCATAAAAACCAAGCTCCATAAATCTCTCGTGCCCAAGAGATTTTCGTAGTTCCTCTCTTGCTTCCAAAATGTGCTGTCTGACACACCTAACAGAATCCTTGTCCTCACAACTACAATTAGTTCTTCCATGTCCAACTTTTTCATCATAAGCAGAAGAGGCAGGAATTGGTATTATGCAAGTTCCAACCATTTCTCTCTCATATCTGCTAGCGGTTTCAGATACCTCCTCACAATTAGAAGCATTCCTAGTGACCTGCGAGTCCCATTCAGGAATATCTGCTTGGTAATTAGGACCAACAAGAACTAGTTTCCTTGGAGGGTATTGCAAAAGTATAGAATAGATGTCTTCCAAACGAGCTACTGTCCTTACTGCACGTTCAGGGTTAAAACATTCTGCAAATGAAGGCATGTGAAGTGGTTCATCCGGCCACAAGTCTTCTTCATGAGTGCTAGAGGTGCCCAGGGAAGATATGGCAATGCAGCCAGGAATATTGGCTTCTAAATCCTCAGGATTTCCTTGGTGTTCAGTATCAATGGCATTTGCAAGCTTTTCATCGCACTTGGTGTTAACATTTGTGAATCTGCCCTCACCTTTACCCATTAGACATTATAATGCAGTAAGAAATAATGGAGAAGAGGGGGACAGCAAATCGACATATTCGCTACTGAATCATCTGATAGTTTGTTGCTATTCAAAAAACCAGTGTTCTCAAATGGTAAAAACGCAGAACACATGAAAATGGACTCAAAGTGACTCAGACAGTGAACTTTGATCCAGGCACAAGAAATAAGCACCTGAAAATAACTAAAATACAAAGGGCTTGGACTAAAGATTGAATAATCACCTGATTTTAGGTGCTAAAAAGGATTCATTCAAGACGGTGGATCAGGATTGATGACATGGATACATGTTTTATATTGGTCTCAATTACTATTTACATAATCAGTTACAATATAGATACAATGCCAAAAATAAGTGTCACATTAACATGCCCACATAGCAGCCTACATGAACCATGTGTAGTTTATTACACGCTAGAAATTCTGTACCTGAAGCATTAGAAAACGGGGCAGCATCTTCAGGAAAAAGGGCTTCAGAAGATAAAACCCATTGATTACTATGTTCTGCTTGTCTTGGTTGCTTGCATGAAACCTCAAATACATCCTCGATAAAAGGCCGCTTATGTACCATGTTGAACTGCACCACAAAGTCGAAATCGATCAAGTAAAGCAAAAGAGTTGTTGACAGAATTACTCAACTGTAACTTGAACCAGGAAGTAACAACATCAAAGACATATTGAACGATGACAAAAATGACAACAGCCACAAGAACAAGTCAACAAAATAAGCTATATAATAAAGGGAACTCATTAAAATAAGCTATTCTACAATGACAACAAAATGCACTAGGATAAATCCCTGCATCCTCGAAGTCAAATCCCAATAACTTACTTAAGACATAAATAAATGAGAGCTCAAACCACAATAGAATTGGATACAGTAAACGAATGTCATGATTAACTATCAAATGATATATAGCAGGCATCCAACGATGACATTTCACACATGGAAAAACAAACACTAAGCTAAAATGGCCATAATTTATTTACTGTTGTATTGTAGATGACAGAACACTAGAGATTACGAAGTTCATGAAAAAGCTCACATGTTCATGTATCAATTCACGGAAAAGTGAAGAAAAAAGGTCATTATTGTTATAATTCATTTATTAATATTATTATTTATTATCATGTGAGAGGTGTGTCAAACTGGGTATCATGTCCTGGTACTGACTTGGCTTATTAAAAGAATTACTATTTTTCTAAACAAAATTAAATTTAGAAATAATATTTTGTTTTTATTTGGAAATTAAACGAAAAAATTTTAATACCTCAGAAATATGTCCTTCCTCCAAATGATCGGTCGGGTAACAATTTGGAAATTATGTGTTAATTAGCGAACAATAAAGGGATTAAGATTGCGATATCAGATGCGAATTAACTTTCCCTGAGTCAATTAAACGAAAAAAAAAACAAAAGCCCCAATCCCCAATAGAACCTAACCCTAGATCTAGAAATTGTTAAGGAAATCTACAAAATTGAGGCTGATTAACAGACGAAACATCAATTCCAACAAATTCAACCCAAAAGGTTAACAGATCTATAGATCAAACAATCTTTTAATGAACCGAAACCTAGAAATCGATTAACCTTAAAATTTTGTTTTTGAAAACTAATTTCTAATCAAACCGGAATCCAGATCCAGAAAACTCCAACCCCAGAAAAGACATAATCGAAATATACAGATCGATAAGGAAAAATTAACCTTATTAACAGGTCTTAGAAACGAGAAGAAAAATAAAATTAAAGCGGATAGGTCGGCACAGAATGAAGAAAATTAATGGAAATCCTAGGTTGATTTTATAATTAAAAAAGGATATCAAATCAATTGAGAAACGATGGAGATCGAAATTGGGGATTTTGTGTTGTTAATGACAAAAAAGGGGTAAAAAGATAGGGTTACCTTGTTTTTCCGTAACAGATCAGATATGTCTGAAAATTGAAATAGCCAAAAAAAGGACACGTATCTGGTGACAATTACGGGGAGGGCCACTCGGGTTAATGGAATAGAAAAAGGGCGTATATGTAGGATCCCCATTTGTATATTATGGGGTTTATATTTTATAAGCGTTTGGCGAATCGCAATTTGATCGGTTAGCTTATGCAAAATAACACGTGGCATTTTATGGTGGGTGAGGTGGAAAATTTTATTTTCTCTTCTTACTTCTTAGTTGGTTTTTATTATTAGGATAGTTCTCGAATTTATAAAAATAAATAATATTAAGAATTGATTAAATTCACTATTATTTTAACTATCTTAGAATTTTAAAATTTTAGTAAATGCTAATTATTAAATTCCTCTTCACTTATTATTCTAAAAAAATTTAATTAATAGATTTAACTGTTGTTGTTTTGCATTAGAATTAAAATTTTGAAATTTAAAAATATAGATTAAAGCATAATACAAAACTAATAACAAAATAAAACTCTAAAAAGATTTAACTATTATCATTTGGTCGAGATTAAAGTTTCAAATTTTGAAAATTACTGGAGCTAAATTTGACCAATTCAAAGAATACATAAACTAAAATTGATCAAATTAAGTGCAGGCAAAATATTTATAAAATTAAAATATGTTATAAAAGGTTATCAAATTAAAATTATTGCTTAAAATATAATTATAAATTTAAAATAAATATTAACAAGGGAGGGTAAAATTTTACCTAAACTTCCCCAAATCCAACCTTAAAATTTTCGATGAAAAAATCAACCCAACCCATCCCTGAATTCGATTTTTTTTTTATAAAAAAATCCTATAAAGTCAAAGCAAGCTTGAAATTAGTCAATTTCGAATACACCTATTTTAAGTCATAAGTCAAGAAACAGGCAGCGCAATGGAAGTTAAGAGAATAAAATAGAGAGAAGAGAATGAAAACATGACATACAGACCAAAGAGATAACTGATTTAACACTACCTCCAGAAACCTTCCTCTTTCAAACAAAAACTAATTTTTAGCCATAGGAAAGCATTTACTTAATTTCTCAAGGGACAGCCGTGATCCTTCCAGCAAGCTGATTGAGATCCCGTTGGCCGTTTGATGTGATTTTCCGACCACTGATACACAGGGATATGATTTTAGTTTATATAACATATGAAAGAATGTTGATTATATGCAAATATAAACAAAACAGGATGATACATGATATAAATAAGCTTTTCCTATGTTACTCAGACCCAGGTGTGGCAGTCGAATGCGGAATGTCTCATAGATGAGTACATCAAATTATTTGGAGAGATTTGAAAAGGCTATATCCCCATGTCCATGTCCATGTCCAAATATGTGTTGGCTACAGGTAGTTGAAGAAAAATGGAAAATGGAAGCAAGTTCTCCATACTAGCATCTGCTATACAGTAACTAAATCTTTTGAAAATATACATTTTATGATCTAAAGAGATTAATGAAAGGAAAATCTTGCATGGTTAAATAAAATATCAATACTCAAAATTTTAAGATCTAGTTCTACTATAATCCTAAAGGTCATAAATTCGATTTTCAAAGATTTTCTAGCATCAGTCCTGAGAACATCACAAGTCACAAGGCATTTTCATGCACACATGCTTCGATGCAATAATGTCTCTTACACTAAAGTAGACAAGATAATTGCAGCATCCCAGCCTAGTAAACAGATTACAGTCAAAAGGATGTCTTTACCAATCCTTGCACTATTAATAGCATGAAGAATCAATCAGCTTGATACATTCAAAGGACTTGAGCTAATAGCAATGACAAACCCTAAACCCAAGAATCATACACGAAAAATACTCACCCCTTGGTATCAAGATCAATGATGTTCACGTTTTGCAATTGCTGGAGAATATGACGAGCAATAGAGCCACTGCTCTTGCAGAAATGACGTGGACGGCTGCCATTTCTCTTGGCACCTCCATATATCCTCCTGAAGGCACCAACACCAAGACCATCTCTCAAGTAGATTTTCCTCGCCATCGAAGCTACAAAGTCATGGACAACAGTGACATATGAGGATATAGCTGCACTGCATCCTTTGGTGCTTTTAACAGTATATCACACGGTAAAGGATTATGGAGCAAGATATCTACATACCAGCTCTAATATAGTACCAATCAGGGTCGTATGGAGGAAGCTCCTTTAGTTTACCACCCTTGACAATATCAGTCCATGGAGGAAGCTCAATCTATCAAAAAACAAAGGAGAAAGGGAATATGAGGAATGAGCTGCTATCAATGAAGTAAAACCTTATTCCTTCACGTTCTTTAAATTTCTCGAAAAATTACGTAAATGCTAAAAAGGAAGAAATTACAAATTATATATATATATATGAGAGAGCAAGCTGTTCAAGCTTTACTTCAAATTTACTTGCTTTAGGCTCCTTTCTTGAAAGTTTTATACAATGATCATCTTTTTAATACTACAAATTTCCCATAATCAGAAGACTCTTCCAATTAAATAAGAAAAAAAAGAGATAAATTTGAATTAAAGAAGAAAAACACTAAAACAAGAAAGAAGGCAGCGAAATCTACAACCTCAAAGTAAAGATTAAAGAGAGAAAGGGATGAATTTGTAATAATAATAAAAAACCTTGCCGGAGCGCTTGAGATGGGCTGCATAGGCCGTCACGAACTCATGGGGAGAAACGTCGTTAACAGTTCTCGCTGCCTCCATTTTTATTTCTCGCTACCTCCATTTTTATTTTTTTTCTGGCTTAGAGTATGAAGTTTGAGCTTAGGCGAGTGGGATCAACAGGCCACAAACTCTAGAGTTTTAAGGTTTTACGCTTCAAACGTTACTCTATTATTTTAAACTCAGTCGGAACAACTCAATTAAAAACTCACTTCACAAAATAAAGGCTTTTTTCTAAAATAATCCAAATTAATTCATTAATTACAAAAATAACCCAACAAAAAAAATTTACTTTAAGTGACCGAAAGTTCACAATGACCATTGGTGCCCGCCTGACACACCAACGGTATCACCCCTCAATAATGATTCAATCGTCGACTTTTAAAAAAATAATTTTTTAGATTGTTATTATTGTGTCAGGTAATATTAGTATGTATTTTTTTAAAATACAAGTTAAAAATATTAATATTCATAGTGAAGAAAAAAAGAGGAAAAAAATATTTTTTTAATAAGTATTACTGGTGTGTCAGGCAATAGCAATAATTTTTAAAATATATATATGGTTTTTGGGTGCCTCCGATGAGTCAAGCACACCAATCAATAAATTTTTAAAAAAAATGTGTTGTCAATGTGTTAAGTGTCAAGAAACACGTGAAAAAAAATAAAAGGAAACTACTGAAATAGAAAAAAAAAAGATACAGGAGAGAAAAAATAAAACATGGGAAAGGAAAAAGAGAAATGAAAGATAACTTAATATTTTAAAGGGTAAACTATTAAAATAGTCACTTTTATTTTCATCAGGCTACATTTTAGTTATTTATGTTTGAAATGTTACGTTTTAGTTACTTACATTAACTTGTTATAATATTTTAGTCACTGAGCCGTTAATTGTCATTAACGATGTAACGATAAGCTGACATGGCACGTTCAATTATCATTTCAAACAAATATTTTAGGTTAAATTATATAATTGGTCCCCATTTTTTTCATTTTAAATAATTTTTTTCTTTTATGTTCTTTGAAATTTTACTTTTTTTTCTTTATTTTCCATTCTCTTCTACTTCTCCCTCTATTTCCTCCCTTTGTAATGCCCCAAAATTTTGAATGTTTAATTGTCATATTATATTGTAATTAAATTTTCGTATTTGTGGCTATGTGCTTTGTGTATGTGTTTGAGGTTAAGTTTTGCTCTTTAAGTCTTGGCGTAGGTGTTACAAAAATTTAGCTAAATGTTAGAAATCTGTTGGAAGTTAAATTAGATTCTAAAATGTTATTTCTTTCTCTTTTTTTTTCCTTTCTTTTCTTTTACATTTTTCTTCTTTCTTTTGATTTTTTCTTTTTGACTGTGTTTGGCTAGTGGTTGTCAGAAATAATTGAGGGTCCTAAGTTGTTCAATGCATTGTTAGAAGATCTCTGTGTAAGTTCTATTGTTAAGTCTTGTGTTTCTGCGAAGTTCTGTTGGTTTCCATTTGTGTATTTAAATTGAGATTTCTCTAATTGTTTCACTCGAATTCTCTGTTAAATTGTCGTTGATCTATTCCCTTTAGGCGTGAATATTGAGGAAAGTGGTCATTCGCGTGTTGTTTCAAGTTAGTTATGTCGATTTGTTGGTAAGCGTTCGTTTTTTGGAAGTTTTGCGTCAAGGTTCTTGACATAATTGTTTGAGTATTAATGTATGTGATTTTCATCAATTTAGTTGCTTGATTGGTTGTTGGATGGAAATTAGGTTTTGGGATTTCTCTGCGTTGTTCCTATGTCAACACGTTATCAGGTGCATACCGAAAACTCGATTTCAACGAATTTTGGACACTAAAAAAACATGACTGTCGATGCCATACGGCCGTGTGCTAGGCCGTTTAACTCACTAATTCACAATTTAGAGACACATAGGCCACTGACACGGGCATGTGCCCAGGCCGTGTAACTCACTGATTCACAACTTAGAGATATACCGGCCAGGGACAAGGGCTTGTTCCCAGGCCGTGTGACTCACTAAGTGCACAAAAAGGACCACACGACTAGAGGACACGGGCGTGTGCCAAGCTGCATGAAACACACGGGCAGGCAAACGAGCATGTTCTAGGGCGTGTGGATCCGTGCAGGCCTTGTATAGCGTTTGTATGATCTGAATTGAACTGTATAAGTTGTTATCTAATGATCCGAGACTAAATAGTTAAGTATCTGAACGTATATTGAATGTTATAACTGTAATGGTATTGACCTGTACTATCTAAATATTAAATGTATTCGAGCATTGTGTGTACATTCTTAATGTCTGACATCTGTAATTTACATCTGCATGGTATAGGAAATGTGTAAAGGAGGAAGTGATCTATTCTGGTTCAGTGGCCAAGCCACAGACTACATCTAAATCTAGTGTTTTATCGCAACTTGACCTAACAGCTAGTTTGCAATCATATCGAACGTGTTGTACTGACACTACGTGGTGTGTAGAGCTGGATGGGTATTAAAACCCTTTAATTGTGTGTTATGTTGGTTAGAAATGGTGTGTAGTGGATGGGGTAGGAAAACTACATTTGTATCTATTCTGTACTGATTCTGATATCCTGGATTGTTTTGTCTTCATCTGATTTGCTAATACCATACTGAATATCCTTTGGTTCTGATTTTGAAAACGAGTTTGGGAAATCACTATTATATTGATAATTCTATTTGCCTTTATGTTTGTTTTGCACATGAAGTTATCAACTCATCCTTGTCTATTGTTTGAATTTCAAGTAACTCACAATTTTGATCAAGTCGGCATAACTACCCTTTTTAAATGGGTTTTTAAAATAGCTGGTATGGCATATCAATTATTTACTAAGTGGTCATTTTGCTATACTACCCTTTTTAAATTATAGGCGACCTGCATGCCTCTATCTCGCTCATGGGGACCTTAAATGGTTAAAAATGGTAAATGTTATTTTATTTAGTATTATATTATTATTTTTAGTAAAGAAATATTATAATTATTGTTAGTATAAAATAACATTAAAATAATACATGTTTGAAACATTATGTATTAAAATAAATAATATAAAATAATGAAATATGAAAATAATATATATTATAATTATTGTTAGTATTATGAGAAAAGGAAAATACAAGTAAATAATGAAAATAAGTGGTTTTACTAAATCTAATAATATTTTATTGAAAGTTATAGAATTTGAACACTTAGGAAATACGAACGAACAAAGTGCCAAAATAAGAGGTTTTACTAAATTTATATAAAATAAATAGTAAAACCCTATATTTGAATCATTATGTATCTGAAATAATATAAATTAACACGAACAAATGCTCGTAATATATAATTATTATAATAAAATGAACAGGCTCGTAATATATAAAATAAAACGAACAAATGCTCGTATTATATAATAATTATGTACTAAATTATTATGTGATAATAACTGATTTTATTAGAAAGAGGTATACGATACGTAATATTATTATTAAGGAATTCTAAAATTATTATTATTATTACTTTAGCTATGTTAATATAATATTATTTTTTGAAACCGTAAATATTATTTTAGTTAATATTATTATTATGTGTGAATATGATTATTTGAGGTATGTTATTTGTCACTAATTTAATAAAGATTTATTGTTTTTTATGTAGGTAAAAATTTATTTGAGATGTAAATGGCTTCATTGATTAGTGAAGATCCTCACATATCCGACGCGCTAATAAAATGGTAATGTATTGTTATTTATTTATCGCAGTTGTATTAACAAAACAAAGAACATAATAAATTATGTTATTAATCATATCTAATTTTTTATGATTTAACACCGCAAGACTCGTCACTGTGTATTAAGGGCCCGTGAATGGCTTAAGGAATCCCGGATGAACGATTGGTGCCGATATTGAGCAAGCTGGATTTGGGTCAAGAAGACCGATCCGGACGTTTGACTTGCGGTATGATATCATATCCGCACTAGTCGGCGTTGCGCCGGAGACCCATACTTTCCATTTCCGTGTGGAGAGTGCACAATACTTCAGAGGATGTTGCGCTGCAACTTGGGCTCCCAATTGACGGAGACCCGTTCACGGGCTTCAGTCATGATAGATGACCCACATACGCTTTGTCGAGCCTACTAGGGAACTCAGACGCGATGATGGAAAAAATTTACAGAGTTGAAATTGACATGGTTTGAGAGCGAGATATGAACAGTTATCACCGATCCCACTGCAATGAGTTGATGTGCGCTAGTCGAGCGTACATTATGCACGCATAGGGGTGTCTCGATGCCCAATGCAAATAATAATAGGTTCATATTCGATCTACCCCTATTAGTGATATGAGAATACTCGTCAGATAGTTGGGGTTCCGCATCCTTGCGATATTGTACCGTGAGCTTTGTCGGACGACAGATCCAAGTACAATAGATATAGGCGGATGTCTAATACTATTGCAGTCATGGGCTCAGACGGATGCCATTCTTGGCATCGCCATCCACCAACCATATGTATATCCGTCAGAAACAGTGATAAAATATAACTTGTCATTAATTAAAATTTCTTAATATTGATATTATTGACTTGAAATTTATTTTTGTAGGTGGAGTATTTATCCGGGTATCGGAGGTCGATAAAGGTCCCGATATACCGACTTATGATTGAACAACATGCCGGGAAGGTAGCGATTCCAATATTGGTTATGTAGTAGTTTTTATATTTTACGCACACCGTGTTTAATTTTAACAATGTTTTAATCATGCGCTTTATATGGATCCCATACCGTAGACCGGAAATTGCATCCGTTATACCCCCTACCGTATATTCATCAGATATGTGGTGCACTAACGCACCAATTCTCTGCTTCAATGTAGTCGAGTGGTATCACGGGGACCGAGTCTTCGCGCCAATTTGGTTGCATCCAATATATCCGGATCCGCCATGCAAAGTGGGAAAGGTTTATGGCAAAACTAAGAGAGGGAGACAGATCGCGATTGGGGGTTAGGCACCAGAATTTATTGCGGTGTGGAATGCTCGCTTCTCGAATACCCGGATGGATATGGCTTCCGATCTTCAACCTCCATTAGAGTACATACAATGGTACTCTAGTATGGGAAGCCATATTTATCGGGAGGCGGCCGACTGTAGTCCCCCTGCACGGCAGCCGAGATGGGGCATACGAGCTGCATGGGCGATATGGAGGCTAAGTAGTCACGATCCTAATCCCGAGCCGTAGTCGGGGCCCGATATGGAGGCAGAGGTAGTCATGGATCCTAATCCCGAGCGAGTGGGGCCCGAGCCCGAGGAATCACATTCACATTCGAGTCACATTCATATCATCCATATATGCCGCTCACGGAGGTGCATACCAAGACGGGGTTGATATATTTGGATCAGACACACCGCAAAGATAAAGACTCCAACTCAGATCCATCGCCGGACATCAGCCTCCCGGTCAGATCCATCGCATCGAGAATCGCTTCGCTCGAGTTCATCTACACCCTTCGAGCCATATGATTTTTCTGCCATGTTTAGCACACCTCCACCGGACCCCACCCGACCCCACCGGAGACCGAAAAGGATGTTGGACGTCATGGGCACCCACGACGTGAACGCCGAAAGCACCGCAGTATATACACCAAGGACTACACCATCGAACCATCAGTTTTAGGTGTTTGTTGTGGTTTTGATTTTATTGTATTTTGTATTTGCAAATATTATAATATTTGTAATTTATTTGTATACATTTAAATTGATTATTTGGACTGCAACATTTCGTAACAAGATTTGACCACGCGATGGAATATTTCATTTTGATTTTTGGTCATGTATATGGTCACTATGATTAGTTAATTTTGCTATTCAAAAATGTTAAATGGTACGAATTGGTATTTAAGTGAGTTCGATTAGGTTTTTTAAAATTAACGATGTGTATTGGTTATATTGATTAGATTTGAATTGGCAATGTATGTTATATTAATTGTCCGATTGTAGATTAACTTAGTTTGTGGTACGAATGAAATTTATTTTGCATACAAATCCATAGATTACTATATTAATAAAAATACATACATGTTAATCTTCCACAAAAATTACCAAAATCGTAATACAAAACATGTTACTCTGAATAAGCTCAATTCCACGTCGTCATGACGATTGTCCAACATGATAGTTTCATCATGGCATTTACTTCGATTATGACCACCTAACTCGTGATATTCCATGGGCCATCACGGATTTCTCCCTAAAGTCCATTTCATTACGGATTCGGATGATTACGGACGGCCTCTTGGATTCTCGCAGAGCGCCTGCTGTGGACAAGCTCAAAAGTCGTTCGAGGCACCTCCCATGTAGACAGGTTGAGCGGAGACAGAACTCATTTTCCCAGACACGCAATGTACGCTCTAGCGTGTACACATCATCGACAAAATGTTCAACACTAAGGTTCGCTTTAGCACACGCCACAACATGTGCACACGGATAATGAAGTGTTTGGAACCTCCTCGTGATTCGCACCGCCTATTCAAGATTGACTCCATAAGACCTAGGTGGCAAACCGGGTCGACGATCGATAGACTTCATAACTCGAAAAGTTTCCATTTGTCTTAAATATATTTCTACAGTCATTGACCTCGCAATCCGGCGGTTTGCAATCAATGCATTCCTGACATCTTCCACAAACACGTGTCCCGCATCCATCTGATTGACTTGTTGTTCACCCATTCTTGGCATCAAGGTTGCCAACCTGTAGAATGTAGCCGAGAAGACAGATGAAATCGGTAGATGTCGTGTTTTCAACAACACGTTGACCCTCTACCAAGTTTGTGGTCATTTGACCATAACGAAAGCCCTCACAAAACTTTGAGCCCATTGCCACGGCTCCATTGTACCCAACCACTCCCGAAAAGATTTGTTCGTTTGACCTTCCATGTCACTCTCAAGTTGAGTCATCATTCGTGAAAATATGTGGCTCTAACTCGACACGCACATGTTTTAAAAATGTAAGTTACTAGAATCGAATAACTAAAAATATTAAACTTATATTGAAAATATAAGGTTATCATTTACCTATTTTCACCACTTCTCTTTTCCAGTTTGGATTCTTATACTCAAGAAAGTTAGCATGCAATATGACGGATGCAGAACGGATCTCCATGGCACAATCGGAACGCCTAATTGCGCAATTAGTCCTTTCCTCTATCGGAGATGATGCAAATATTATCGTTGCTAATAACATACCTCCGCAGTTGGTAAGGAAGAATTCCCAAGATTCCATATTCTCCTTATCTACTATTGCAAACGCTATTGGAGCACGCTCCTATTGCCATCTTGAGCAACCGCAATAAGTAAGATCTGTATATTTTCCGTATAGCCATGTCCCATCCACCGCACAAACGGCCGCAGTGTGGAAATGCCCGCACACATGGATCAAGCGTCCGTAACATCCGATGAAAAATTCTTTTCCTACCGTAATTGGTTATTTGGGCCGTAAAAGGTCGTGTTTGTAACTCAATCACATTTCCCAGATATACTCCTCGCATAGCACTATCCATCCTCAGTAGCTCGTTGTACAAGAATCGTAGTCCCCATACAATTGTTCCATTGCCATCTGCTTAGCTATCCACGCCTTCGATATGATACTCTATATCGAATCGTGCTTGTATTTCAAAGAATCACATCAAACTTTAATAGTCAAGGCCCTTCACCATTGGCATAATACACATACATATAGTTTTGGAATCAAGTTTTCGATGATCTTCATCATACTGCTAACTGCATGTGTGAGGCCCAACCAATTTTCTTATCTCCCACATCTGCGAATTTTGTATGAATGCGCTCAGATCCGCCAATTACCACCTTCCGCTACCTTCCAACACTCCGCAATAGAAACCGTAGATTTAGACGTGCGACTTTTGTAATCCATCGATATATCCATGCTATACCGCTTAATAGCAGATACGCACTCTTCTTTACTTCTAAATCTCGCCTCGAATAACTCCTCATGATCGAAATTTACGGCCACCGGTGAGCGGGATATATTTCGTGTACTGAACTCACCATACGTGTTACCAGCATCGGGTCTATGAGCGACATGTGTATTAAGATTATTGTGTATCGCAATACATCCCACCGGTTCCCGATCAAGACGCTAATGTTTACATCGTCATTCACGCCTTCATCGTCAATATCATCGTATATCATCCATATCCGGATCACCGCCACTATCGACCTCATCCCCGCAATGATCACTACTATCATGTCCATCATCACCAACCACATCAATATCGGGTGTAATATTCGGATCGATATCGATCCCATGTATATTCGATTCGCATCAACATACGATATTGGACGCACCATGGACGCTTCTTAAGTTCCATGTTCTTCTCCATATACATTCTTGTATTCATTTGGCTCAATACCGGCTTAACTCAAAGCAAATAAGTGAATCGGTGCATTTACACTCCTGCTCCCACAATAAAGACCGATCATTGTCTCCACGTCTTCGTCATCTACAAGTTCCATTTCGTGAATTTAATCGGATCTGCTGAACCGGAAACTTGTAGAAAATTCTCTAGATCGTTCTCTCACACCGCCTAACAATTTTTATGCTTATCCTTCGCTTCATATCATCCAATGAGACATTTTATTAAATCTCATTGCTATTTGTTGCCGACATTCAAATATGCATCCAACGGTTATTGTCAAGATGATTCCATCGAAATAAACGCATACTAAAAACCCATCATCCATCTTCAATATTTAATCATAAAAAATAAACAAAATTGCTCGTAAAATTTTTATCAAGATATACTATTCTTAAATAAAAACTTAATGTTTGAATATGCTATTTTTTCATTCTTAAGCTCACACTATTAGAATTATCATTTTGTACATGAACAACATTTATCTTTACATCTAATCACTTTATCATTTTTCATTATTTTAATATTTAGGTTCCTTACTAACAATATTTACTAATACTAACTAAAATATTAATATACTAACATAGTCAATATATGATTTTCGGTTTTTAACTAACATATCAACATACTAACAACAATATACTAACTAGTTACATATTTAATAAAATATTAATAGTATTATGATATTTTAATTATACTACTACCAATATATTACTATTATAGGGTTTTTAACTAACATATTAATATACTAATACATTAATATACATACTAACCATTTATTTTGACTATTTACTTGTATTTTCCTTTTCTCAAATTACATTACTAACAATAATTATAATCTATATTATTTACATATTTTCATATTTTATATTATTTATTTTAATACATAATGTTTCATGTATTATTTTAATGTTCTTTTATACTAACAATAATTATAATATTTTTACTAAAATAATAATATTATATTACTAAATAAAATAATCAATAATACTAACCTAACAATAATAGTAAGATTTTCTTCAGTGCCGCTTATGGGATCGCATTATGACATTCTAAGATTGTTGAATTATCGACTAGGTTTTTATGAATGCTTATAATCTATTAGACGGTCTTTAACTGTGTTCATAAAAGTTGGTATTCCTAATAATGTTAATGTAACCCTTCAGATTCGGTCTCAACGTCTAGGCCGAGTTTGAGGTGTTACACCCTTCTCCATCTCTTTTAACGTAAAAAAAAAAAATTTAAATTGCTCAAAATGAAAAAAAAATATAAGTATCAATTGTATAATTTAACCTAAAATTTTCATTTAAAATGATGATTTAACGTGCCACGTTAGTTTACCGTTACACCGTTAACGGAAATTAACACTCAGTGACTAAAATGTTACAACACGATAACATAAATGAATAAAACGTAATATTTTAAACATAAGTGACTAAAATGTAACCTGAAAGAAACAAAATGACTATTTTGTAATTTAACTTATTTTAAATTAAAATTTGAGAGATTCATATAATAATATTGTTTTTCTTTAAATATTTTAAAAAATTCTCACCAACTTTAAAATACATTTAGTGGAAATTAACTGTCAACATTTAATTTCCATTAAAATTTTTATTAAATATTTTTCCTTTAAATATTCTTTTTTAAAAGTTGTCATCAGCTTTAAAATTCCCATTTATTTCTCATTAAATATATATATTAAATTATCACCAACTTTAAAATTTGCATTTAATTTCCCATTAAGTATTTTCTTAAAAGTTGTCACTAACATTAAAATTTTTCATTTAATTCTCATTAAATATTTTTTCCTTTAAATTTACGTCTCAAAATTAAATGCTTCTTTTTTTCTTTTCAAATTATCATTTAATTCTCATTAAATTTACATTACTTTCCTTTTTATTATGCTTTTTTTTTTTTTCTTTTAACGTTGTCATTTTTTTTTATTTTATTTCTTTTCCTTCTTCTCAATTGAAAACTTTAACCACGGTACTCAATACCCATCAATGTCATCATTTACAATGACCTTTCGTGCCAATTTCAACACTAAAGAAGAGATTTCCTCCTCATTGACTTCTTCAATTCAAATCTCCCATTAGTCAGTTTCAAATATTCTAAAACAATGATTAAAACTTCAAACAATTCTTTCTTCGATCTCTGTTTTGCACCATCGAATCGTCACCACTTGAAGATATATTGTTCCTTGTGATTAAACACGACACTTCACCATTTAGTTCATCAAACGAAATTACAAGCTTCCACACCCTATAATTTTTTCTTCTTTTTTCATTTCAAGTCACTTTTTTTAAAAATATATACCGATACCACCTGACATATCGACGACACCTAAAAAAAATTATTTTTTTAACTCTCCAATGCTGCCTAACCCACTAGCGACACCCTTTAAATTTTTTTCCCTCGACACCGACGTTACACTGACATTACCTGACATACCGACAGCACAAAAAAATTATTATTATTTAAATAATTTCCAATATTGTCTGATACATCGACATCTATTAATAAATTATTTTTTTATTTTTTTCCATGGATATTTTTAAAAATACATGCTGTGTTGCAGTTTGAAACAATGATAGCACCCAAAAAAATTATTTTTTTTAAAAAATCGATAATTAGATATCATTAGAAGGTGGTGTCAATGGTGTGTCAAGCAACACAAGCGATAATTATAGTTCCCTCAAATGGATTTAACATTTTTGACACGATACCTCAAACTATCTAATCTATCCTCAACTTATAAATGAAAAAAATAATACACTTCAAATTACTCAAATCTAAATCCTCTTACATTGGCAACCATGCCCATGCAAATTGAGTATATGTTAGTTATATAATATAGATTGACAGTTGTTATAAAATTGTTATATAAATAACTAGATATATCATATAAATAAAATTTAAAACTAATAACATGACACGTTCACCAGAAATTGACTGATAGGAATGGTGGTTAGGGAGCGGAGAGACAATAGAGAAAGGATATATTTTTATTTAATTATATTAACACCACAAAAATTGAATGGCTAATATGTTATTATATAATAAAAATTTATTTTTATTTTATTTTAAGACTGGCATGTTACAGTGACATCATATTAAGAAGAAATGTCAGATTCTAGACTAATCAAATTGAAAAAGGAATTCCCAGAAATTAGAGAGCCTAAAATATTTCATTGATTTATGCTATCCGAACTTTTAAACTATTTTTAAAAAATATTCATGTTATAACCTTAAATATATATATATATATATATATATATGTATGAAAAAATAAAGTGGTAACAACATATACCAACATATTACACTCACCTTTGAATCCCGATATAAAAGGGTAATAGCTGATTGAAGGCTTTGGAACATTTTATACTGTAAACATCGCCAACCAATTCCCTAAGCCCCAACCCCTTCCATTGCCTGTCTGAAAGAGAACAAAAGATGAGACGGCTATAATGGGAAGGGACCAATCATCCAAAAGGCTTTTAATAAATTACACTTTAATTACCTGAATATTCAGCTTTCTATATGTTGAATTATCAGAAACAAAGCTCTTCTATTCTCCCCCAATTCACCCAAAAATCAAGAGGCACCAATGGCCTACACTCACTGACCAACTTATATATTAATTTCTCAAAAATCATGCACCAGTGAAGCGATTCTATGAGCCTTCCTTGCTTTAAATCCCCACATCCTTCCCTACGTTTCCATTTGTGTGGTGAAATATTTAAGTTTGATGAAGGTGGTGCGGCAAGAACTGGTTGGCCAAAAACGAGGGGAAAATCAATTAGCTACTGATCAAAGTGAATGACATTGTACCCTATCGGGGAGATTCCTAGGCATTGGTAGTGCAGTAACATATCTCTGGGGGAAGAATTTGTGAGAACTAGTGATTGCATAAGATGACGAGGTTTCAGCCCCATCACCTTGCCCCCGGCTATGGAACTTGGCAAAACGATTGATGACAGAAACCTTCTCTAGATCCTGACATTCTATTCTTAAGTCCAAGATTGAGGCTCTCTTGTCCAAACTGCATGACAAAGACGAAACATTAGAAAACCATATGTTAGAAGTTACCGAACTTCTTAGTTTTTGACAAATAGCTTTGCCCGCAATTCGAAAATGGAAAATGGGGGTACAATCATTCAAATATATGAAAAAAGTTGAGGTAAAAAACAAACACACTACTATTAGACACAGACCGTGATACCCGAATCAGGATAAAACAAGAGCTTAGGGTAAAACAAATAATGGGGCCAATATCGGGCAACCAAACGAACTAAAAATCTAAAACAAATGAACAGAGGTTCAGTCTAGACCCAAATAAAATCTTCCAACAAAATGCAAATCAAAGAAAAATAAGAATAAAAAGCCTCTGTATAGTATATGAAATGATGCATCCCTCCTACAAAGTCAAATAAAATACTCAATTGCAAAGTAATAGCAGATTGCATCCTCTGCCTCCACTACAAAATCAGCTCCCGTGGTTTTAATTGAAATGGGAACATATAATCATATGATAAATTAGAAATTCGTATCAGCCCAGACTTTCCAACAGACAGAATGCTTCTTAATCTAAAATCCAACGGACAATTGAGCCTGTGCTGGGGAAACTACGAGTATAAGAAAAAAAGGACAACTAATGCCATCCATGGATGTGACAAGTAAACCCTTCCGTGTGAGACAACAATATAATTAAATTTAATGGGTGGTCTGAGAAGTTCTGACCACAACATTTAATGTCAAGCTTAGTAAACAACATGAAGGGTTCATATTAATATCAGTGTTGCAAAAGATTAACAGAAGAGATATTATGCATATAAGATTGGTAAAAACTAGATGTGACTTACCTCTGTAAATAATTCTCCAGCTTCTTTGTCCTAAAATAATCTCTTCTGCAGCCTTTAAGATGGACTCATTTTTCTCCTCCTTAAGCTTTTCAGAGAGGCTAACAGCAAATTAACAACAAAAGAATCATTACAAAGATAGTTGATATGACAAACAATAATGCCCTCAGATGATAGCTGGTAAAAACAGTATTCAAATATTTCAAATAAAATTAACATGTTCTTACATGCATCCACCGTCAGGAGGATCAGCTGTATCACTTTCAGGGACATATGATGTGCAGCATGCATCTCCTAAAACTGATCTGGCAACAAAATAGGCCACAGTCTCATGGTTTTTGCTAGCATCTGTAGAAAAAACTACTCTTGGAGGAGCACGAAGTAGTTGTTGCATAAGCTGTGTTGTCAATATAAGCCTTCTTCTCGTTCTAAGCACTGGTGACCATTCTTCAATTGTTTCAGGTTCATCTTCAACCTGCAATTTAGATCAATGTCCTTGAGATGAGAACGGCGGAAGACTCTAAGGAATAACACAAAACAAAAGACAGTTGAACACCAAAGACACCTTCTCGATCAAGCGATTCGCTGCATACGCCCATTCGGCTTCTGCCACACTGTGGTCAACAAAAAATTTCAACATAATTCCAAAAATGGAAAGGAAAAACATAATGACAGCGAGAAAAAGAGAGAAACTATTTTTTTATATTAGCAATTTATAATTGGAAATGTTTTAGTGCTTGTGGTCATTCACATAGATACTGTTAAAAGTAATTACATCAAATTGAACACATCTCAAATACCTTATGTTCTGAGGCTTTTGAGAACCTTGTGTCACTTCTCTATGCCATGATAGAAGCTCAAATGTCATACTTTTACGCTTCTTTGCTCTCACAACAACCAAACTCTGATTTCTGACATCAGGACACAGAGAGTGGGGGGAGAAATGATCACTTGCTACGGGCAACAGGTTTGAGCTTTGCTGGGCATTATCCAACTGACTAGCAGCAGCAGCAGCAGCATTAACCTGCTCACTTGAATGAAGAGGATGCAAGCTGTCAGGAGGTCTACCAACAGTAAATATTTTTTCTGTAGCCTTCATCATGGCAATTTTCCGAGCATCGTATACAGGCATCATTTGCCCATTTTTTAACATCCCATACCGATCAAACCAAGACTGAGCCATCTGGGGACTGATCTGAGAGTGTTCACCCTTGAGAACAGCAGCTGGATTATTAGCATTGGGGAAATGCTGGGAATCATTCTGAGAAGATGCCAGCAAATCACTAGAAGATAACTGTCTTTCATTGTCATCTCCAGTGTTCGATGAAAAGCTTGGCATCTTAGAATTTCCAGAAGGATCTGATGAAAAATTAATTGCAGCATCTCTCATCACAGTACCGGATCCATAAGATCGTTCCTCCTGACCATGGGAACCAACCAGCTGAGCATCCAAACCAGAGTCTGGACCTTTAAATCTTTTGACACTCCTATTACTCGGATCAATCTCTATGTTTTCCAAGGCCTGCACCTGATGCAACAATAAATTATTCTGGTTTACAGCATTATTCGGTCTTAAAGATCGGCCAAAAGCTTCAATGTCTCTTTGCATGGCTGCAAGATTTTGGCTGGCATCGTTCTCTCGCAATACCTGCTGGGCATTTGCAGGTTGCTTTTCTCCAACAAAGCTTTGCGGTTTAGCACAGTCTGCAGGGAACTCAGATCGACCACTACCTACTACCTGGGCAATTTGATCATCTAGCTTTTTTGATCCAGGATGAGATGCTTCGGACTTAATATTTGACTGATGATTAGGCTTAAACAAATTTTGTGAGGCCAGAGCACTCTGAGCTCCTAATAGATGTTGTGGGGCTGAGACACTTGCATGTATATTAGGCATATTTTTTGTAAAAGCACCTTGTGAAGATTCAGATGTAGTAGAAGGTAAAGAAGCCTCCAAGACTGGAAAATGCTGGCCTGGATCCCTTGCATTGTTTTCATTGCTACTACTAGGCCAAGAAGCCTCTGAAGAAGCAAGATTCTCACCAGGAGCAGTTTTGGGCATGCAAGGTGCTGATTTCCTTCCTTGACTAGCTTGAGCTCTCACAGAAGAATCATCAATCTGCTTCATCTGAGATGCCAAAACACCAAAAGGTGCATTGACATATTCCTTTGGTGTTCCTTGACTGCCAACACTTCTGACATGCTGGCTTTGGAGATGACTTTTTGAATGAGGATTGTAAGAGGTAAAACCTGAAGAAACATTGGCCTCCATAGTATTTTGTGAGGCTTTGTTGCTGGTTTGACCAGAGACACTTGAAACATTACTCCTATCTCCATGGGATGCTCCATGAGTTGAGGACTGAACAGAAGCAATAGTATCCAACCATGTATGACCTTTCCTTCCTTCCTCAGAAGAGCCGTGAACTAAATTTAGAGGATTAACTCCTTGAGGGAAACTCTGCAATGAAATTGCACGATCTGGAATAGTAAACTTTTGGGATGGGGGCCCTAGTTGTAAACCAAAACCTTGAGAAGCAATAGGCCTATTATGCTGAAACTGACCCACTGATCCATCAGAAGTTTCTGCATCAGGCATTTCAGATGATTGATTGTGTTCAGAAGAGCTTAAGCGTGTTGCAGTACCATGGTCCTTTGGCGGATCAGCCTTTTGAAAAAGCTCCAGTATATTTTGACTGCAAACATTGAGAAGATTCAGAGCTCAATAGAATGTAAACAAGTAAACCAGCACAAAAATAATACAAGGAAAGCAGATGTTCAGGGTTACCAAATCAAAATTAGATTTCAAATATTAATACAATGATGCTAGGTTTTTATTCAATACTTTTAACAACCCAAAAGCTTTTTTCTCTTCTTTTTTTTTTTTTTATCAGCAGAAGGATTTTTAATAGCCAAGTTTACATCAACAAAAAGAGCGCCAGGAATTCCTTTCTTTGTTTTGGTCGGAAGATAAGCTATGAATTCAGGTCAAGCTAAAAAATTGAGAAGTGCAACAGTTGAACTACCTTGTTGGAGATGTCTTGTTTGGCACAAAACCACCAAAAGATCTGTCAGGTGCAGAACCAGGATTTGAACTTGTTGAGGGTATCTTGTCTACTTTAAGGCCAGGAAAACAACCCTAATATACAGAAAAAGAAAGTTCATATACAACTATTTAGTCTTCCAAAGTTTAAGTTATTCCAAAAAGATAAAGGAAAGTTCATCACAGGTAAAGACAGAGAAAAAGAGTAGGCAAATTGCACACTATTTACATATATAACCAAACAAATAAAATAACCTTCTCAACTTCTGTAGCCTCTCCACCAGCATGACTAGTTAATTGTGACTGCCCAGAGTATCCCTTGTCATGACCCTTCAATCCTTGAGAAATGTGTTGGGATGTTGCTCGTGAATGTGCAACACTTTTAGTTCCATAAGAAGGTTCGATCTCAACATCTAAATCCCCCATAGGATGATACTGAAACTTACGGGTCACAGAAGGTTTATGACTAATATGAGCAGATGACTTCTGTTTTCCTCCTCGTAAATCATTTACATCCAGCCAAACATTGTCTCTCATACCACCAGTGGAAGTATATTGTGGTAAGTTGGAGCAAAAACTGTCATTAGAAGTTTCTTTGACATTGAGATCCCCTGAAACATTTACTCCAGATGCTCCCTTGTCCAAGCAATTATTTCCAGATGAATCCAAATTTTCAGGGCTCCTTTCCTGAATTTGCTGATATTCTACTGGAACCCTGCTTAGTCCACGGTTAACTTGAGAATCAATGCTTTTCCAGAGATGAAGATTACGACTGTTTGGAAGTTGTTGGCTGCTTTCCTTGGTGACCCTTGTGGTTCTTTTATCTGTAATTTCAGCAAAATTATCCAAATCAGAGGCTTCCCCATTCACCTGTAGGCTTCCCAAGCCAGAATTCACATTCCCTGATTTAATATTTGTAAGATCAAAACCAGAACTATGACCTCTCTCCTTATACATAGCACCTCTCTGATCACTATTCTGAGAAGGTTGCAAGGACCTTTGAATATCCTGACTTTTTGATATGGTACCAACACTATGTGATGCAGAATCAATGGAGTTCCAACCATTTGGTTCATTCTGTTGCTGACCATGAGGACTATGTATGGCCAATCCTTGTTGGTGACCTGAAATACTGTTTGCAGTAACTTGCATACCAGGAGAGTGAGAAGCATTTCCTAAGAATTCAGCACTTTCAGCTACGTGCTTTCGTAAAGAACTGCAATCTAGCCGTTTGCTACTGTCTTCTGTTAACTCTTTAACAAATCTCTGAGACATGGGAGAAGGTTTAGAGTTCAGTGTTGAGGCAGGCCGAAAGTTGTTATCAGCCCAAGCAGATTCCTGTTTGCTGCCATAGTTGACAATTGATGAAGGCATGTTACCACTTGGAGGTTCGTTATGCTGCATGCCTAAACCACTCCACTCTTCCTGTATCCCAATATTGTTACTAGAGGTTTCTGCTACAGCAGACTGCATAAGAGCACTCCAACTTCCACTTTGCAGTGAAGGAAATGCCCCAGAAGAGTCCATACCATCCAAAACTGAGCCCATATTGACACTCTTTCCAAACATATCCCACACACTGTCATCTGAACCAAACAATATCTTTTCTTCAGTCGGATCTAGGGTAGCCACAGCCTGAGGGGGGTCAGCCTGAATCGATGACTTCCTGAGGGATGTTTCTGAGGGACCAGGATGTCCTTGCCTCCCACTAGATTCCTGCATCACTGCATTTTTTGGTAGGATAGTCATTTGCTGCAAATTTTCTGAAAGAAATCCATTATTTAAACCTCGACCAGCTGCAGCACCAAAGACATTTTTACCCTGGTTGCCCTCTCCAGAAACCAAAGACCCATCTTGCAAGCTAACTTGATCTTGGAACATAGCATACTGATTACCTGGAAAGGAATTACTGCTGGCTTGCACCTGCTGCATTAAAGGCTCATCCATTTGGACAGAAGAATATTGATATTGATCTACTAATGGACCACTAGTAGAGATCCCATAAAATGACTGATCAACCTGTCGAGGAACCAAACCCATCAAATGCACCTGGCCTTGCTCAGGGGAAAACAAAAATCCACTAGAGGATCCTTGCATGGCTGGAGTGGCACCATCCTGCAGCCAATTTGCATTTACATTTACGTTCATGTTCTCTGTCTGCCACGAATAATTCGAAGCATTATGGACAGGAACACCATTTATTGGAGCAAGAGAAACACTATCTGATCCCTGTTTTACAACAGAGGAAACCTGTTTCACAGAACTCAACTGTCTTGCTTCTAGTAGCTGAAACTGTGAGTTTGGAAGTTGCTGCCTCTGTAATTCTTGCATTTTCTTAAGCATGGCATGTTGCTGTAACAGCTGCATGTCAGTCCTCTCTGCTTGTTGCCTCGGCAAAGGCTGGATCATGCCATGATGCTGTCCATTAATTTGCTGTTGCCCACCAAAAAAATCATAATTTACTGGTGATTCAGCAGCGTCCAATCTCATTGGATTTTTCTTATGAAGATCAGGGCCCCGAGATGCTGTATCCACTCCCAAAAAGTTGGTTTCATTCTGCCTTGTCTGGAAAGCCTGATGCCCTTGCATATAGCCATTTACATTTGATGATTGATTTTGAGATTGACTTCTGACACTTTCAGGCCTCAGACCTGACTGTGTAAAGTTCAGGCCATGCTGCAGGCTTGAAGACTGACCACTTTGTCCTCTGTCAGCATCAGCTAATGTCAAAAAATATAGTCACGTCAGCTAAACAGTGGTATAGAAGCATGTAATAACAATGCACTATAATCACATCATGGAAACTGTTGCAACAAAAGCAAGCAGAAACTAAACAATCAAGATATCTTGATTATTACCTAATTGATGTAAACTGAAATTCTTCAAACTGGAAACAAGATGCCCGCCAACTTGTCTCTGGCTTCCAACCCACTGATTGTTATTTAAGCCAGACCAGGTACCATCAAAGACCTGTGAGTGATGCTGGCCCTGAGACAAACTCTCTCCTCCAAGGAAATTATGGATCCTGTCTCCAACTTCGTTGCCAGGCATAGATAATCCAAGCCAAAAACACAGCGGCTAAAGCTTTGTGAGAAGAAAATTAGTGCCTACAAGAAATAAGAATCAAGTTAAAGTTTTACATGCCTGCGATTCCATACCAAGCACACAATCATATGAATCCTTCTCTAAATCCAATTTGTAACTAGAAACAAACCTCTTCTTTAACATTTAAACATTCACCCCAATAGCCATGTTTCAAAACTCAACCTTATCCTGCATGCATAAAATCAAATATATGATCTCATGGAAACAGAAATTAAATCATCTATCCCATAATGAGAATTGTCCCACCATTCTTTCTTCGTCTATAGGGAAGGTGTGGTAACAAGTAAAAAAAACAGCATCAAGAAACAAATAAAATAACAGCATAGCCCAAAAAACTAATATGCTTCAATACATCTTCTAGGGTACAACATACCATGATACTTGTAACAAAGTAAAAAACCTTTCACCTTATGCAACCAATTTTACTCCACAAAAGGAATGGACAAGGACTTTCTATTATTTCTACAAATTTACATCTATTGGTTCTTGAGCAATGAAATTATAGTTTAAGAAGGACTTTCTATTACTCCACAAAAGGAATGGGCAAGGAATGAAGAGTGCATCCAGATAATGTAGTTTAAGAAGGTTCTTTCTTTGGGTAGTTATCTTTTGAATTTATATTCCATGGATCATCCCCAAACCCTCTAAAAATTTTGACTTAACTGTCTTACCATTCCCAAAGGAAACGGTGCATTTCGATCCCCCATGCAATGTCTGTCACCACTCATATTTAGATACAGAATAGACAGGACGAAAAATTCACCAACAACTTTCAATCACCAAGCTTTCATTATTGAAGCCTATTTACACATTTAGAAAATTTTCTTCAAGGAATTAACTTTACGCCCCAGCTAACTCTTTAAGGTTTCTAATATCTAGACTCCATAGGTAGCTCATGTTTAAGCATGATGAAACACTCCGTGTCAACCTGTTGCTAATAAATTTTCCAAATGGAAAAAAGGAACATTTTCTGCATTGGTGGATGAAGAACCATAAACATAATAATTTCTAGTTAACTATGTTCCCCCAGGAAAAAAATAAAAATAAAAACTTCCAATGAACAACGAACAATGCGCACAACTGAAGTGGTTATATACATAACTATTGATGGATTTATGGCCTAAGAACAAAGTTCATAGCTTGACAGGAAAAGGATAGACATTAAGCTTCAGCTTTTGAGATCAAAGGCTGGAGCCGCCCCGGCAGACTACGCAACTCTTGGAGGTTACGAGGTGACGGCATAGATTCACAATGGCTTTCACCTTAGCAATTACAAAAGAGAATCCAGTTCTTGAAAAAAATAAAGGGACAAAAGCTAAAACATTTACTAGATATTGAAGAGTAGTTTCTTGATGGTGAGATGTACTTTCAACTCCTTGACTCAAGCTAAGAACCTAAATACCCAGAACAGCTATGCTTCAACCTAAGTATGAAGAGCTAGCATGAAACACTATCATAAGTTCCTATCAAAACAAAACATTTTGGCAACCGAATAAAGAATACAAGGCAAGCAAGAAGAACCAAAGTAAAGAAACCTCACCCACAAAAGTGAATAAACATGCATTATCCACAAAGAAGACACCCATGTGAATAACCACATAACCTTTTTGTATAAAAACTCAGTCTTTCTGCAATCAAGCATAAAATTCAAATACAAAACCCTAAACCCTCTAATGAAGCTTGACATCCTCCTCTACTAAACTACTACAAGGGTTTGTACTGCCATTGACATCCTCCAAAAAACTTTACAAATATTTTCACTGCCATTCAGATTTTCATTCAGCCATGGTCCCTTGCATTCTCAATGCAAATTACAATATATTAACCCAACCAAGGAAAATGAGAAGAAATTGTGGATATAAATTGTTCTTATACACATTCTCGAATGCCCTATAAGAAATTCCACGCTCCATAGCATATTGATGGTAAATCTATCTACAAGAGTTTACTATGAATTCATCATATGTGGCAAGCTGTTGAACTGGAACCTAATATTTAAAGTTTCTTATTATCTAACTAGAGAAATCTAATGATTGTTTTTCTTTGTTTTCTTGTCAATTATGTAGAGTCCTCATTTACATGAAACACGAACTTCTTATTGGTGAAACTTAATTAAGGCAATTTACCGTATGAGACGTTGGCAACAAACCAGATAAATAGATATAAGGATAGCAAAAGCCTAGTAATTTAAAACCAAGTGAAACAAAAAAAAAAAAAAAGGCGACCTCCCATTTGCAAAAATGGGAATAACAAAAAGAAAAGAGATAAAGAAACCAAGGCACCAACCAGAAGTGAAGTGAAAACGCTAATCCACAAGTAATTAGAAATGAAGGAACGAAATTAAAGATGAAAACCAAAACTTAGCATGAAAGCTTATAACCTTCCAAAGAGCAGGAATAAAAGAACTACTATAGCTTTTGCTTAATTGAAGTTTGCAATTCGTCAGGATAAAGGTCCCGGTATCTTCCATTTTCTCGGCAACCAAACAGATGTAAAACTAACAAATTACACATAAATCTCACATTTTTAATCAAGACCATAAATATCAAGAAGACATCAAGCAATTTCCAACCTAAATAAAATGACACTACAAATAACATTACCGCTCCCAACCCTAGAACATCAGAGCCCAAGCATAAATTAAGCGTCTCAAAACTTAACCAACAAAAAAAAGAAATTAGGGTTCGTAGAGAAAGAAAGATGAGATGTGAACTTACAGTGACATAGAGAAGCCTTTGAAATGGAGCTTGAAAAAACGATCCATAAAGAGTGTCAATTTTTTGGGGGAAAAAAAAGTTAGGGTTCGAATCCGAAATGCGATTTTAGAGAGAGAAATTAAATTAGCTCGAAGAGAGAGAGAAATAGTGCAAAAATTTCAACGAAGAGAAGAGCAAAAATGAGGCTTGTATCCGAAGGTAAGGTTTGGAAAAAACGAATCTGAGGGTTCGGACACGTGGAGAACAATCAGTGCCGCCCACGCTTGAAGATGTTTATGTTTTGGCCGTCCGATTTTGATAAAAGCTTTAATACTTTTTTTGGTTAAGGTTAATTCCATCAAAAGTCCTCAAACTTTTATTCAGATTCTAAATTGATTCATAAACTTGGTCTAACCTCAAATTGTATCCCTCTACTTTATCAGAATTGAAAAAGTTGATCCTTCTACTTTAATTTGTCGAAATTTATTTCTCACTTGCTCGTACTTTACAAAACTGAGCAGTTAATCCAACTGAATAACACCATTAAACTTTGTTGTTAAATCATTAACTTAAAAATAAGTATTTGAGCCATTTATATGCGATGAATTGGTGAAAAACAATAATTCAATAATTTATTAAAAATCAGCAATTTGAGTTCATGGTTTTACCCATATCTAGTCTAACTTCTCTATTTTCTTTTAGGATTAAATTCTGACAAATTAAAATAATGAGACTAACATCTTTTTTTGTAAAGGAGAGGGATGAAATTCAAAATAAAACTCGTAAAATGTATGTAGGGATCTAGTGTCCTTAGTGTAGCTAAATCATCAAATACACTTGTAATTTTTTGAAAAAATTGGTTTAATAAAAATTCTATCATTCACCTTAATATCTTTTGTATTATATCCTCAACGAGTTTTACATGCGAAGCAAAATATAAAGAACATATTAGCTCACTAATTATCTAACGTTTAACTAATATTAAGTTGCGTTATTGTGGCTGGATCATAATGACAATACATCGGACAGGACCCAAGTAAAATAAATCCTAGATTCATTTATAGATTTATTCACTTGTGACGTTCTTAGCGTAGCTTATCTCAATCTTGAGTAAGTGACGGACTATGTGTGTGCGACTCGTATAATTTGATATATTGAAAGTCCGAGTTCAATTGGTAATAGAGTCAAAAGCTAGTACTTTGGTATATGACTTCTACATGACATAATTTCACCTACAATAGCAAAATTAATAGCCCAATAAAGGGCAAATGATATCCTCCCATCGATATTACATGATAGATGGAAAAGTAACGTGGTCATGTGTCATTTGTTTAGGACGAATGATTTAATTACTATGTGTTAGTAATCAACTTTTTCATGAAGGAAGATGTAATAGTTACCATAAGATAAACTAGAATCATATTGGGTGAACGGATTTAACCCAAATAGATTAAAGATATACTATGAGAGTAACACATATATGATAAGGCCATTGGATAAGCACTTGATTAAGTAGTTTTTGTAATGGTATATTGTAACACCCCAAACCCGACTTAGACGTTATGAACGAATCTGGCGATGTCACATGGTAGTGTGTTTGAGAACCGTAACTTTGCTTAAAACATTTTCCATTTAGAATTCATCATTATCTTTTATTAATTCTAAAATCGTGATTTTTATTCAGTCGTTAGTTTCCAAAACATTACACGTTGTGGAAGCTTTTTTTTTTAAAACAGTTTGTGTCATTGTGGGTATTTTGCTAAAACACATGCATTTCTTTTAAAATCCGTGTTTTACCTACTTCTAACAGATATAAACAGAAAACAATATAAAATCCAAATTTTAGGTAAAAATCCCTAGAGGCCATTATTACAGAAAAATACCCCAAAATAAAACTAAAAATTGTAAATAAGTATCAAATAATAAAAAAGAGTCGTGTGGCCATCACTGAGTCCTTCGCCGCACCGATCCGCCTATGTATGGGGATTACCTATACAAATTAAATAGAAGGGTGAGTTTACGTAAACTCAGTGTGTAATCCCCATGCAAACAAACAGACAATAACAGATAGTCTCACTTTGGGCCTAAGCCCTTTTCACTATCAGTATCAATATCACTTTGGGCCTTAGCCCATTTCAGTAACAGTGAGCACTAGTGCCTTAGCCCATCACAGTACAGTAACAGATATGCAATCAGAAAATCCTACCTAACCAACCTCTACACTCCATCTCTGTCCAACCCTACACTCCATGTGGGGATATAATCGACCCACTCATCCCTACACTCCAAGAAGTACCGGTTTCGACACTAAACAATAGTTTGCAGTTGAGCTGCAATAAAGCTAGGCTCGAAGCCTTTCAGTATACTTCCTCCAATCAATATCAATCCCCAACCCAATGCAATGCATTATATAGTTATGTCATGCCCAATCATGGTATATCACATTTATACAGTACAGTACAAATGGCATGCTCAATATACAGTCATTCAGTTAGGAGTCTAGGTACTCTTACTAACCCTACAATAGGTTCACAGTCGTCTCGGGTGACCCGTGAAACCTTAGCAATAAATCAGTGAAAATGGGCTCACACGCCCATGTTGTTTGCCCGTGTAGCCCATACGGCCCAAATTGGCTTTGATCGTGTGCATCACACGGCCTGGCCCAGAATCCCACATGCCCGTGTGGTTCACCATGTGGGCCCATATGCCCGTGTAGCCCACATAGCCTAATTGGTCGAGCCTGTGTCTCGCACACGACCTGGCTCGTCGATCACATGGTCGTGTTATAGCTAACAACCTTACACGCGCCTACCACACTGGCTACCACACGCCCGTGTGGCGTCGACAAAGAGTTTTTTTAATTTTTCACCAAAACACGTTTTCAGTGTTTCGGGTACACACCTGGTTCGTTTCAGCGCTTAATCACTCCCGAGCACTCCAGAACCTATATTTGAGAATTGAAAGCCCAATTTTAGTCACTTAATCCGAGTTGTTATGACCAAAAATTCTCAAAAACTTACCGACAACCTTACATTTAACGAGCAACAATGATTTCTCGCTGCTAACTAGCCGAAAAGCAGCCCACAGCTCCTTGATTTTCCCCTAATCAGAAAACAAAGTCTTAATACTCTACTACTACGACAACACGAAACAAAACGTACCTCTAGACTTACCGAATACACACTAAACGCAGAGATGTGTAATGTCGATGAGAAAGGGCAACATAATGATATCGATATGAAGGAAAAGTGCAAAAACGACAGCAATATGGGGAAGAAGGAAGAGAAACGGCAGAAAAAAATAAAGCCAACGTCAGGAAGAAAATTTAGGAAAAAGAAATATTTTCTGATAACTTCCAAATATCCCATGCTCCTAATTTTACTCTCACAACCTCTCTACTATCAACATTTTACTCCCCCTCAGACTCCTACACGGCACTGGTAGCAAAAATAATACTCAAGCACAGCTCGAACCCAAGACCTCTAGCATGATGACACTCCACTTATCCACTAGGCCAGCATGCCCATTCTGACATGTTTTACAAACAATTTATTAAAGGCATACTGTCTAGATATAGGGCTTTATACATAAAAATGCCAAAATTTACTCAAGTCAAGGCTTGAGCTTAAGACCTCACAACACACCCAGAACACTTAACCACTGAAGCAGATACACAATTGTGTCATAAACACATGAAAATAAACATTAAGGATTTTTGGGGCTTTACAACTCTACCCCCTTAAAGAAAATTTCGGCTTGGAAATTTTTTTACCTGATCAGAAAAGATAAGGATATTGCTACCGTATTGCATCCTCAGGCTCCCACGTGGCCTCCTTAAAACTATGATTACTCTAAAGAACCTAACGGTGGGATGGACTTTCTTTTCAAAACTTTAACATCGCGGTCCAGTAACTGTACCGGCTCTTCCTTGAAGGTCAGATCTGGCCTAACATTGATCTCTTTAATTGGAACAATATGTGTAGGATCAGAGCATAGCGTCTCAACATAGAGATGTGGAACACATCGTGAATTTGTTCTAACTCAAAGATAGCTCCAACTGGTATGTAACTGGTCCCACACGCCTCAGTATGTGATAAGGTCCAATGAATTTGGGGCTCAACTTACCCTTACGACCAAACTCAGTACCTTCTTCCAAGGCGAGACCTTGAGAAAAATAAATCCCCACAAAATACTCAATCTCTTGACGCTTCAGATCCGCATATGACTTTTGCCTATCAGATGCCTCTTTTAGTCGATCTCGAATCAACCTGATCTTATCATCAGTATCAAAAATCAGTTTAGGACCTAGAATACGACGCTCACCCAACTCAGTCCAACACAAAGAAGTACAATACTTACGATCATAGAGCGCCTCGTAAGGTGACATCTGTATGCTAGACTGGTAACTGTTGTTGTAAGAAAACTCTGCCAACGGTAAAAACTCCTCCCAACTACCTTGAAAGTCAATTACACAACCCCTTAACATATCTTTCAATATATCTGAATCACTTTCTCAAATTGACCATCTGTCTGAGGATGGAACGCAGTACTGAAGTCCAACCTTTACCCAGAGCTTCATGGAGCTTTTTTCAGAATCGAGACGTGAAGCGAGGATCCCTACCAGATATTATCGAAATTGGTACCCCATGCAGTCTCACTATCTCAGACACATACAACTTAGCCAGCTTCTGTAGAGGGTAGTCAGTACGAACCAGTATAAAATGGGCGGACTTGGTCAATCGATCCATGATGACCCATACTGAATTCTTCTTAGTGGGTGTGAGGGGTAACTCACTAACGAAGTCCATAGTCACTCGCTTCCACTTTCAAAGTGGAATCTTAACTGGCTGAAGCAACCTCGAAGGTAACTGATGCTCAATCTTAGCCTGCTGGCATGTCAGACATTTATACACAAAGTCTGAAACATTTCACTGACCTGGCCACTAGTATAACTCACGAAGGTCTCGATACATCTTGTTTCTGCCAGGATGCATAGCATAAGGGCTACTATACGCCTCTCGCAGTATAGACTGCATCAACTCAGTATCTTTTGATACACAGATTCTCCCACAAAAACAGAGTACTCTTTCGCTATTTAATCCAAAATCCACAGTATTTCCACTCTCAATCTGTCGGAAGCGAAGACCCAAAGACTCATCCTCCAACTGTTTACCCTTAATCTGCTCTATCCACGTTGGTTTAACTTGAAGTTTGGCATACAGACTACCGTCATCAAATAAACTGAGATGAGCAAACATCACTCTCAGATCAGTCACAGCCTTACGGATCAGTGCATCGACCACAATATTAACCTTGCCAGTGTGGTATTCAATCATACAGTCATAATCCTTAAGCAGCTCAATCCATCTACGCTACCTAAGATTTAGCTCCTTCTGAGTGAGGAGGTACTTGAAGCTCTTGTGATTAGTGTAAATGATACACTTCTCATTATACAGATAATGCCTTGATTTTAGTGCAAATACCACAGCGACCAACTCCAAGTCATGTGTCGGATAATTTACCTCATGATTCTTAAGCTGACGAGACGCGTACTCTACCACCTTACCTTCTTGCATCAACACACATCATAAATCGACATGTGATGCATCACTGTAAACAGTAAACTCCTTTCTAAACTTTGGCTGTATCAAAATAGGGGCCTCAGTCAGTACAGTCTTGAGCTTCTCAAAGCTCTTTTGCTAAAATCAGTCCAATTGAATGACACATCCTTACGTACTAGCTTAGTTGAGGGTGCGGCGATCAATGAAAATGCCTCTACAAAACGTCGATAATATCCTACCAGTCCCAAAAAACTACGAATCTCTGACACAGTCTTAGGCTGCTTCCAATTTAAGACAGCCTCAATCTTTCGAGGATTGACTCTAATCCCCTTAGCAGAAACCACGTGTCCTAGAAACGTTACTTCACGTAACCAGAACTCACGTTTACTGAACTTAGAGTACAGTTGTTTCTCTCACAAAATCTGTAAAACCACTCTGAGATGTTTGTCATGCTCATCATCAGTTCTCGAGTACACTAGTATGTCATCAATAAATACCACTACGAACTGATCCAAATAGGGCTGGAACACTCAGTTCATCAGATCCATAAAAGTTACTGGTGTATTCGTCAATCCAAATGGCATTACTAAGAACTCGTAGTACCCATATCGAGTCCTTAACGCAGTCTTGTATACATCAGCTTCCTTAACTCTCAACTGATGGTACCCAGATCGGAGGTCAATTTTAGAGAAAATCAAAGCTCCTCGGAACTGATCGAATAAGTCGTCTATCCTCTGCAGGGGGTGCTTATTCTTGATAGTCAACTTGTTCAATTGCCGATAATCAATGCACATACGCATGGATCTATCCTTCTTTTTCACAAATAGTATAGGTGCTCCCCACGGAGACACACTAGGGCGGATGAACCCATGATCCAACAACTCTTGAATCTGGGCCATTCTATAAGGGGCGATAGACACCGGAGCTGTACCAAGAAGAAGTTCAATCTAAAACTCTACTTCACGATCCTGAGGTAACCCAAGTAGCTCCTTAAGAAAAACATCCGGAAAGTCCTTAACTGTCTTTATATCCTTAACTGAAGAATTCCCAAAATTGAAACACTAATGTAGGCCAGATACGCCTCACATCCCTTACGAACCAACTTTTCAGCCCGTAGTGCAGAAATCATATTCGATAAGTAGTTTCGATATTCTAATTACGACTATCTCGCTGTCTCCCACAATTCTCAGTAAACCCTTTTTGTGGCACAGTCTAAGCTCACTCGGTGTTTGACTAACCAATCTATTCCCAATATCAGATCAAACTCTTCAAAAGGCAGTTCCATCAGATCGACCAAAAAGATAGCCACTTAGACCTCTAGAGAAACATCTCTAAACAGTTTACAGATTGCCCCAGCGGACTCAGTACAATGATCTCACTCATAGTGCTCTCAACCAAGATACCCAAGTTCCCAGATACAGTACATGCTATATACGAATGAGTAGATCTTATATCTATCAGTCCAATATAGGATACATTATAAATAAAGAACGTACCCATAATAACATCTAGAGCATCTCCATCCTATTGGCAACAAGCAAGATAAATTAGAGTCGGTTGCCTCGCCTCAGTGTGACTAGCACATTTGCTCATGGTCCAAACCATTATCACCTCTAGCCTGACCATGGCCCCTCGATGGCTGCTGAACTACCCTCGGTGGTGCAGTACTTGTGCCAGAAGCTTGCATCTGATTGACCTCCGTGAATAATATCTAATATGATGCTCCAAAGAACTGCACCTTAAGCATGCCCTAGTTTTTTCCAACACTCACACAGATGGCGTCTACCACAATCAATACACGACGGTTGTCCGGTAGCAGCATTAGGAGCCTAAACTCTAATCGGCCCATCAATTTTGGCCTTTTTCTTAGGCCTCTGAATGGAACTCGAGGGCTCCAAATCCTTTATTCCTACCTCTCTCGATTTTAGTGCTGAGCGCGCTTTACTTCCTTGACGATCTTCGCCTTATCAACTAGTGCAGGAAAGTTTTGCTCCCTCTGTAGAGCTATCAATACCCTTAGATTATCCTTGAAGCCATCCTCGAAGTGAACACATCGATCGTACTCAATCACCACTATGCCTCACGCATAGTGACTCAATCTCAAAAATTCAGCCTCATACTCGGCCACCAATCTATCTTCCTTAGTCAGATTTAAGAACTCTCTCCTACGGGCATCCACATAATTGGCACCCACATGCTTTCCCTAGAAGACAATTTTGAAAATCTCCCAGGTCAATCAATCGGACTAAGTGGCCTCCTTAACAGTGAGCCACCACTAATATGCCTCATCTCGTAGCAGTAATACAACACCCTTTAATTTTTGCTCGAGGTACAATTCCAAGTCGTCCATATTTTTTTGTGGCCTCTATCTAGTACTCCGTCACATTTGGGGCAACTCCAGCAATACCCTTAAAAATCTCAGCTCCATTGGATCAAAGTCATTTCGTACCGACCCTCGACCTCCAGCTCCAGTATTGGCTCCAGCGACCCTCTCCAGAATTCTTAACATGGCTTGAGACAGTGCGTCATCCCTAGCTTTTCGATCATGAGAGCCAGTCTCAATCATAGTTGAAGCCGGCGTCTCACTTGTATCCAAATTACGCAGGTTACTGGAAGATGAGGACCCAACTTGGGCCTCTCCACGGCCTCTACCCCGGCCTCTTGTACTCTATCTGCGAGTACCTCTCGTGCTCATTGTCTAAGCGCGTTTATCTATATTAATAGTTATATGCATCAGTTTATAGTTTCAGTATTTTATTAACAAAGTTTTTATGCAAAATAATATTAGAAATTTTGAAGTTCATTTTTTAAATCGCAGTCTCACTATAGTTTTCAGTTCCTCTATAATTTCTCTGTATACACTAACTTAGAGTGTTTTCAGTGCAGTATACTACCTATAGTAGTTTTAGTTTCGTATCAGTTTCAGTTTAAACGCATAACAGTTTTAGAGAACTTACGGGATTGACATCGGAGACTCGGTGTACCAGACAGTCGGTAAAAATATTTCAAATCATTAGAAAATATTTCTTAGATAATCAAATTTTAAAACCTAAATCTACAGCCGAGTTTTGTAACCTGGCTCTGATACCACTAAATGTAACACCCCAAACTCAGCTTGGACGTTATGGACGAATCTAGCGATGTCACATGGTAGTGTGTTTGAGAACCGTAACTTTGCTTAAAACATTTTCCATTTAAAATTCGTCATTATCTTTTATTAATTCTAAAATCATGATTTTTATTCAGTCGTTAGTTTCCAAAACATTACACGTTGCGGAAGCTTTTTTTTTAAAACAGTTTGTATCCTTGTGGGTATTTTGCTAAAACACATGCATTTCTTTTAAAATCCATGCTTTACCTACTTCTAATAGATATAAACAGAAAACAGTATAAAATCTAAATTTTAGGTAAAAATTCTTAGAGGCCATTATTATAGAAAAATACCCTATAATAAAACTAAAAATCATAAATAAGTATCAAATAATAAAAAGGAGTCATGTGGCCATCACTGAGCCTTCCACCGCACCGATCCGCCTATGTTTGGGGATTACCTATACAGATTAAATAGAAGGGGTGAGTTTACGTAAACTCAGTGTGTAATCCCCATGCAAACAAACAGACAATAATAGATAGTCTTACTTTGGGCTAAGCCCTTTTCACTATCAGTATCAGTTTCAATTTGGGTCTTAGCCCATTTCAATAACAGTGAGCACTAGGGCCTTAGCCCATCATAGTACAATAACAGTAACAGATATGCAATCAGAAAATCCTACCCAACCAACCTCTACACTCCATGTAGGGATATAATCGACCCTCCCATCCTTACACTCCAAGTAGTACCGGTTGCGGCACTAAACAGTAGTTTGCAGCTGAGTTACTAGTAAGCTAGGCTCGAAGCCTTTCAGTACACTTTCTCCAATCAATATCAATCCCCAACCCAATACAATGCATCATACAGTTCTGTCATGCCCAATCATGGTATATCACATTTATACAGTACAGTACAAACAGCATGCTCAATATACAGTCATTCAATTAGGAGTCTAGGTAATCTTACCGACCCTACAGTAGGTTCATAGTCATCTCGGGTAACCCGTGCAACCTTAGCACTAAATCAATGAAAATGGGCTCACACGCCTATATTGTCTGCCCGTGTGGGCCTACACACTTGTATGGCCCATATGGCCCAAATTGGCCTTGGCCGTATGGATCAAATGGCCTAGCCCAGAATCCCACACGCCCGTGTAGCCTACACGGCCCAATTGGTCGAGCATGTGTCTCTTACACGGCCTTGCTCGGTTGTCACACGGTAGTGTCGCCTGAGCACGGCCTGGCTCTTCGATCACATGGCCATGTTGTGGCTTACAACCTTACACACGGCCTACCACACGGGCTACCACACACCCGTGTGGTGTCGACAGAGAGCTTTTTTGGCTTTTCACCAAAATGTATTTTCAGTGTTTAGGGTACACACTTGGTTTTTTTCGACGCTTAATCATTCTCGAGCACTCCAGAACCTATATTCAAAAATTGAAAGCCCAATTTTAGTCACTTAATCCGAGTTGTTATGACAAGAAAATTCTCAAAAACTTATCGACAACCTTACCTTTAATGAGCAACGATGATTTCTTGTTGCTAACAAGCCAAAAATAGCTCACAACTCCTTGATTGTCTCATAATCAGAAAATAAAGTCTTAATACTCCACTACTACACCAACACGAAATAAAACGTACCTCTAGATTTACTGAATAGACATTAAAGTCAGAGATGTGTATTGTCGATGGGAAAGGGCAACACAATGAGATCGATATGAAGGGAAAAGTGCAAAAACGGCAGCAAGATGGGGAAGAAGGAAGAGAAACGGCAGAAAAAAATAAAGCCAACGTTAGGAAGAAAATTTAGGAAAAAGAAATATTTTCTGATAACTTCCAAATATCCCATTCTCCTAATTTTACTCCCTCAACCTCTCCACATCAGCATTTTACTCCCCCTCAGACACCTACACGGTACTGGCAGCAAAAATAATACTCAAGCACAGCTCGAACCCAAGACCTCTAGCATGATGACACTCCACTTATCCACTAGGCCAGCAGGCCCATTCTGACATGTTTTACAAATAATTTATTAAAGGCATACTATCTAGATATAGGGCTTTATACATAAAAATGCCAATATTTACTCAAGTCAAGGCTTGAGCTTAATACCTCACACACCCACCCAGAACACTTAGCCATTGAAGCAGATACACAATTGTGTCACAAACGCACGAAAATAAACATTAAGGATTTTTAGGGCGTTACATATATAGTAATGGAGAGTTTAATCATGGTACTATAATGAAATGACCTAATGACTAAATAATATTATATTTAATAGATGAAAAGTCAAAACTTAATTACAAATTATTTAAGCCCTAATTATATATGTGGCACCAAAAACTCAATCGAGATAGTCTGACCCGAATTCCAAATGTCACATTTGTAACATCCCTTACCCATGTTCAATGCCGGAACCAGATATGAGGCATTACTGAACTTAACTTGCTTAAACATACAACATCAGGCTATAAAATTTCATTTCAACTTAAAACTTCTTATTCATATTCCTAACATCCTTATTATGGGCCTACGAGGCCCTAAACATACATACGGAAGCGTTTGAGAACAAACTGGAAACTTTTACGCACTTAGAAAATTTTTGCCTAAACAGGGGCCACACGCCAGTGTGAAATGGAACACGCCGGTGTGGGCAGGCCGTGTGGTTACAATGCCCATGTTCCTAGCCCGTGTGGAATTTATTTTTCATTTCGAACCTACAGGGGTTTTCACACGGCCAGACACATGTCCGTGTCTATAGCCCGTGTCCATCAGATGGCCTAGACACGCCCGTGTCCTCACCTGTGTGTGAAAACCTTAGCATTCTGTTTATGATGTCAGCAAACTCTTAAGGGCACATGGCCTAGGCACACGCCCGTGTGCTGGCCCGTGTGGCGAATCGAATTCTTGCAAATTGATACAGGGACACACGACCTATCAACACACCCATGGGGTTGACCGTGTGTCACACACTGCCTAGACACACGCCCGTGTGTCTACCCGTGTGGATAATTAGAAGGCTATTTTCCAAGCCAATTGCCACCCTGAAACTTAAACACATATATACCAACACAAGAAACACATAACATGGCAATAATACACTATGAAGAACCAATAATCATCATTCATGCACTTCACATATCACTTCATCATTTGCATGAACTTTCACTTCATAAAATTCATCATCATTAAAATATGAAACTTAACAAATATTGGTCAATTCCTAATAGCCATATATAAAATGAGTGTATAACATTAGTAGCCAACACTTTGGCTTTCAAATATGACATAACCCAAAATGACCAAGTTCCTATACATTTCATACTCAAAATAAATTAAATTTACCATACCAAAAGAATAATTGATAGTGTGATCCGAGCCTCGACATTCTACGATCCCTGAGCTAGCTTGACGATACTACAAGGAAAAAGGGAAAAAGAGAGAGGTAAGCATATAACTTAGTAAGTTTGCATGAATTTAAAATAGCAACATAATGGCTCATAATAAAATCTATTCATCTCATTGAACAATAACAACTTAATTTCTCAAGTACTTTGACATACTTACTTTTACCCATCACATATCACATTCGGTTTCATAACTCGTATTTTACTCATGGGTACCTGTATCACTTCATCACATAATTTAGCACTTAAGCTATCTTGAACATAAACTTAGCTCATTATCATCCATGATTAAATGTCGCTCTTTGCCTATTGGACTATTCGAATATTAGAGGATATTCAATCTCATCATACATGTATTATGATGCCAATGCCATATCCTAGATATGGTCTTACATGGGATCACCTCATGATGCCGATGCCTTATCCCAGATATGGTCTTACACGGGATCTCTTAGCTCGATGTCGATGCCATGTCCCAGACATGGTCTTATACGAGATCGTATATAAATGTCGATGCTATGTCCCAAACATGGTCTTACACGAGATCTTCCTTTGGTGCCAAGGCCATATCCTAGACATGGTCTTATACGAGATTTTCCTTATTCGGTGCCAAATCCATGTCCCAGACATAGTCTTATACGGGACCTACATTTGGTGCCGATTCCATGTCCTAGATATGGCCTTATACAAGACCTTCCTTATCTCATGTTGTGACATAGGTATCCTTGTTATTCCGAACCTCCAACCGGGACTTCAACTTAACATATTCTCATCATTTTCTCATCGAGACATCATTAATCAACTTCATGGAAATAATATGCATTTCTCATAATAATAAGTAATTTAAACATGATAACATATGTAGCCTTAATTTCACACAAACTTACCTCGGTACTCAAAATGTGTGTAGATATTCGATTTAGTCCACAACTTTGTTCTTGCTCAGTTTAGGTCCGGGCTTCGTGTTTCTTGATCTATAATAACAATTTCACTTGTTTAATACTCACATTGACTAAATTGACCCATGAATCATACTTTGGAAAAATTACAATTTTGCCCTAAACTTTTACATAATTACACTTTTACCCCTAGACTCATAAAATGATTTTTATTCAACTTTCTTGTATTTTAAGCCTAGTCGAATCATACTCTTAACTACAACAACCCCCAATTTACACTATTTCACTCATGTATGACCATTTTTTATAACTTTTACAATTTGGTCCTTTTATACATTTTTTCATGAAAATCACTTAGAAAATATGTTTATCATACATCATGTAACACCCCTAACCCGTAACCATCGCCGGTCCAGGGTTAAAAGCATTATCGGGCAAATCGAATCTTTTACGAACATTTCACATTATAATTTAATATTACAAATCAAAGTGTCCCTAAATAGGTCTACGAGACCATAAACATGTATTATAAAGGGTCGGGACTAAACCGAATACATACAAAATTTTTTGAAAATTAAACACTTTTCAAAGTTACAGAGGTCACATGCCCGTGTGGGCAGGCCGTGTACCTCACACGGCCTCAGACACGCCCGTATGCCTCACATGTGGTCGACACTATCTTGCATCACACGACCAGTCACACGCCCATGTGTCCAGCCCGTGGTCGAATCTAACTTGAATCGAATTACAATTTCAAGGGACACGGTCGAGCCACATGCCCGTGTGCTCAACTGTGTGGGCAAATATAGGCTATTTACAAGGCCAAGTTGCCACCCATTTTAGGGTCAATCCTACAAGCAAAAACAAGTACATTTCATGCCCTCAAAATATAACCAAATCATACCAAAATGATCATATTTTCTAACCATTCAAAAGCATAACAATCATATCAAATTATGTACCATTTATCTCATTCTAATCACAAACATTTCAAAGTAAAATCCATCTAAAAACTTACCAATCCAATATATTAGCCATTCATCAAAGCATACTAACTTTGCATCACAAAACATATCATGAATTTGACCATATCATTAGTCCAACCAATATGCATCATACCATACCAAAATATGCATCATATAGCATGAACTACTTATTCATATCATATTCATTATCTAGCCATATCGCATGGATATTTAAACACTTTCAAAACATAATCAAAATTCACTAGACTATACATGCCATACTATTATATATACACTTTCAAAAGGTACCAAAATATGATTTGATAGTGTGGTGACGATCCTCAACGATCCACGAGCCTTCCATAGCTTTAACGATCTATAAAACAAAGCAAACACTCACAAAGTAAGCTTTCAAAAAGCTTAGTAAGCCATATATAAATAAATTTAACATATAACACTCTTAATCATATCTAATACAAAATCATTACTATATCTCAATTGCAAATTCATAGTTCTTCATTGGCTCATTTGTATAGCCATTGCTTACCAACAAATCACATATATTTAGCACGTCTTATCTCATTGAATCTATACATCCATTTCAATTCCACAATCTCACATATACTTACCCCTCATAGCCAAAATTGATATACACATCAAACATACCTATTTTGGATACACATTCCATATTATCTTTCATTTCTTGGAATTGCCCGTTCAACCATTCGGAATCAAATACAAACTCGGATAACTCAGAATACTTGTACAAAGCCAACGTCCCAAACGTGATCTTCCATGTAATCAAATATCGATGCCACTGTCCCAGACAGAGTCTTGCACGAAATCATATGCGATGCCAATGTCCCAGACATGGTCTTACACATAAATCTCAAATTGATGCCAACGTCCCAGATGTGGTCTTACACGATATCACATACCGGAACCCTATGCCATGACATATAAATCCTATCTATTCCTAAGGTTCGTACGGAAACTTTTGGACCTTGACACTTTGTCGATATTTTCTCGGATTTCACATGTATATCTTCCAAATCCATTCATCACAATTCAATATTAAATGAACATGAATAAATCATCTTAAATACATTTATTCGTATATAGACTTACCTCGTACGAATATAGACAGACGAATTCGACTATTCAATCACTTTTGACTTTCCTCGATCTAAATTGTTTTCTTTAGTTCTTGATTTATACATATTCAAATTTAACCCTTTTATTCACCAAATCATTCAATTCAATCCAAAAACACACATTTAGGGAAATTTACAAATTAACCATTATTTTTTCACATTTTAACATTTAAGTCCTTATTTCACAAAATCACAAAATTCCCTTGTACCCATGCTTAGTCAAATTTTCAACATGATCATACAAGTCCATAAATTTCATTTATTTCACATTTTAGTCCCTCAAAATACTATTTTCATAATTTAGTCTAAATTACTCAAATTCATTAAAAATCCAAAGACAAAACAAGTTAATCTAACACATATGTTTCATATTTCATCAAGTAACATCACAAAGCTCAAGTATTCATCAATGGAACATTTAAAAATCATCATCAAATTCCAAAATTAAGGCATGGGTGTTGTAGTAATCGAAGCAACGATTACAAAAACGTAGAAATTATCAAAAATCGAACAACTAGCATACCTTAATCAAGACTTGTAATAGCCGAACACCACAAAGCTTCAAAATTTATTTTTCTTTTCTAATTTTGATGGATGAACACACATAATGACTTAATTTAAGCTTCTGTTTTATTAATTATCATATTTATTATTCATTTCCCATTTTACCCTTAATGAAACTTTATAACATACTTAAAATACATGTCCACTACCGTCCATGCCATATTACAATTATCTAATTCCATTTTAAGAGCTTCCTATTAAAAGAACAAAGAATTTAGCACTTTAACAAATAGTTAGCAACTTTTACCATTTACGCGATTAAGTCCTTTTATCAAATTAAGCACACAATTGGATAAATTAAATCATGAAACTTTCACACATGTTTTATCACATATTGCAAACACAGAAAATAATATTAAAATTTTTTTAGACTCAAATTTGTGGTCTCAAAACTACTATTCTGGCTAGGGTCTAAACCGGACTGTTACACATCAAACTTTCATATTCTTCCATAAAACATCAAAATACATACATGTTGTCGAAACCAATTTTTTTCGAAGGTTGAAAAGGGGAATCGACTTTAAAATGACAAATGGAGTCGCCACTGATCTTTTTATTCGAGGTGTGATTAGATCACCTTGAGATGGATTATTAAAACATTTTGATTTATTAAGACGATGACTTTGGTCCACAAAAATCGAAAAAATAGGTTCGGGAGTCAGTTACGAACGAGGAAGGATTAGCACCTCGAAACGCCCAAAATTGGTACCAAATTGATTAATTAATGTCTTAACGTCAAAAATTCGAAAAGATTTTAAAAATATGATTCTTTTTGTTAGGGAAAACTTGAAGAAATTAAGCCTGACACCGAGACCCGCTTATTCCGAAAGAACAAAGTATCGTACCCAGTGAGTTAGGATACAATATTTTGAATCCTCAAAAATATGTTTAAATTACAGAGGTCGATTTAAAAGAAACAAAGGATATGTATAATAGGCTGAATTGAAGAACAGTGCGACAAAGAGGGACTGAACGCACAAATATTTCATCAGTAAAAAACACGAGGGTCTTATGGATAATGGGTCAGGTCGAATCGGGTTAACCTTAGGCTACGTCATTTTGAAACTATGGGAATAAGCCCAAACGACGACATTTCCCCACCGAATAATAACCCCTTTAACCAGAAAAATAAAAAAAACTAAACTATTTCTTTTTTAAAACTAACCGAAACCCTAACCCTCTCAACCTTTGCCCTCAGCCGCCTCCAAAACTAGCCGTTCTACTGCCATGATTCAGAGATCAGCGATGGCAATGATTAAAGGTTGAATATTACCCTCCGAGTGTATACACGAAAGTGTTTTCACATTCTTACCCAGATTCCCCTTTAAACTTCAATTGCGACGAAGCAAAAAAGAAATCAACGACGGTGATAAATATAGGTAAACACTCTTTCCCCTATGAATTTCTTATACAATAGATTAAAAGAAATGAAAAGAAAATGAATTTCCAAAAAAAAATAAAAAAAATTTGAAAATAAACTCAAGTCAAAAAATCACCTTCAAAAAAAATTTCTTTGATTTCTCTATTTCTCTGTGTTTTTGCCAAAATAGTGTTCGTATTGCGTATGTATGAGTGCGTATTGATTACAATGTTTTCTCCAACTTTTTATAGTCGAATGTCAAATAAAAATGAAGAATAATAGAAAAATACAGCCATTTGTCCTTTTTTCTGTGTTTTTTCCTTGCTGTTATTTCTTTGCTATTAGTTTGCAGGTACAAAAGGTGGACGTGGAGCATGGAGGCACGTGAGGCATGCGAGAATACATGTGGTCACATGCGTGGAGGCACGTACGAGGGAGGCTGTGGTGCCGGCTGATTCCGAAACCTCTAGGGTTTCTAGAATGTCAAAACTATTGGGCTATTCGGGCCTGTTGGGTTGTAAATGGGTCGAGGTTTAGTTTATGGTTTGGGCCTCTACCAATTTAGGTCTGTTTAAAATATTTGGCTGAGGGTTTTGTATAATGGACATTAGACTGTTAATTGGATTTTATTTGGTATTTTTTTTGTTTTAAAATGGTTTTGACTGGCCCAGGCAAATTGGGCCTGCTACAGCTGCCCCTCTTTGCTCATTGTCGTGTAACGAGAATAGAGCAAAGACTTCAAAAAGGGCCAATTTTGCCCGGTCTTGCCAAATCTTGACCTCTTTCAGTGCTTTTCTTCTTTGAGTAGCTTTATTCCATCCCACTGCATCTTCAAGGGCATGAAAACTAGCGCTTCGATCCAATTCGATGTAATTTCCTGGAGAAAAGATTTGTAGCTTCAATCTACTCCGTCGGAACTTCATGATGATAAGAATTCAGAGAGAAGATATTTGTAACTTCAATCTTCTTACTGAAACTTCTCAAAATAAAGTTGGATCCTTGTTGTAAACTCAGGGAAACGGATTTGTGATTTTAACCTACTCACTGGAACTTCAAGGAAATAAGACTTGTATTGCTCCGATCTGCTCCTGCAACTTTAGGATTGCCAGATCTGCTATCTTCGATCCACTTCGCACAGGAAGGCAAGATCTGCTATCTTTGGTCTGCTCCAATGCAAACTCAGGGATACCAGACTGATGGCTTAAATCTGTTCCACTACTGTTTAAGGAGACCAAATTTGCTATTTGATCTTGGTCCACTACTGCTTAGGGTGACAAGATATACAATCTTCGATCTATTCCACTCTCGGTCGGGAGATAGGTTGTTGGCTTAAATCGCTCCGCCATCGCTAGGAGACAAGATTTGCAGTTCAATCTTGGTCTACTACTGCTTAGGGTGACAAGATCTACAATCTTCGACCTATTCCACTGCTAGTCAGGGAGGTTGGATGGGGCTTAAATTTGTTCCACTACTGCTTAGGGAGACCATATTTTCCATTCGATCTTGGTTCCTTACTATTTAGGGTGACAAGATTTACAATCTTTGACCTATTCCACTACTGGTCAGGGAGGTAGGGCTGGTGGCTTAAATCTGTTCCACTACTGCTTAGGGAGACCAGATTTGCCGTTCGATATTGGTTCCCTACTACTTAGGGTGACAAGATCTACAATCTTTAACCCGCTTCGCTCAGGAAGGCAAGATATTCGAATTCACCGATATTGCGACAACGTCCTCAAGGGGACCTATCCTATAAAATCAGTTTTGTGTTTATGCTTATACAAAATGGTTAGGATGCAATGATTAGAATGAATCTAATGCTCCTAACTAAATATGTTATGGATGACATTTGTATGAATGCAGAATGTCATGAGAATGGTCTTTTTACAAAGATTAGGATACAATGATCGGACTGAATCAAATGCCCCTAAATAGATATGTCTTATGGATGACATTTGTATGAATGCAGAATGTCATGAGAATGATTTCTTACAATGATTAGGATATAATGATCGGAATGAATCAAATGCTCCTAACTAAATGTGTATTTGCATGAATGCAGAATTTCATAAGAATGATCCATTTTTAAAAGCTTAGGGTTGTCATCGCTCATTGTTTATTAAGGCTTTATCACTGATGTATTATGCTACCATCTTGTTCGGCATGTATTCTCAATAGAAAACTCGAGAAAACGAATATCTTGTTCAACAGATTTGCCCCACTGTAACTTTAGGGTTCATTTCCTTGTGACTTAGCGGTATAGGATCTGAATCTCTTCTCATCTATCCCACTGCGACCTCGAAATATAGGATTTGTTTCTTCTTCAATCCATCACATTGCTATTCAAAGGTGTAGGATCCATATCAACTTCCATCTATTGATCACTCCCCGCATGACCCAACCAGATGTGTATGCATGATGCTCGCAAGGATGCAGAATATCATTTTCTTGCGAATGATTCCCCTTTTTTCACTTGGGTTAACAATGCCCATTTTCATCGCGATTGTATCACCAACTATTTTTAACAGAAAATCCAATGAGATAGCCTCAATTTAGACTCTTCCTTAAACTTGGTGAGTTTTAAACAATAATCCTATTTAGAGTTCTTGTATTATTCAGAAATTTCCAGAGTAATATGCGAAACTCATTTTATGAAAATATTATTAGTCCACTAATCGTTATTTTAATGCAAAATGCCTGAAAAAGATCATAACCATGGACAAGAAGGAAATTAATTTGGGGCATAGCTCGAAACAAATAAGCTAAGCAAAGATAGCAATCGCAATTAAGAAGGAAATTTATTGTGAACATATTTTGAAAAGAATAATATAATCACAAAAAACAAATTTAAAATAGGTAAAATGAAAACTAGGTGCCCTAGATATCGCAATTTGAGCTTCTCTGTTCCAACTTCTTGAGGACCATTTTAAGCTCAATATGTGTTTAGGAGATATAGAGTACTTTGTTGATGCCCCAAGACAGGCATAGTAGGACTGTTATATGCCCCACTCTTGATCAAAATTTGAGTCGCCCTTTTCGGGTTTTCAACTCAATTCCCATTTGGTCTCAAAGCGCCCTTTGCGGGTTTTCGCCTTGGCCTCTCCTTTTTCTTTTTTTGACTGAAAATTTTATTTTTTGTGTTTTTTTTCTTTGGAAAACTTTTTATTGAATCTGAATTCACCGGATTGGGCATATCCCTGCCATCCATTTTGGTCAAAACAGACTTTTTCTTCTACATAAAATCTTTTCTAGTTTGGCCTCCATTTTTCTCTGAAATCTTTTTGTATATGAAGGTTCTTCTTCAATGTTAGGTCCCTTTATGGAATTTTCTAGGATGAACCTCTTTGTTGCAAACCCACATCATCTGACTATAACGGATAGCTATTAACTTTTCCTTACAAATTTGATTGATCATATCGGAATTGGATCCATTTTGCCTCATCCAACTTTAGTTCTGATAAAACTTGAAAAAAGAAATTTCGAATTCAATGGCGAAACCAATGAGGAATGTGTTGCCCCGGTGACAGTCCTGGCCAATGTTTGATAAGCATAGAGGGTAAATAGTAACTTCTGTATGCCAATCTTTACAAGTCTCGGTATTTTTTACGATCTTTTATTTTTTTTTTTTTTTGCCTTTCTTTGCTGCACTGATGTGGCGCCTAATCTTTGAACAGACCGCAAACTTTTGACATTTTGCGGTTAAATGTGACTTTTTGACATTTTTTTGTGTCGGTGTTCTTTCTTTTTTTTTCTCTTTTTTTTATTCTAATGACTATCGACTTTGTAATATTGGCATATAAAGTGACTTTTACCATCTTAGTGAAGTAACCGACATCTAAGAAAATGAATCGATGTCGGCTAGAATCTTTTGATGAGACTGACTTGATAACATCCATGCCCCATATATAGGAAATCTTATTTCTGCGTTGAGCTAGGCTTGATCTTCATCTCCTTCCTTGGCTCGCGATGTAGGATCTATTTTTCATCCAGTATTAAGAAATCAGAAGATAGGTTACAATTTTGTCATCTCCAAAGTCCTACGATCCCTTAGACCCATATTTCATTCAAAAAGAGAGTCCGTAATAGCGATCGCCCATGTCATTGATATCCGGGGACCATTATAGGTACGAAGATAAATTCTAGAAAAATGATTCCAAGAATGATTATTTGTATGATATGGTCATAAATAAAGAATGAAAGAACATTTTAAGAAACCAAAGAATGTACAATATGAGATGTAAAGAATAGAAATATTTACTCAAAAAGATGCATATTATAAAAATTCTAGACACAAGCCTATTTCACAAAAGGATTCTCATTACCTCTAGGCTTAAAGCAACAAGCATGTTTCGAATATTACTCTAGGTTAGTTCTAAAATACAGGGATCCTTTCTACAGTCTTATTGTTTAAAATCTTCCCAAGTACATAAAGGCGGAAGCTTGGAAAAGTCTATTCATTGGTTCACTCTTTGGATATGCCATTGGTGTCCTGACTTCCCGATTTCTATGCTTTTGATGACTTCTTTAAGGAATCGCAACTTTCTTGCCCCCTTCTTCAATTATTGCAGCTTACTGCTCCGGTCGACTCATCGAACTTCAAAACCCCTATTTTAATAAGCCTCTCAACCAATTTCTTAAATGCAATGCAGTTATGGATTGAGTGACCCGTTATTCCCGCGTGATACTCACATTGAGTATTCAAATCATACCATTTGGGGTATGAGGGTTGTATTGGTTCTATGTAATGAGGAGCCACCACATGTGCATCAAATAGGCTTTGATACAACTCCATATATGTCATTGGGATTGGCGTAAACTGGAGTTGCTTGACACTGGATTCTTGTTTTGATGAGCCTTAATGACCAATGGTCACAGCCCTCGGTTGACCTGTAGTGACTGATTTGGAATGCTTGCTCAAGCTGTTCACTTTATTTTCCTTATTTCTCGGGGCTGATCTTTTGACACCTTCTTATGCCTCTATCATTCCACTTTTTATGGCATTCTCAATCATTTCTCCAGTCATTACGACGTCTGAGAAGCTCTTCGTAGCACTCCCTAGCATATGAGTGATAAACGTGGCCTTCATGTATTAATAAAGAGCATTATGGTCTCTTTCTCGAAGTGGTGGTTAAACTTGGATGGCAACCTCTCTCCACCACTGCGTATACTGTCTAAAACTTTCATTCGCCCTTTTCTCCATGTTTTGAAGAGTAATTCTATCGGAAGTCATGTTTGTCACATGACTATATTGTTTCATGAACGCTTGAGTTAAATCTCTTCATGAACCAATTCTGGCACGACTCAACTGGTTATACCACTTGGCTACTGCTCCCACCAAGCTATCTTGGAAGCAATGGATCAATAGTTGGTCATTATTAGTGTACCTCATCATTCTTCTACAAAACATAGTGATGTGAGCCTCGAGGCAACTTATCCCATTATATTTCTCAAATTCAGGCATTTTGAATTTGTATGGGAGCACCAAGTCTGGGACCAAGCTTAAACCTCTGGCATCAATTTCGTAACAGATATCAGCACTTTTGATCGCTTTAAACTTCTCCTCCAGCTGTTTATATCTATCTTCTAGCTGTTTTGGCAATTCTTCTTTCGTCCTCTCTCCTTTAGCTATTTCATCCGAATTAGGGATGTTAGTAATGATCGGATTATTTCCTGAACTCGAGCAAGTTTGGAGGTTCACTAAAGCATCAACTTGGAATTGTTGAGACCTGATCGTGACAGATGGCCTTTGTACAGTCACTTCAGGCAGTGTTTGCTCGTGTGGTGGAGTAAAATCCTAGGGATATTGATGATACTTAGTATTCTCCTCAATATTAATCATGGGGCTTTTTATTTTATCTATAAACCCCTTTAACAACTGTGTCATCTGAGTAATCATATTTCTCTAAGCTTCCATCATTTTCTGCATCATATCCTGCTGAATCTTAGCGAGCTGCTCTTACATTTACTATTGAAGTTTATCTTTCATCTCTCTTTGGAGTTGTTCAAGTTTTTCTAATCTCTGATCCATGTCCTTCGTCTTGGTTCGGGTACCGTAAGGATGTTTGGTGTCCAGGTTAATGCTGAAATAATTTTTATTCAATCAGGGTCTTCTCATGAAATCTAATGCATATGATGTAATGCCATGTAAATGCATGCCATGGATGCAAAATGTATCGATTCTAATTCAATTTCCATTAGAAAACTTTTCTAGAAGGCAAAATTCTTTACATGAAACAGATTACAACTATACGGACAACCGTCTTGTCTTTCGTTTTATCAAGAATTCGTTTTCCATGACAAACTCTCTAATTTCGTAATCGAATACAAATCGACACTCTTTTAGATATGAGATGATATGTGATGCTCATAGCCAAAAAAAAATGAAATAAATTAGTAAGAGATGAAAGTAAACAAAAAGAAACAAGTAGAGTACTTATTCGGATGACCACTATGGTTTATTGCGGCACCATTCAGGGTGGGTTTTTAAGGTTCACTATATGTAGTTTAGTTCTAACAAGAGGGTACCTAAACCAACAAATTCCTCAATCCTCACCCATTATAGGCTTATATAGACCGAGTTCGGTTCAGGGGAATACATTTCCCTATGGATGCACGGAGATGAAAATCTCACGAAGACATAGGTACGGATGTATCCCGAAAGTGATTCATTATCCTGCACGAAGGTGAAAACCTCACGAAGGAGTAGCTTTTAACTCCCACTTAAAAGGGTATGACTCGACGGTCATGCAATATAATGCAAAAGTATTCTACAAGACTCGAACCATAACAATCAAATGAGATGACATAGCGAATGCAAATAAAATGATCGTAATTTTTCAAATCAAATTTTCAATTTTCGACAAAAGGATAGAAATTTAATCAATTTTACAGCTAGACTCTCTTTCAGGGTCCCCAGTGGAGTCGCCAAGCTATCGAAACCATTTTTTTAAGGTTAAAAGGGAATCGACTTTAAAATGACAAATGGAGTCACCACTGATCTTTTTATTCGAGGTGTGATCAGATCACCTTGAGATGGATTATTAAAACATTTTGATTTATTAAGACGATGACTTTGGTCCACAAAAATCAAGAAAATAGGTTCGGGAGTCGGTTACGTACGAGGAAGGATTAGTACCCCAGTAATGCCCAAAATTGGTACCGAATTGATTAATTAATGTCTTAACATCAAAAATTCGAAAAGATTTTAAAAATACGATCCTTTTTGTTAGGGAAAACTTGAAGAAATTAAGCCTGATGCCAAGACCCACTTATTCCGAAAGAACAAAGTTTCATACCCAGTGAGTTAGGATACAACATTTTAAATCCTCGAAAATATGCTTAAATTACAGAGGTCGATTTAAAGGAAACAAAGGATATGTATAATAGGCTAGATTGAAGAACAGTGTGACAAAGAGGGACTGAACGCACAAATATTCCATCAGTAAAAAACACGTGGGTCCTATGGATGACGGTTGGGTCGAATCAGGTCAACCTTAGGTGACGTCGTTTTGAGGCTATTGGAATAAGCCCAAACGACGATGTTTCCCACCGAATTATAACCCCTTTAACCAAAAAAAAAAACAACCAAACTATTTCTTTTTTAAAACTAACCGAAACCCTAACCCTCTCAACCTTTGCCCTCACCTGCCTCCAAAACTAGCCGTTCGACTGCCATGCTTCAGAGATCAGCGATGGCAAGTATTAAAGGTTGAATATTACCCCTCTGAGTGTATACACGAAAGTGTTTTCACATTCTTACCCAGATTCCCCTTTAAACTTCAATTGCGACGAAGCGAAAAGGAAATCGATGACGGCGATAAATATAGGTAAGCACTCTTTCCCCTATGACTTTCGTATACAATAGATTTAAAGAAATGAAAAGAAAATGAGTTTCCAGTCAAAAAAATAAAATTGAAAATTTGACAATAAACTCAAGTCAGAAAATTACCTTCAAAAAAAAATTCTTTGATTTATCTATTTCTCTGTGTTTTTGCCAAAATAGTGTTCGAATTGCATATGTATGCATGCGTACTGATTACAATGTTTTCTCCTACTTTTTATAGTCAAATGTCAAATAAAAATGAAGAATAATAGAAAATTACATCCATTTGTCCCTTTTTCTGTGTTTTTTCCTTGCTGTTGTTTCTCTGCTATTAGTTTGCAGGCGCGAAGGTGGACGTGGCGCACAGAGGTGCGTAAGGCATATGGGAATACGTGAGGTCGCAAGCGTGGAGGCACGCACGAGGGAGGTTGTGGCGTTGGCTGATTCTAGAACCCTCTAGGGTTTCTGGAATGTCAAAAGTATTGGGCCATTTGGGCCTGTTGGGTTGTAAGTGGGTCAGGGGTTTAGTTTATGGTTTGGGCCTCTGCCCAGTTTAAGTCTGTTTAAAATATTTGGGCTGAGGGTTTTGTATAATGGACATTGGACTGTTAATTGGATTTTATTTGGTTTTTTTTGTTTTAAAATGGTTTCTAACGAGCCCGGGCAAATTGGGCCTGCTACACATGTCATAAATGGGTAAATTTTCGAACATGAACCCTAGCTCCAAAATATAGCTAGAAATAGTTAAATCGAGCTATGAGGATCTCAAAAATACAAGGAACATTAAAAACAGGGCTAGGATGCATTTACTATTAAGCTTGAAAGTTGAAGAAACCCTAGCTATGTCTCCTTGCAAATTTCGGCACTTAAAGGAAGATGATGGACAAGATTTTGACTTATTTTTCCCTTTTTAATTTATTAATTAACCAAATGACTAAAATGCCCTTAAGGCCCTTTCTTGAGATTTTTCCTTCCCATGACTATTTTTGTCCATATCAACATATAATGGTATAATTGTTAAATAAGGACCTCTAGTAATTTTTATAATTCTATTTCATGCTTAAATCTTTTAGAATCTCATATATTCTAATCTTTGCAAGTTAGCCCTAATGGACAAATTGATCACTAATAAATAAAAGTTCCTCATGAAATTTTCACACAATCATGAAAACACATAAATAGCCTCATAGAATCATAAAACACATATTTCTACTTCGGATTTGTGGTCTCACAACCACTATTTAGACTAGGCCCTAAATCGGGTTGTTACAACATTAGTCACCGAAGTGACTCTCCAATCAACGATCACCAATCAAACCTCACAAATAATTAATCATTATATAAAAAATCCTAAAATCGTACTTCTCTAATTAAAATTATCACATATTTAATGGACATTATTTAGACATACAATACTTTCACAGACATACTTCGCATGCATCAATCGAGTTCACTCGACTTTTCGTAGAGTTAACCAACACATAAGGCAACAGACAATGTGAAATACACAATGTAAAACAATTTAGTTCCTACGAGCTCCTAATGTCTAACGTTTTCTGGCTCGTAGGTTGGCAAGGTTCGCACCTTGTGAAATCTAACCTTTCACCTGCCACTTCGCAGATGGCATTTGGAGAACCTTACAGAAGTCCGTTTTGCAAACACCCACTAGGAAGAAAACATATGAACCTTTTTTAGTAAAACAATCCATTGAACATATAATTGGCAGTCTCTCTCATATACAGTCTATCCACCAACCCCATTTTCTCACGCGAACCCTATACTGGCAAACTTTATCCCTCGTATATTCATTTTTACTTTACAACTTATTTAATGTTTCTACATAACAACCCTTTATAATTTTACAAAACATTTCCTCTTACGACCTTTAACATGTTTTTGCATTTGCATTGTACACAAATCATTCAATTCATTATTATTCAACTTCTCTTTTAAGTTAATAAATTCTCTTTGAGTTTTTCTTTCAAAAATTCTCTTGAGTTTTCTTTTAGAATAATTTTAACAATCTTTTTAGCTTGTAAGGATCATTTTTAATCTTTTTCTTTTCAAGATTTCTTTCTTAGAGGGGAAATTAGAGTCGCTTGAAGGGAGTTGTGGATTCTTCTTGTTTTCAAGGCTTTTTAGGACTTCTACACACCACGTTTCATCTTTTCCATCTATTGAGTTTATTTTCTTCTTTGTTATTATAATATCTTATTTCATTTTTCTATTTTATTCATCTTATTTATTAATTTTTAATTTTTCTCTTTATTTTTTTATCTGAATTGGATTCGTTTGCGTTTCAGGTTGTGTCAGAATCTAAGTTTCTTTTTGAATGTCTAGAGCCTTAAGTCAAATCCATGACTTGAACAAACTTTACGATCCTCTTCCGCATTCATCTACATCATTCCATATCAACTTATGTGTTAGTCAAACAATGAAATGTACAAGCTATCACTCATTCACAATTTAAGCAGTCAAACATTCATCCAACAATTTATAAAAGTTCAAAAAAAAATTAAACAATCTGTAATGTCCATTTAAAACCCATCAAATTTATTTAAAATCAAAATCAAAATCTAAATCTAATCTAATCGATTGGAACAGTCCCACATTACCTTCGTTATTTGGGGTTGAAAAACACGTCAACATACTCAGAAAATTACCTTGCGGTGGGTCACTTGGAATGTTCACTTTGCCACTTTTCTCGCGAGCTATTTTTCTACAAAGTACATATAAAGAGCGTAAGCTTATTGAAGCTCAGTGAGTGCTCACAATATACCACAATTGAACACACTAACCTAATGCACAATATTAAATAGTTCGCATACATTCTCATATGGTCAAAACATGTAAATAAGCGGGTTCGCATAACCTTTAGGAAACCTAATAGCATATTGTAACTTAGAAGCATGTATTTAGTATAATATATATCATACTCATAACGCATTATACTGATATATTGGCAATTTATGACGGTGAAACATAATTATAAATCATATGCATTGGATAAACGAATCTCCAAACACACCAAATGACCAAAAGAGTCCTGCATTATCTCCAATAAGTGTAGCACAAGTGCTAACACTCTTCAAACACACCACGCTATCTTCAGTGAATGGAGCTAAGCTCTACATTCCCTTGTCTCTCCAACGCTATCTTTGGGCCACAATGCCCTTTCACAACAATAAAGGTGAGTACTCACAACCCCATGGTATCCAACAGTTTCAAGGGTTCACAACGCCAACATATCACTTTTAACACATTCACAGTTCATAGTTCAGTAGAGCTCAAAAATAACACAGTTTACAGTGTATAACATGCATTACACATAGCTCATATACACATAGCTCACATGCAACATGATTCACATATAGCATAGCTCGTATAAATAAAACACAATTCGCATAATCATAACAGAGCTCACATAGTATAGTTCGCATGATATCATAGCTTACATAAACAGAAACACTTACTGTAGAACTTAGGATAGGTGTTTAGACTACCTAAGCTCCCCTTATCACGCGAATTGGTGCTTAATTGTAGCACTCATGACCATTCACCTCTACTATTTCATTGCTTGCTGTTGAACCTATGTAAGCTTTTGCTTGTCTTTGCTCGATGAGGCTTCTCCTTGATTTGTCACTTCGCATACATCAAACACAATACACATGTACTATAATCTCATTAGGGACCTTCTGTTTTCTATTTCTTACATAATTTCATCACAACTTTCACATTTATTAAATTTGGTCCCTAATATAACAAAGTTAACTAATAAGATAAACAACTTTACAATCTAGTCCTTTTCTAATTCTAAGCTTAGAATCTATCAATTTCAAGCCTAATTCTTTAATAAATTAACAATGACAACTTTCTAAAACTTTGACAGTTTTAAAATTTGGTAAATGGACTAGCTAAGTCAAGCTTTCGTGACCTTAAATTTATAAAAATTATAAGAAAATGACTTGAATTACATACCTAATTTGTAGCTAAATGTTTTTCAAAGGTTGAATGGTTTTTATTTGGCTTTAGCAATGCTGGACAGTTGAAGGATGAAGAAAGATGGTGAGTGCTTCATTATTTTTAACTTTTATACTTTAAATAACTTAGATTAATTAGTTTGATCATGTTTTCATTAGTTTTATTATCATTTAATCACATATAATGAAATACGCCATCATCATCCACCAATACTTATTCAAAAATGCTTTTATTACCATTTTGGACCTTTGGCTAATCAATATTTAGGTCACTAAACCTTTGGCCAATTAAAAACATATAGTGATTGGACTTGTACAATTAAGTCCCTAAGCCTAAATTGACTATTTAATTGAAAAAATTGCTCGACCAATCTTCAATACATTTATGAATTCGATTAACGAAAATGCGATTTTGAAACCGCATTTTTCGATACCACTAAAAATCAAGTTGTTACACAATTCAAATATCATAATCTCATTTCATAATCAATTCAAATATGTCCAATATCACATAGCATGGTTCATACCATATTCATATCACATATTATATATCAATTATATCAAACTCTTTTCTACCATATTCAATTCAGTCCAATTTCTCGACATTCAATATCATTAAGTATCAACCAAATCATGTGATAATAATACACTTACCTCAACAAATAGATTAACAACATTCACACATACATATATAAGCGTGTATATATAATAACATATTGAACTCAAATCATAAAAGTACAAATCGAATCGCAGTTACTCATCAGCGAATCTTGTCTTTCTTTTCCCTCTCGTCGGCCCAAAATTGTCTCTAGCTATGTACGATAATACAAAAAATAAAATATATCAATTTTCCTCCAATTCTCATTCAAATATAAAGCTAAACATATTTTACATTTTTTTCAATTTAATCCCTATACTCGGGATATGCATATCTTTCGATATTTAGCATCAGATCAAAATTTGATTTCACATTGTTTCATTAGGGACCCTATAATTTCTATTCCTAGCATAAATTTCATAACAAGTTTTTTTTTATTCAATTTGGTCCCTAATGTTACAAAGTTAACTATCAAGCTTATTAAGTTTTACAATTTAATCTTTATCATAACCTAAGCTTAATATCTATCAAATTCAAGCCTAATTCATAAATTTCTTAGAAATTACAACTTTCTAAAAACTTAACAATTGAACAAATTGATACATGAGCTAGCTAAATCAAGCTCCCATTGCAACAACCCGTTTTTGGTCAAATCAGAACAATGATTTTGATACCACAAATATGAGGTAAAAATATTTATTTTATTATTATTTTAATATTTAAAGCATGAATATAAGATGGTGTGAAATTTTCTTTAAGAAATTTTAGCATTTGGTTACTCAATTTGATAAAAAGGACTAAATTGCATAAAATGCAAAAATGTTGTTCTATTAGCTAAAGGTGTTAAATAGCTTTAGAAACTTAAATTTAAGGTCCTTTTGTTGTAATTAGACCATTATATTGGTGAGTGGACATTTATGGACATGTTATAAATTGTTTTAAAGGTTAATTAGTAAGGTTAATTTAGTAATTAGATAAATAAGTAATAATTAAATAAAACAAAAGCTAAAATTTGGTGTTCATCTTCTTTCTTAACCGAAAATAAGAGAAGAATACACCATTTTTTAGCTTTAAGGTTTGACCATGGTTCCTTATGTATGGTATGTATTTTGCACTTGATTTTTAATGATTTCTATGTTTTTGTGATCGTGGTAACTAGTACTAGCTAGCCCAGGGACTAAATTAAAATTTTTTAAAGATTTTGAATGATGAAATTGATGAATACATGTTTGTTTTGATGTTTTATGATAGATTATGAATATTTTTTATGAATTAAACAAGTTTTGTTAAGTAATTTTTGGTGAAAATGCAAATTAGGGGCTAATTTGAAAAATGTTAAAAATGTGTGGTTGAAATGTGAAATAAATGAAAAATATGGGCTACTAAGGGTATAATGGTAATTCGGATAGCATGGGTTTAATTGGAATTTCATTAATTTGTAAATTCATGAAATAAGGATTAAATTGTAAAAATGTGAAAGTTTAGGGGTAAAAGTGTAAATATTTTTAAAGTGTGATTTGGACTAAATTGAATGAATAGATGATTAAATAAGTTAGTTTTTAATATATTTAGATCAAGAAAAGTGAAATACGGACTTGGATCGAGGAAAAGATAAAGTTATCGACTAATTGACTCGATTCACCGTTTTATCATCCGAGGTAAGTTCGTATGTATAATTTCGTTTCAAATGTATTTTATATGATTTGATATAGCATGAATTGTGAATATGTGATTACGGACGAGTTCAGAAATGATTCGATGAAGATTCTATAGTTGGAAACTCGATTGAACCTTAGGAATAGTTTAGGATGCTAGTGACATGTCATTAGGTATATTTGAGTTGGCTTTGGGCCATTTTATTAGCATTTTAGGTGCGAGATATACCGATTTGGCTTCGGGCCATGCATATCGGCTGATTTGGCTTCGGCCATGATATTAGAATTTCGGATAAGTTACCTTAATTTGGCTTTGGGCCATGGTATAAGTACTTATCGTGTGAGACCTTGAGTATCCGACTTCTATTCCGAATGGTTTAACAGGTAAAAGAAAGATTGGTTGGTTATGAGATTGGTACGATATGGTACAGGTACGTATGGAAATGAATTAAGTATTGAAAAATATGAAATTGATGAGTTCCTTGGTAAGTTATATGAATGATCATTTGATAACTTGAGATTTATAGAATTGTTGCACATTGTTTTCTATTATATGAATGATTTATGAATAATGATAGTTGCTCATTGTTAACATACGAGCTTACTAAGCTATATAGCTTACTTTGTTGTTTTTCCATGTTTTATAGTGATTTCAAAGCTAACTCGGATTCAGGGATCGTCTGAGACTTCACCACACTATCCATGACTCTTTGGTACTTTTGAAACTATGTTTTGAGTATATGGCATGTATAGGTATTTTGTGTCATTTTGATTATGGATTGATAAAGATATTGGTAATTTATAATGGCTTGTAGATGTATATGTTTTGGTTTGTAAATATAGCCATGAGATTTGACTTAATTTGGTGGATGGTTATGTGTTTATGTGTGCATATATGGTTGTTATTGAGTTCTTGGATGGATATGTGAATGACCATATTATGAAGTTTGTGGAATTGGTACCTTCCTTGTGAATTGGTACAAAATGAGGTATGTTAGGTAATGGTTTAACTAGTTGATTGGTATATGTATTTTAGTAGGTTTTGGTTGAGTAAAACTTGAAATATAAGCATGTTGGTTATTAGTATTTGAAATGGTATGAAATTATCTTGAATGTGGCTAGAATAGATGTTCTATTATACTATAGATTGGTGCCATGTTGGTTTTTCAGGTGAGCATAAATGTGAATGGCAAATTGGCTTGGTAAATAGCTTATTTTTGTCCACACGAGCGTGTGTCTCAGCCGTGTGTGACACACGGTCATGTTACACGGTCGTATGTCCCCTGGTGTTGAAATTGAAATAAAGTCAGTATGCTCCACACGGTTTCACACACGGGCTTGTGATCGGCCGTATGGTACAAGTCAGTATACCCCCTAATTGGCACACGGCCTAGCATACGGGCGTATGACTTGGCCGTGTTGCATAAGTCAGTATACCCTACAGGTTTGACACGGCCTAGCACACGGCCTGCCACACGGGCGTCTGTGGCCACTTCAAGGGCATACGGGCTAGACACACAGCGTGTGGTTGGCCGTGTGACTCAAGTCAATAACCTCACTTGTTTGGACACGGGGTAGGACACGGGCGGGACACGGCCATGTGCTCTCATTTTGAATGTCCACACGACCTGTGACACGGACTTGTCTAGTGGCCGCGTGAGACACACGGGCGTGTGTCCCCTGTTTTGAGAAAAATTTTCAAAGTTTCGTAAAAGTTACTTGACTTATCGGTTTAGTACCGAACCACTTTCAATGCATGTTTAAGGACTCGTATGCTCGTTTAAGGGACACTATGATTGATTGTGATTGAATTGTATTTGAATTGATAAATTGTATATGAAATGTATGTTTAAAAGTGTTGTAAGTCCGGTAATGCTCCATAATCCTATTCTGATGGTGAATACGAGTGAGGGGTGTTACACCCATAATCATAAATCTATAAAAATTACATGAATTTAGCTTAGTTACATTATGAATTTGCTTGAGCGAATGCTTGGATAACGTAAGGTTTTCTTCTTTTATTTTTCTTTTAACTTGGACGACTTAGGAAAGAAGATGATGAGTTTTCATCTCTCTTTCCACTTATTTTGCTATTTATACCTCTGTCGTAACCCTTTTTTTGAAAACGAAAGGGTCGACTTGGATTTTTGAAAATGAAAACGAAAAACTTGGGAGTCACCACCAATCCTTTTTGTTGAGGTGTGATCGGGTCACCTCGAAAAGCGGTTGTTTTTAATAAACAATTTGATTTATCAAAACAACGATTTCGGTCTACGAAATTCAGAAAACGAGTTTGGGAGTCGGTTACGCACAAGAAAGGGTTAGCACCCTCGATACGCCCAAAATTGGTACCTAATTGATTATCTAAGGTCTTAATGTCAAAAATTCAAAAAGATTTGAAAAGACGATCCTCTTTTATTTTTAAAACTTGAACAAATCAAAATGGATGATAAGACCCTCTTATTTCGAAGAGATAAAATGTCATGCCAATAAGTTAGGGTACGACACTTTGGGTTCCCGAAACTGAGCTTGTTTTTTGACTTTAAAACTCGGATTTAAGTTTGAGGCAGATATTCCGTTATTTGTCAAATAAGAAACCAGAACTCAGTAAGTTAGGGCTCGATTTCTCGAAATTTCAAATACGAAATATTGCCTTTATTTTAAAGCTTATCTCGGGGTATCTAGATGTCGTGTCTAGTAAGTTAGGGCGCAACATTTCGAGTTTCCGAGAATAAGTATTTTATTTTAAACTTATATTGCGATTTTAAAAAGGGATATTCCGTTATTCAGATTGAATGAGGAAAATCAAACCCAGTAAGTTAGGGCACGATTTTCTAGAATCCTTAATACAAAATATCGATTATTTGAAAACTTGATGTATCGGGTAAAGGTTAATATAACGCGAATTTGTAATAAAATGTAAAAATAAAGAATGAGTAAATAGATACAAATTTCGTTATTAACAAGAAGAACAAAACAAGAATAAAATATTTGGTATTAACGTGTAATATGAATGACAATGATAAGAATAAAATAAATGAATAAAACGAATAAGCTAAAATAACAAGGAATAATAAGCTAGAAAATATTTGCAATTAAAGAAGAACTAGTAGCAAATAAATAAATATTATGTAAAACTATTTTAAAAATAATAATAATAATAGTAATGATAATAATATTAATGGTAATAATACAAGTAGTGAATATTTTAAAGTTTGCAACGATATAAAAGACATAAAAATAAATGCATAATATATAATGTGAGCGAGGAATAAAAATAAAATGAATGTATTTAAAAGGTAAATGGTAAAAATAATATAATAATAATATAATAGTAATAATAATAGTAATACTACATTAATATAATAGTAACGAAAATAATGATAGTAGTAAAATAAATATCAATGTTATAGTAAAATATGATAATATTGAAATAATAATATAATACATTTATAATATTTAATTGAAAATAATAATGCTAATAAAGAATACGAATAATAAAACGTGCTAATGATAATAATAGTAAAAAAGGGTAAAAAGAAAATAGTAATAATATTAATAATGAAAATAAGCCTAATAAATATAATACTTGTAATAGTAATAATAGCAACAACAACAACAACAACAACAACAACAACAACAACAATAATAATAATAATAATAATAATAATAATAATAATAATAATAATAATGTTAGACAAATTAATTGGAAAATAAAAGGCACAATATGCGGAAAAGGACTAAATTGATCATAAAATGGAAGTTCAGGGCCAATTTAAAAATAAATAAAAGGAAAAAGGACCCCATTGTAGTACGCAAAATAAGTGGAGGGATCAAAAGAGCAAAATTCTCTCCTGATCAAAATGCACAACATAAAGGGGGACTAAAATGTAAACTTTAAAAAAAGGGCCAAATTGACAGGAAAATGAAACTTGATTGCAAACATAGGAAAAAGCGGAAGGATTGCACGCGTAAATATCCCCTTTCCAAAAACCACGCGATCCTGAGGAGGGTCGGGTCAACAATCGGATCCTGAGGGCAAAACGAGCGTCGTTTTGAGCGTTTAAGGTCAGCCCCAAAACGACATCATTTTGGGAGGCTATTTAAGGCCTAAAATTTCCAAAAAAATCATTCTTCACCTGGTTTTTAAAAAAAAAATTTGACCCTTTCTTCTTTTTTTTTCTCTGCAGGTTTGAGCACCGATGGAAATTCCTCCTCCTCATTGCATTGTTAAATCATCGAATCGCCAGACACTGCAAATACAGAGGTAAAAAATTATTTTTTATCTTATTTTTTTACATTTAATATTTATATATAATATATAAACCATTTCTTGAAGAAAAAATGAGCAAATATGTAAATGCACATAAGAAAAAAGAAAACAGAAATAGGAGATACCCTTGTTTCGTATTCTTTGTTTTCTGTTCTTGATTTCTTAGAAGAGTTTGAATCTTTTTGTTCTATTAATAATCTCCAAAAAAAAAAACTTCTTTTACAATGAATTTTGAAGGCTTTTATAGCCCCTTTTTTACACTACTTTTAGCCATTCTCCGCTGTCTTTTCCTCTTAGGTGCAAGTGGTCAGGGCGATGGAGATTAGTGGCGGTGGCAGGCGGTGGATGTGATGGGTGCCAGGAGACCAGAAGACCCTAAGTGCGGCGCACCTAGGGTTTTGGTTTTTTTGTTTTTGTTTTTCTGTTTGGGTTTCGGCTTTGTATAGTTTGGGCCATTTTTTATTTAATTTTTTAATGGGCCTGGGTCTGTTTGGTTTATGAAATGGGTTTTGTAATTGGGCTGATTAGTTTGGGGTTTTAGTGTTTGGTTTAAGGTTTGGGCTGATGGTCTGTTATTATTTTGGGGGGCCTGGGCAAAATTTGGGTTTTACAACCTCAATTAAATTTAGATTAATTTTAGGTAATTATAATTATATTAAACTTGTTTGTATTCTTTAATTTTAATTACCTTAATTTAAATGGCCATCATCATCATAGTCCACTAACTATAACAAAAAAATGATTTAATTACTATTTTAGTCCTTTGGATAATTGCTATCTAGGTTCCTAAGTCTTTACTCAATTAAAACTCAATAGCAATTATATTTTTACAATTTAGTCCCTGAGCTTTAATTAACAAATTTCTCAGTTAAATTACTTAATCGAACTTCAATATATTTTTATATTAACTTTTTAGATATTCCTATTTTATATTTATGGATTTGATTTACGGAAATGGGATTCCAAAACTGAGCTTTTTGACACCATTAAAAATCGAATTGTTACACTAGTCGTCAATTTACCGTTGAATGGCATATTTGATATGGAGCATTTTTAAAAAACGTTAATAGGATTGTAAACATGTGTGGACCTACTAAATTGACTAGTTTGGATCTAATATGTTTTAAAAACCAATGTTGTAAGAACCAGATTAGTGGTCGAATCAAACATAGAGCTGAGCAAAACTCAATTCAACTCAAGAATTTTTTAAAATTTCGAGTTTTTAAATTTTTATAATGAACTCGAATAAGTAAAATATTTTTTCGAGTTCGAGTCAAGTTGAATATTTATAGCTCGAAAACCTAAATAAATTGAAAAACAAATTAGTGTAAATACCTGTTAGGTCTTAGTCAATTTAAAAAATTGAGCAAACTAATCTATCTAAAAGTTACAAAAATCAAAATAATATTTAAGAAATTCAAAAAATCCAAAAATTTATAAAAATATAAAAATATAAAATAATTTTTTAAATAAATCCAAAATAATAAATTTAAAGCCTTGAACAAGTAAATTACCAAATCAAGTATATTGTTTTTCTATTATTTTGACTTGAAATGGTTTTGTAATAACCCGATAGTCACAGTGCATTTTCGAGACTCTGTTTTCGTAAATCAGACTTGTAAATATTTATTAGAAATATTTCAAAGTTAGTTGTATGGTTAATTAGGTTTTAGTTAAGTGAATTTGCATAAATTAAGAATAATTAGGTAAAAGAACTAAATTGTATATAGGATAAAAGTTGAATTATAGATTAAAAAAAATTAAAGAGACCAAAAAAAAATTATATCATTGCCTTTAAATGAGGCGACATAAAGATGAAAATATTATAAAATTTTAAGTTAAAATATATATATTATAATATATTTACCTTAAGAATTAAGTATATATATATTATATTATATTATATTATATTATATTATATTATATTATATTATATTAAAACAAATAAATAAAGAAAAGATAAAGAAAAAGAACAAACGAAATAGAAGGAAAAGAAACAAAAAAAGAAAGAAAAGGAGAAAACCAAAGCTAAGGGTTTTAAAGTTTCAAGCTCAATTGGTTTGTCATTTAATTCTTTTTCTTATAATTTTTATGTTTTTGGAATTTCGGTGTTAAATACTACTTGACCTATGCCGAAATTTTAGAAATTATTGAGTTTTTAGGTGCTGTTAATGTTGAATAATTTTAGTATTAGGAATTTAATTGATAGATTTTTAAGCTAGAAATGAAAAGAATTGAATTGTATAATAAATTGTAAATTTTGAGTAATAGGACTAAAATATGAAAAATTCAAAATTTAGGGATTTAAGTGAATTTAGGGAGTTAAATTTAGTTTAAAGTAGAACTTGATTGAAAATATAGAATTAAATGTGAAGAAAAAAATTAGTCTCGGTTTAGGGACTAAATTGAAATTTAGACAAATATGGAATAAAAATTGAAATATTAATTATGATATTGAATTGTGTTGTATTGATGATTTTTTTAATTGTTTTAATTCCGTAGCTAACGTCGTGCCAAAATCCTCGACTAAAAAGAGAAAAGATAAAGTCGACGAAGAATAGCTCGGAATTTCTGATTTGTATTTCTATAATCTAAAGTTAGCTATTAATTGTTGTAATTTTTATTTAATGTATATGATAACTGTTGAGGTGAGTAATTGATATTTTGATAATTGATTGAATGAATTGAATTAGTAGATATCTATCTATATATATATATTGAATGGATTGATTTTTGAATTGAAATGAATATATGTGTAATTATGTGATTATATGAAAAATCAGTATTGGATATTGAGTATATTTGAGAAGTGAAATTAAATCCTATTAATTATATCGGGCTGAGTAGGATATAGATGACATGCCATAGGATTGGAAGAGTTTAAGAATTTTTTCGACTTCGAGTCGATGAGACATTAGGTGTCAATTTACTACTTCGAATTAATTCAATGAGGCACTGGGTGCCAATTTACTTCGATTTAGCCGATAAGATACTGGGTGTCAAATTATTACTTCGAATTATCCGATGAGGCACTGGGTGCCAAACTGGTGTGTTTTGGTTAGATCCGTGTATCCTTCCGATTTGTGTTAATAGGGGTAAATGAATAATAAAGTTTTATGATTGATATTGAAATAGTATGGTATGAGAAATGGGAGTGAAATAGTGAATGGAAAATAGAATGTGAAATATGTTGCAAATATATGGAATATATGAGTTATATACTCATGAAATGAATATGGAAAGGATAATGCAATTGTATAAAGAAATGTGAAATAAATTGTGAAAAGTTATTTATATAGCAAATATGTGAACGGAGATATTTGTGAAACAAATGAAATATGATATGGTTGTTGTAATAAATAAATCTTAATATGTGTTTATATTTCAATCGTATATTTATAATTTCTTATCTTTAAATATTCGGATTATAGAAATACCACTGAGTTTTTACTTAGCGTATGGTTTTGTTTTCTGTGCGTAGGTTAGGTATTTAATTTTGATCGTTGATTCAACATCCAACAACGATCCCAAACTCAAACGTGGTGATTTATCCTTTTGTGTCGGCATATACCTAAGGTGTCTTATTAATAGTTCTTTTGTGAATTAATTGTAAGAATATTGTCGAAACCATTTTTTAAACGAATGTTTTGGAAAACGGGAATCGACTTTAAAAATATGGAAATGGAGTCGCCACCGATCTTTTATTTAAGATGTGATCGGATCACCTTGAGATGGATTATTTTAATAAAATATTTTTATTAAAACAATAATTTTGGTCTCTGAAATCGAGAAAATAGGTTCGAGTCGATTACGCATTTGAGGAAGGATTAACACCTCGTAACGCCCAAAATTGGTAATTGAATTGATTAATTAATGTCTGACGTCGAAAATTTGAAAAATTTTAAAATACGATCATTTTGTTAGGGAAAATTTGAAGAAATATTTGGACAGAATCATATTGGATGCCAAAATTTCTTATTTCAAAAAATAAAATGTCGTACTCAGTAAGTTAGGACACAACATCTTATGTTCTCGAAATTAGGTTTATCCTTCGACATTCAATACTCGTATATTTAAAAATGAGAAGGATATTCACTTATCTGGGTCAAATGAAACATCGCAACCCAAAGAAGTTAGGGCACTATTTCTCAAAATTCCGAATACGTAATGTTGCCTTTGTTCTTTTAAAATCTTATCTCGAAATAAAATATCACACCCAAGAAGTTAGGCGCAATATCTCAAAAATCCCAAGAATAAGTTTTTTTATTTGAAATAGTATGTATTTTGATTTGAGAGAGAAAGGATACTCGGTCGCTAGGTTTTAAACGAGGAGAATCGGAACTCAGTAAGTTAGAGCATGATTTTCTCGAAACCTCTAAACACGAGCATTGCCTTATGATTTTAAAACCGAAATGTCTTTAAAACACTACATCTTTTGTAAGATACAATGGAATACTAATACACAAAGCAATATATTAACCATACACCAAACATTACAACGATGGGTCACAAATAATTAATAATTACAAATTAACAAATTACAATTCACATGCTAGCAAAGATCATATAATAAAATTAACAATTGAAGAAAATGGAGCAAAATAATATATAACCAATCATGGGAAATAAATCTAAATCCAATGAATAAGTTTAAAACAAATGATATAAAAAGGATTTAAAATAGCTAAATAAAATCTAGAATAAAACACATAAAATAATTTAACATAAAAGATATAAAAATTTAAAACAATATATATACAAGAGAAAACTATGATATACAACAATTTTGAAGGAATATATATATATATATATATATATATATATAAAAGGAACAAACTATATAATATAAAAACAATCTCAAATAAATAATATTAAAACATGTTACAATAAATAATAAATATAAACGATAATTTAAGAAAAACAAACAGTATAAATATTTTTTTATATCATAGGATAAAATGATTTAAAACCTAATTAATAAATAAGTTAAAAAGGTAAAGATTGTATATAAAAACAAAAGGTATTTAATTGAAACAAGAACAAAATTTAAGGGCTATTTTATAATAAATAAAATCCTTTAAATATGCACAAGGGTCAAATTAGAATACGCGTGAATAGTTGAGGATTAAATCATCAAATGTTCTAAGTCGCAAAGCACCGCGTTTAAAGAAAGGACTAAAATAAAAACTGAATAAAAATTGAAGGCGAATTTAAAATAAACTAAAAATTTGATTAAAAAAGAAATAGAATGAGGAAGGACTAAGAGGGAATTAGCCCATCAAAACCAAAACGCGGGGACCTTGGATGTAATCGAATTGGTCATCGAAATTACTTTATGCGACGTAGTTTTGAAGCCACTTAATCAAGCTTCAAACGACGTCGTTTCTCATGATTTAAATCAGTAAATAAAACCTAAAAAGAAAACTGCAGAACAGTTCAATCCCTTTTTGTTTCTAAACCAAACCCTAGCCCCCTCTCTGGCTATTCTCTCAGCCGCAAAAAAGAAAATCCGACCGCTTCCACACCATGATAATCGGCGGTTAGTGACCGGTTCTGGCTCCTTTTCAAGCTAAAAACCAAAGGCTTCACGCCCTCCACCTCGAAAGATCACTTCTCTCCGATCTCCACGAAGTAAGCGGTCCGACGGGCGATATTTCAAAGGTAAGTCCCTGCCCCTTTTTATTTTCACGCTAGCAAACAGAACAAAGATTCCAAAATAAAAGAGAAAAGCGAAAAAAAAGATTATTGAGAACTGAGAATCACCTTGTAGAAACTCTTTTCGATTTCTTTTTTTTTTGTATTTAATATTCCTAATAACAATGTGCTTAAAAACAAAGTTCGTAACCCTTTACAAAATTTTCTGGCTTTTTTTATAGACAAGAAGAAAAATAAAAATACAATCTTCTTTTCTTTTTTTTTTTTTTTCTGTCGTTTCTGTTATTTGTTTGCAGGTATGGCCATCGTACGAAGGCAGACGTGGCGCGCTTGTGGGCGTGGAGGCTCGCTGGCAGTACGGAGGCCGTATGGAGGTACGCGTGGTGGCGCGTGTGGGTTGCTGAAGCGACGCAAGGTGCGGGTGTGAGGGACGCGGTGGCGGCGCTGGAAAGAGGAACCGTAGGGTTTCTGTTTAGCCACTGGTTTTGGGCTATTTGTCATTGGACCGTCACCATTGGTTTAGGTTTAGTGGGTTCTGTTTGGTTAATATTGGGCCAGAATCAGGATTAGGCTTGTAATTTTATTTTTGGGTTTTTTGTAACTATTTATTGACTTTTAAGGACCTTTTTTTTTGTATTTTTTGGTTGTTTTTGTTTTTTTATATTTTGGTTCAATTTTGGTTTTAAAAAGGGCCGGGCAAAAATTGGGTCTTACAGCTGCTCCTCTTTGCTCATTGTTGTGTAACGAGAATAGAGCAAAGACTCTAAAAAGGGCCAATTTTGTCCAGTCATGCCTCTTTCAGTGCTTTTTCTTATTTGAGTAGTTTTATTTCATCCCACTGCATCTTCAAGGGCATGAAAACTAGCGCTTCGATCCAATTCGATGTAATTTCCTGGAGAGGAGATTTGTAGCTTCAATCTACCTCGTCGGAACTTCATGGTGATAAGAATTCAGGGAGAAGATATTCGTAACTTCAATCTTCTCTGCTGAAACTTCAAAGAAATATTGACTGATCCTCATTGTAAACTCAGTGAGGAGGGATTTGTAACCTCCACCTACTCCACTGGAGCTTCAAGGAGCTAGAAATTTAGGGAGAAGATATTTGTAACCTCCATCTTCTCTGCTGAAACTTCGAAGGAATACTGGCTGATTCTCATTGTAAACTCAGGGAGGAGGGATTTGTAACCTCCACGTACTCCACTGGAGCTTCAAGGAGCTGAAAATTCAGGGAGAAGAGATTGGTAACCTCTATCTTCTCTGCTGAAACTTTGAAGGAATACTGGCTGATCCTCATCGTAAACTCAGGGAAGAGGGATTTTTAACCTCCACCTACTCCACTGGAGCTTCGAGGAGCTAGAAATTCAGGGAGAAGAGATTTGTAACCTCCATCTTCTCTGCTAAAACTTCGAAAGAATACTGACGGATCCTCATCGTAAACTTAGGAAGGAGGGATTTGTAACCTCCACCTACTCCACTGGAGCTTCGAGGAGCTAGAAATTCAGGGAGAAGAAATTTGTAATGTAACACCCCAAACCCGGCCCAAACACTATGGTCAAATTCGGTATGTTACAGATGAAAATATTTTGAAATCCCTTGTTTAGCCGATATTATTTAGAGTAAAAGATGTTGTCTTAGTTTAAAACAGTTGAGGTGTATAAAGAAAACAATACTTAGTTCATTCAAAAACTTAAGTCAAGTTGTTACCAATTTTGTGATTGTACCCGGTGGTACGAAAGAAAACATTTTTGTTTGAATTTAGGAAAATTTGTGTAATCATTTTAAGGTTATTAAACAGTTTAACTAATTCATCCAATAGATAAAATAATAAAAATAATCTTAGGAGGCCTTATTACAACTTAAATAAATAAAATCGAAATAAAATAAAAATAATTCAAGTTCATCTAGTCCAAAATTTCACTGCATGGCCACCTCGAGTCCATCCGGCTCCACATCCACGATCTACGAGTCACCGAAAATATTAAAGGAAAAGGTGAGTCACCAAGACTCGAGTGTAACCCTTTTCCGCTTAGTACAACAACATACACAATTTATAACAATTAAACATGCACTAAATATAGCACCCAACCTATCCATCCAAACACCTTTCTCTACCCCCTGTGGTACCAAACCACCGGTGGTGCTAAACCACCGGTGACGATAGTCACGATATTCATCAACATTGTGGTGCTAAACCACTGGTGACGATAGTCACAAATCAAGTGATGGGGCCAACCCATCTTGTGATACCAAATCATCAAGGCGTCAATCCCATATCTCAAAGTGGGGCCAACCCACGGTGGTGTTAAGCCACAGGGACGAGATGCTATGAGGTGCCAAACCTCTGGAGGTGCCAAACCTCTGGTGACCGTAGTCACAAAATGTGGTACCAAACCACTGGTGCCCGTCGACACGATTATTACTTCCCCCTCCACTCATTTATCCCATATCAACCAAGAATTTATATTTTAAAAGAAATCATGCCAACATGCTCATTTAGCAACACATATAGAGTTTACCATTAGCCATAACCACATATACCAAATATGTCATAACAAATCATTCTTCCCAAAGGCATCATGAAGAGAGTCATAACGACAAGGACTTACCCAATCCTCATGCGTATACCATTATGGTATTAATTCCCAAATCTACACAAGTCGATTAGCATACACTACAACTAGCATTTTAATCGCTTATAAAGTGTGTATGTACACACTGCACCAACGATCGCTCTAAATCCTTGAAGAAACAATCGCCACACAAGACTTCTTGGTCCTAAATTCGCCAAACATGTAGTTAGTGTCATTGACCATTCTACCAAACCAACATATATCCAAGGGTTTATATTCGAACCCAAACCTTACCTAAACGGCTTCAAGTATAACTATAGCACACAATTTGCGACTCCGCTTCTCTTCCCTATAATCGGCAGTCATTAGTACAAAAATAGCCTTTGGCTTAATCGAATACCAAATAAATAAAATAGATCCTTACCACCTTACCAAATCGATTGATCAAAGATGATGGATTCACTTGATCGTTTTCAAATCCTCAAGGCCCTTTCTCTCAACCCGATTGGAGAAGAAGAAAGCACCTTTTCTTTGATGTTTGGCCAAAATCAGAGCAAATAGGGAGGAGTAGATTCGCTAAAGAGATGCTGGAATTTTGCAAAATTTTGGGCGCTTGTCTAAGAAATTTTGGCAAAGAAGGTGGTGGATATTCTACCAATGGTGGAAGAAAGAAAAGGAGAATAAGTAGGAGAAATCAAAGGTGGTTTTTGGCTAAATAAAAGAAGAGAAAGTGGAAAATTTTGAAGAATTCCTGGGGAATTTCTAAGAAGCAGAGAGAAAAAGAAGAGTAAACAGCTTGTTGGAATTTTTGGCTCTACTTGTCTGTATAAAATTAGTTTTAAACAGCCCCCAAGAGTCCCAATGTTAGCCAATTCCTCCCCTCTATGCTGATAATTTCAACTCTTATTTATCAAAGATTTAATCAACATTTATCTACTTCTTATTTCCTAACTACTCTCAACAATTTGAGTGAAAATACAATTGCAAAACTGCCCTTTCCAAATAATTTTTGCAAAAATAAAACCTTATTTGAAGAGTCCATATTCATGCCAATTCTTCCTCCTCAACACGCCAAAGACAAGGAGAAAAATAAAATTCAAACGCCGCTTCTCGGACTCGAACCAATGACCCCAAGCGACCCCCTCTTCCAAATACTTTGCCACTTCTCCCAATCGACTTTCATGTCAAATGTCCGCACCACTTATTTATAACACCTTAATACCTCGGCCCTTCCCTTTTATCCTAAAATTAAAATTCCTTTTTTATGCGTTTGTTACGACTCAACTCGAGTCCTTGCACTAGGGACCTTAAGTGGCGCCCAAGCCACTCCACCAACCTCCCATCCATGCTCTTTCCTTGCCCAAAATTCTTTAAAGCCCTCTCTACTTGGCCTCCCTTTAATGCCCCAAAACTAAAACAAAATGCATTTCCCTTCCGTAATCGAACCCATGACCTCCCATCCGTCCCCTAAGCCCTTTAAGTGGCGCATGCTAGCCATTCGCCACCGCTTTTTTTTAGTCATGCTTCTACCGAATTTTTACTTAATGCCTAACTCACCTAGCTTCCTCCTTTAAACACTTAAAAATAAATTTTTAGCCCTAAGTCAGGCCTAGCTTGGGTTTATTTTTTTTAGACCCTTAAACTTGCCAAATAACATCATATTATTAATTTCTTCAAGTATACATGGGAAATTAATTAAATTACAATGACCCCTAATTCAGGGTGTTACAATTCTACCCCCCTTAAAGAAAATTTCTACCAAATTGCTCGGATCAAGAGTTGAGGTATTGTTGCATCACATCCTCGGGTTCCCATGTGGCCTCCTCCGTACCATGATTTCGCCATAACACCTTTACCAAAGGCACTGACTTCCTACGTAGAACTTTGACATCACGATCCAAGATTTGTACCGGCTCCTCCTCGAAAGACATATCTGGATTTACGTCAATTTCCTCAACCGGCATAACATGTGAGGGATCTGATCGATAGCGCCTCAGCATCGAGACATGAAAACATCATGGATCTGGCTCAACTCTGCCGGCAACTCAAGCTGGTAAGCTACCGGTCCCACTCGCTTCACTACTGTATATGGCCCGATGAACCTTGGGCTTAGCTTCCCTTTTCGCCCAAATCTCAATACCTTTTTCCAAGGTGATACCTTCAGGAAAACTTTATCTCCTACTGCATATTCCATCTCCTTCCGCTTAAGATCAAGATAAGACTTCATCTGTCGGCCGACGCTTGAGACGAGCCCAATCACCTTAACTTTATCTTCCGTTTACATCACCAATTTCGACCCAAGACTTGTCGTTCACCTAACTCCGCCCAACACGTAGGAGTACGGTATTTTCCATACAAGGCTTCATATGGAGCCATTCAATACTCGCTGATAACTATTGTTATAAGTGAATTCGCTAACGGCAGATACTCTTCCCAACTACGATCAAATCCGAACACACCCTCTTAGCATATCCTCTAAAATCAGATGACCTTTCCGATCGCCTCGTCGATCGTGGATGAAAAGTCGTGCTAAAATCCAATCGTACCCAAAGCTTGATGCAACGCTTTCCGTAACCTTGACGTAAATCGGGATCCCCGTCGAGATGATTGATACCGCACACCATGCAATCGACTATCTCGGCCACGTACAACTTTGCTAGCCTCGAAAGGGATAATCCACTCACCCAGATGAAGTAAGTCGATTTAGTCGAGCGGTCCACAATTACCCAAATCAAGCGTCCTTCTTCTTTGGGCGTAAGGGTAGCCCACTAACAAAATCCATCGTGATCCACTCCCATTTCCACTGAGGGATCTTTATTGGTTGAAGTAAACCCGATGACAACTGGTGTTCAGCCTTAACTTTCCGACACGTCGACACTTTCCCACAAAATCGCTTATCTCGCACTTCATTACGCCACCAAAATTGTCTCCGCAAATCTCCATACATCCCGCTTCTTCCGGATGCATAGCGATGGTCTTATGGGCATCTCAAGAATTTTCGCCTCAATTCCACATCTTTCAAAGATACAGCTCGCCTTGAAAGCATCATCTCCATCCTCGGACAAGCTATACCTTCCAAACCACCGTTTTAAACTTGCAACCTCCGTGCATTCAAACTTTCATCTACTAATTATTTTTCTTTAATCTCCTCGATCCAAGTTGGCTTAACTTGTAGTTCTGCCAAAAGACTTCCATCGTCGTATAGACTCAAATGAGCAAACATCGCCCTTAAATCCGCCATGACCTTCCGACTTAACGCGTCAGCCACCACGTTAGCTTTGCCCGGATGGTACTCAATTGAGCAATTGTAGTCTTTTAACAGTTCAATCCACCGTCGCTGCCTCAAGTTCAAGTCCTTCTGAGTCAAAAGATACCTTAAACTTTTGTGATCCGTATAGACTATCGACTTCTCCCCATACAAGTAATGCCTCCATATTTTCAAGGCGAAGACTACCGCTAACTCCAAGTCGTGAGTTGGATAGTTAACCTCATGCGGTCTTAGCCGACGGATGCATAGGCCACTACCTTCCCTCCCGCATCAATACACATCCCAACCCTATATGGGACGATCACAAGAAATCAGAACAACTTCTCCGCTTCAGTCGTACTGTAACCGAGCTTCATTAAAATCTTCCTCACTTATCAAAACTTTCTTCTGCTTCTCCACCATACAAATGGAACTCCTTTTCTTAACAACTTAGTTAATGGGTCGCGATTAAAGAGAACCCTTCCACAAATCTTCGATAGTATCCGCTGCACCCGTAAAACTTCAAATTTCGCCATCGACTTAGGCGGTTTCTACTCCAACACCGCTTCAACCTTGCGAGGTCCATTCTAATCCTTCTGCGACACCACGTGACCTAAGAAAGCCACCTCCCTAAGCTAAAATTGCATTCATCGAATTTGGCATATAACCGCTTCTCCTCAAGATTTGTAGAACTATACGCAAATGCATGTCATGCTCCTCCTCCGTCTTAGAATAAACCAATATGTCGCCTATGAACACTACGACAAATTGATCCAAGTATCTTTGAAACACCCTATTCATTAAGTTCATGAATGCCGCGGCGTGCGTGGTCAACCCAAATGGCATCACTAGGAACTCGTAATGCCCATATCGAGTTCGAATGCCGCTTTGTGAACATCAACCTCCTTCACCTTAAGTTGATGGTAACCCGACCTAAGGTCTATCTTTGAGAAAACCGATGCACCTTCAGCTTGGTCAAACAAGTCATCGATCCGGCAACGGATACTTGTTTTGATCGTTAACTTGTTCAACGGACCAGTAGTCGATACACATTCGCATTGACCGCCTTTCTTCTTGACGAACAAAGCAGTGTGCTCCCCACGAAGATATGCTTGGCCTGATAAACCCTGGTCTAAAAGTTCTTGAATTTGAGCCTTCACTCCACAAATTCTTTTGGTGCCATTCGATAGGGTGCTATAGACACAGTGCCGCTTTGGTAATAAGTCTATGCCAAACTCAACTTCCCGATCCGAGGTAGACCCGAAAGTTCTTCCGAAATACATCAAGAATTCCCCACCGTTCGGACCTTCTCAACCATTGACCCCTTAGCCTCCAAGGTACATATTCGAACCAAGAATACCTCACACCCTTTTCTAACCATTTTCTCCGCCTTCAACGCAGACACCACGTTGGATAGGTAATCTCTTCTATTACCTATCATGACTACTTCATCACCTCACCATCTTTAGAACCATGCGCTTAGCAACAAGAATCCAAATACCGATGCTTAACTAACCACCCATGCCAAGAATTAGGTCAAACTCCCCAAACGGCAGTTCCATCAGGTCAGCCACAAACACTACCCCTTGGAGTTCTAGGGGTACATCTCTATATAGTTTGTTTACCACTACAGAGTTACCTAGAGGGCTAATTACGGTCATCTCCCTAGCAGTAGTCTCAAAGTTTATGTTCATAGTCTCTACCACACTACTAGCAACGTATGAATGCGTTGAACCCACATCTATTAATGCAACATATGGAAGTCTAAAAATTAAGAACGCATCTGGTTATGACGTGCAAGGCCACCCTCTTCTCGATGCCTCACGCATAAACTAAACCAGTTGCCTCTCTTACGTGTTGCCCGTCCTCTTCCCGGATTACCGCGTCCTCGATTAGAGCCATTGCCTCCTCTACCATTACCACGACCCCTCTGTGGTGGTCTTACATTTCTAGCCTGAGCACAGTTCTGACCCTCTGGCTGATTCTTAGCTAACTTCTGAGGACAGCCCCTTACATAGTGATCCAAAGATCCACATTCAAAGCATTCCTTTTCACCGGTCCAACAACCTCCCCAATGTGATTTTCCACAACGATTACACTGAGCCAGTCTCTGATTAGTAGCCACGGACCTTCCTCCCTGATTCGGCCCATTCTGCCTAAGCCTTTTCTGTGCATTGCTACCTGATCCGGTCGATCCAAAGCCTCTTTTCTGCTTGTTCCTATCATAATTCTGCCTCACGGACTCCTTGACTCCTTCGGCTACTTTAGCCTTTTCTACCAGAACAGCAAACTCACGCTCCTTCTGTGGAGCAATCAGCGACCTCAAATCATCCCTAAGTCCGTCTTCAAAGCGGACACACCGCCATGCTCGTCGACACAATTCCCGAGCATAGCGGCTCGACCTCAAGAATTCGCCTCATACTCCAACACCGCCTTATTTTCTTGTACCAACCCTAAAGGCTTTCCTCCTCGAGCATCAATGTAGTGGTGCCCACATACTTCTTCCGATAAGCGACTTTGAAGTACTCCCAAGTAAGATCATCTGTCAGTAGCATCATCTCGAACCATGAGCCACCACCGATATGACTCATCCTTTAGAAGCTTAAACCGCTCCTTTCGACTTCTCCTCATCCGTCAGATCAAGATTATCCATGATCCTTTCAACGATTCTAACCAAGATTCACAAGACTGGTGCCACTCCGATACACCCGAAATACCTCTGCCTCTGTTGATCAAGTCGCTGGTATAGACTTCCGAGCTCCTATACCTCCACTCGCCCCAGCCACCATCTCAAGAACTCGCAACACATCTTGCGTTACTGCCTCACCTCCCGTCTGATCCTGCTCCTCAGCTCTAAAAATTGAGGGTGGTGGTGGCGGTGGTACCCCATTCTCCGATTCCTGACCCGACCTCACGGGTTCTGACACAGTTATCCTGCCCCTACCGCGTCCACGACAGCCTCGTCCTCTAAAGCTCATTCTAACTATTGCGCTTTAATCTGATTACGAAATTTTGTGGATTAGTACTTGTTTCACTAATTATCCACAAAGAAATTTTATGATAAGAGCTTTAGGAGTGGCTCTTTCGTAATCAAACAAGCACACAGTTTTCCATTCATTCAATCAAAGAGACGTTGTTGATTTCATTGTGATTGTTTTTTTTCCACTACCCAGGGGTATTTTCGTAATTTGTCCTACAAGGGTATTTTCTGGTAATTTTTCAAAAATACAGGTTCTCGGATGATTTTGTCAAAAATTATTTTAAAACTCTGAATTTCCTGGGTATTTTTAAAAAAAATTTTAAAATTTGAGGTCTTTCGGTGATTTTGAAACTCAGGGGCATTTTGGTAATTTTTCACAAATCTGGGTAAATTTGCAAAATTTGATAAATCAGGGATGTTTCAAAAGTTATAAATCTTTGAGGGCTCTTTTTGATGATTGCACTTTTCAAAATAGTGATGTTTGCAAAATTTTGAAAGTTGTGGTATTCGTAATTTTATAGGTTAGGGGCAATTTTGTAATTTTACAAAATCATATCGCTTTTGAATTTTACAATTTTGGGCACTTTTCATGTGATGAAATTTTGGATTAAAATCGTGGGTATTTTGGAAATTTCATAATTCAAGTATGCTGCAATTTTACCCCAAGGTATTTTAGTAATTTTACATAATCAAAGTTATTTTCACGAATAATTTCCAAAATTGGGTTCTAAGAGATTTCACAAAATAAAGATGTTTTTGAAAATTTCTATTTGAAAATTTTCATACGGAGGGTATTTTACAAACCAGGGGTATTTTGGTCATTTTTTTTTAAAAAAAACTAAAATTTTAATTATTTCCAAAGAAACAGCTAGTCCCTTTCAGGTTTTAGTTATCGAATTTAGCCTGTGAGTGTGTCGTCTCAGCTAGGATGAACCATTACTACGCACCAGGTAGGATTCAAGTGAGTAGGAGGTGAGTAACGAGGACTGCTTAAATACCAGGCCCTCACCGAATCCAATCCTAGACATGCGTATAACGATTACCACATCCTTTGCTCAAAGACAACTCACGTGTTTTTTAGGAATTATTAAGTCTTATGCGTAGTTTGTTGGGGTATGCTAACCCTAGGTCCATCGCCTTCATCCTAGTAGTCTACGCTCCCCAATTTACCCTTCTACCCCACATCAAAAGAATTCACAAAATTGATAGAGGTACTTACAGGCGGATAGGTGCTTGAGACTCGGTGCCATGCCGTTCAAGCCAAAACAGCTTCTCAAAATATTATAATAAGGCCTGCTAACAAAACTAAACCTTCGGGCCTTGGGCCCCACAAATGAAGTTTTGAACTGGCTTTGATACCAATTATGTAACACCCAAACCCTACCCAAATACTATGGCCAAATTCGGTATGTTACGATGAAAATATTTTGAAATCCTTGTTTAGCCGATATTATTTAGAGTAAAGATGTTGTCTTAGTTTAAAACAGTTGAGGTGTATAAAGAAAACAATACTTAGTTCATTCAAAAACTTAAGTCAAGTTGTTACCAATTTTATGATTGTACCCAAAGGATACTGAAAGAAAACATTTTCGCTTGAATTTAGGAAAATTTGTGTAATCATTTTAAGGTTATTAAATGTTTAAATAATTCATCCAATAGATAAAATAATAAAAATAATCTTAGGAGGCCTTATTACAACTTAAATAAATAAAATCGAAATAAAATAAAAATAATTCAAGTTCATCTAGTCCAAAATTTCACTTTGGCCACCTCGAGTCCATCCGGCCCACATCCGCGATCTACGAGTCACCGAAAAATATTAAAAGAAAAGGTGAGTCACCAAGACTCGCAGTAACCCTTTCCCGCTTTAGTACAACAACATACACAATTTATAACAATTAAACATGCACTAAATATAACACCCAACCTATCCATCCAAACACCTTTCTCTACCCCATGTGGTACCAAACCACCGGTGGTGCTAAACCACGGTGACGATAGTCACGATATTCATCAACATTGTGGTGCTAAACCACTGGTGACGATAGTCACAAATCAAGTGATGGGGCCAACCCATCTTGTGATACCAAATCATGGCGTCCAATCCCATATCTCAAAGTGGGGCCAACCCACGGTGGTGTTAAGCCACGAGTGGACGAGACGCTATGAGGTGCCAAACCTCCTGAGGTGCTAAACCTCCGTGACCGTAGTCACAAAATGTGGTACCAAACCACTGGTGCCGTCGACACGATTATTACTTCCCCCTCCACTCATTTATCCCATATCAACAAAGAATTTATATTTTAATAGAAATCATGCCAACATGCTCATTTAGCAACACATATAGAGTTTACCATTAGCCATAACCACATATACCAAATATGTCATAACAAATCATGCTTCCCAAAAGCATCATGAAGAGAGTCATAATGACAAGGACTTACCTGAATCCTTGCGTATACCATTATGGTATTAATTCCCAAATCTACACAAGTCAGATTAGCATACACTACAACTAGCATTTTAATCAGTTATAAAGTGTGCATGTACACACCTGTCACCAACGATCGTTCTAAATCCTTGAAGAAACAATCGGCCACACAAGACTTCTTGGTCCTAAATTCGGCCAAACATGTAGTTAGTGTTATTGACCATTCGGCCAAACCAACATATATCCGAAGGGTTTATATTCGAACCCGAAACCTTACCTAAACGCCTTTAAGTATAACTATAGCACACGATTTGCGACTCCGCTTCTCTTCCCTATAATCGGCAGTCATTAGTACAAAAATAGCCTTTGGCTTAATCGAATACCAAATAAATAAAATAGATCCTTACCACCTTACCAAATCGATTGATCAAAGATGATGGATTCACTTGATCGTTTTCAACTCCTCGAAGGCCCTTTCTCTCAACCCGATTGGAGAAGAAGAAAGCACCCTTTTCTTTGATGTTCGGCCAAAACTGTAGCAAATAGGGAGGAGTAGATTCGGCTAAAGAGATGCTGGAATTTTGTAAAATTTTGGGCAGTTTGTCTAAGAAATTTCAGCAGCAAGGTGGTGGATATTCGGCCAATGGTGGAAGAAAGAAAAAGGAGAATAAGTAGGAGAAATCAAAGGTGGTTTTTGGCTAAATAAAAGAAGAGAAAGCTGGAAAATTTTGAAGAATTCCCTAGGGAATTTCTTGATGAAGAGAGAAAAAGAAGAGTAAACAGTTGTTTGGAATTTTTGGCTCTACTTACGCACAAAAATTAGTTTTGAACACCCCAAGAGTCCCAATGTTAGCCAATTCCTCCCCTCTATGCTGATAATTTCAGCTCTTATTTATCAAAGATTTAATCAACATTTATCTACTTCTTATCTCCTAACTACTCTCAATAATTTGAGTGAAAATACAATTGCAAAACTGCTCCTTTCCAGCCGAATTTTTGCAAAAATAAAACCTTATTTGAAGAGTCCATATTCATGCCAATTCTTCCTCCTCAACACGCCAAGAAGAAGGAGAAAAATAAAATTCCAAACGCTACTTCTCGGACTCGAACCAACACCCCAAGCACCCCCCTCTTCCAAATAGCGCCCTTGCCACTTCTCCCAATCTGACTTTCATGTCAAATGTCCGCACCACTTATTTATAACACCTTAATACCTCGGCCCTTCCCCTTTTATCCTAAAATTAAAATTCCTTTTTTTGCATTTGTTACGACTCGAACTCGAGTCCTTGCACTAGGGACCTTAAGTGGCACCCCAAGCCACTCCACCAACCTGCCATCCATGCTCTTTCCTTGGCCAAAAATTCTTTAAAGCCCTCTCTACTTGGCCTTCCCCTTTAACGCCCCAAAAACTAAAACAAAATGTATTTCCCCTTCTTCCAGAATCGAACCCATGACCTCCTATCCGTCCCCCTAAGCCCTTTAAGTGGTGCATGCTAGCCATTCTGCCACCTGCTTCTTTTAGTCATGCTTCTACCGAATTTTTACTTAATCCCTAACTCACCTAGCTTCCTCCTTTAAACACTTAAAAATAAATTTTTAGCCCTAAGTTAGGCCTAGCTCAGGTTTATTTTTTTAGACCCTCAAACTTGCCAAATAACATCATATTATTAATTTCTTCAAGTATACATGGAAATTAATTAAATTACAAATGACCCCAATTGAGGTGTTACATGTAACCTCTATCTTCTCTCAATGAAACTTTGAAGGAATCTTGACCGATCCTCATCGTAAACTCGTGGATGAGGGATTTGTAACCTCCACCTACTCTACTAGAGCTTCGAGGAGCTAGAAATTCAGGGAGAAGAGATTTGTAACCTCCATCTTCTCTACTGAAACTTCGAAAGAATACTGATTGATCCTCACTGTAAGCTCAGGGAGGAGGGATTTGTAACCTCCACCTACTCCATTGGAGCTTCGCGGAGCTAGAAATTCAAGGAGAAGAGATTTGTAACCTCCATCTTCTCTGCTGAAGAAAAATCGAGAAGAGATTTGTAACCTCCATCTTCTCTGGTCCTCATTGTAAACTCAATGAGGAGGGATTTGTAACCTCCACCTACTCCACTGGAGCTTCGAGGAGATAAAAATTGTTTGGCTTCGACCTATTTCGTAACTCGGGTTGCGGATCTACTTTCTTTGATCCGCCTCATTGAGGAAGGCAAGATCTTTGAATTTATGATCTTTGCGACAACGCCCTTTAGTGGACTGAAATTGTAAAATCAGTTTCGTGCTTATGCTTATGCAAAATGGTTAGGATGCAATGATCAGAATAAATTTAATGATCCTAACAAAATGTATTATGGATGACATTTGCATGAATGAGGATAGTCCTTTTATAAAAATTAGGATGCAATGATCGGAATGGATCAAATGCCCCTAAAGAGATGTGTTTTATGGATGACATTTGTATGAATGCAGAATGTCATGAGAATGATTTCCTTTTTAAAAGCTTAAGGATGTAATGATCGGAATGAACCTAATGCCCCTAAGTAAATGTGTTGAGAATGATCCTTGCTTAAGGCTGTCATTGCTCATTGTTTATCAGGGCTCTATCGCTGACGTATTATGCTACCATCTTATTCGGCTGGTATTCTCGATAGAAAACTTAGGGAAACAATTATAACTGTTCGACAGATTTGCCCCACTATAACTTCAGAGTTTATCTCATTGTGACTTAGGGGTACAAGATCTAAACCTTTTCTCATCCATCTCAAACCTCGAAATGTAGGATTTGTTTCTTCTTCAATCCATCACATTGATATTCAAAGGTATAAGATCTGTATTATCTTCCATCTATCCTACTATAACTCGGGGGTATAGGGCCTGTAGCTTGTTCCATCAACTGATCACTCATCGGGTGACCCAACTAGATATGTATGCATGATGCTCGCGTGAATGCGGAATATCAATTTTCTCCGGAGAATGATTCCCATTTTACTCTTGGGTTAACATTGCCCATGTCTCGTCAAGATTGTATTACTGACGCAATATATTGTCACTTGGTTCAACCACTATTTTTGACAAAAATTCGGAGAGATAGTCTCAGTTTAGACTCTTTCTTAAATTTAATGAGTTTTAAACAATAGTCCCATTTCAAATTCTTGTATTATTCAGAAGCTTCCAGAGTAATATGCGAAACTCATTTTATGAAAATATTATTAGTCCACTAATCGTTATTTCAATGCAAAATGCCTGAAAAAGATCATAACCATGAACAATAAGGAAATTAATTAGAGCATAGCTCGAAACAAGCAAGTTAATCAAAGCTAGCAAATTAAATTAAGCAGGGAGTTTATTAAAGGCGTATCTTGAAAAGAATAAGGTAATCAAAGATAGCAAATTCAAAATGGATAAGATGGAAAACTAGGTGCCCCAAATATCGCAGCCTGAGCTTCTCTGTTCAAACTTCTTGAGGACCATTTTAAGCTCAATATGTGTTTAGGGGATCCGAAGTATTTTGTCGATGCCCCAAGACGTAGCATACTTCTTCATTGTTAATTCAAGCATAGTAAGACTACTGTATGCCCCCTTTGATCAAAATTTGAGCCGCCTTTTTTGGGTTTTCAACTCAAATCCCCTTTGGTCTCAAAGCGCCCTTTGCGGATTTTCACATTGGCCTCTCCTTTTCTTTCTTCCTTTTTTACTGAAAATTTCTATTTTTTCTTTTTTTGAATTGAACTTTTTTGAATTCACCGGATTGGGTAGGTCCTTGCCATCCATCTCGGTCGATATTCATGCTTCCCCAGAACAGGCCTTCTTCGTTGCATAAGGTCTTTCCTAGTTTGGCATCCGCTTTCTTCTGAAGTCCCTTTTTCATGGAAAAAATCTTCTTCAAAGCCCTATCATGAAATTTTCTAGGATGAATCATTCTTGTTGTGAGCTCACATCATCTGACCGTGATAGATAGCTTTTAAAATTTTCTGATCATATTGAGATTAAACGCGTTCTGTCTCATCCAACTCCAGTTCTGATAAGACTCAGAAAAAGGAAACTTGACTTCAATGGGCGAAACCAATGAGAAACGAGCTTCCCCGGTGATCGTCCTAGCCAATGTTTGATAAGCATGGAGGGTAAATGGTGACTTCTGTATGCTAATCTTTACAAGTCTCGATCTTTTTTTCTTATTTTTTATCTCTTTTTTTTGGCTACCTTTACTGTGATGTGGCACCTAATCTTTGAATAGATAGCAGACTTTTGACATTGTGCCGCTAAATGTGATCTTTTCGATATTTTTTTCAGTGTTCTTTCTTTCTTTCTCTTTTTTTTTAATTTGATGACTATCGACTTTGTAATATTGGCATATGAAGTGACTTTTACCATCTTAGTGAAGAAATCAACATCCACGAAAATGAATAATATTGACCAGAAGCTTTTGAGAAGATTGGCTTGATAACGTCCATGCCCCACATGTAGGAAATCTTATTTCTGCATTGAGCTAGGCTTTGATCTTCATCTCCTTTCTTGGCTCACAACTTAGGATTTGTTTTTCATCCAGTATTAACAAATCAGAAGATAGGTGATAATTTTTGTCATCTTCACAGTCCTGAGATCCCTTAGACGCATATCTCATTCAAAAAGGGAGTCAGTAACAACGCCGCTCCTGTAATTAATATCTCGGTACCTAGTTACAAAGGTAATCCCAAAGAATAAATGATTTTAAGGATGATTATTTTTATGGTATGGTCATGAATAAAGAATGAAAGAATATTCCAAGACATGAAAGAATGTACTGTATGAAATGTAAATAATGAAAAAAATATTTACTTAAAAAGATACATTTCATTGAAATAAAGATTCTGGATACAAACCTATTTCACAAAAAGATTCTTGTTGCTTCTAGGCTTAAATCAACAAGCATGTTTTGAATATTGCCCTAGATTAGCCTTAAAAAATACATGTCTCTTCCACAATCCTATTGCTCAAAACACTTCCAGGTTCATATTTCTGCATTTGGCGTGTCATCTAATTTCACTATACCCATGCCGATGAATTTTCCATCAATTTCTTGAAAGCAAGGCAATTTTCTATCGAATGCCCTGTGACCCCCGCGTGGTATTCACATTGGGCCTTTGGGTCATACCATTTTAGGTATGGAGGTTGCATCGGTTTTGGGTAATGAGGAGCCACCTCATGTGCATCAAATAGGCTTTGATACAACTCCCTATATAACATCGAAATTGGTGTAAACTAGAGTTACTTTACACTAAATTTTCATCTTGATGAGCCCTGATAATCAGTAGTCACAACCCTCGGTTGACCTACAGCGACTAATTTGGGATGCTTGCTCAAGCTGTTCACTTTATTTTCCCTATTTCTCGGGGCCTTTGAAGTCCACTCTCCCTTTCCTTTCATTTCTGTTAGTATCGATTTGGCCCGATCATCTTTCAGGTTAAACCTAAACCTATCGGGAGTTTGAACGGGGCTGGAGCATAAGTCTGACATTGGGGTCCAATAATGACGGGTCTTCCATGTGAATGCGTGTCTGATTGAGTCGGGATACTCATCGGGGAATAAACGATGTCTTCATTATTATCCACACTGCTGACCACTGGGCCATTCCTTTTTCAAGCCCTCCAACTAGTAATTGGGTTATCTGGCACATCATATTCATTTGATCTCGCATGTCCCGTTGAATTTTGGCCAACTACTCTTGCATCAGTATTTGTCTTTGCTCTATTCTCTCTAACCTTTGTTCCATGTCTTCTAGGTTAACTGAAAATATTTCGCCTAATCAGGGTCATCTCATGAAATCTAATGCATGTGATGTAATGCTATGTGGATGCATGAAATGCAAAAGGAGCCGATTCTGATTTAATTCCATTTAGGAAACTTTATTTGAAAACAAAGCTATTTACATAAAGTGGATTACAAATATACGGACACCCGTATTGTCTTCCATTTTATCAAGAAAGTCATTTTCCATGTCGAACTCCCTAATTTAGCAACCGAACCCGAATCAACACCTTTCTCTAATATGAAAATGCATGGAATGAATGCAATGTAATGCAATCAAAAGAAAACACGTTAGTGCTAGAGAAATAAACAACATAGAACACCTAACTGGGTGACCACTAGGGTTTGGCACGGCTCTATCTAGGGTAGGCTCCTAGGGCTTTTTTATATGCGGTTTGAGTTCTACAGTTGAGAGTACCTGAACCAGCAGATTCCTCAATCCTCACCCATTATAGGCTCATATGGATCGAGTTCAGTTCAGGGGAATACATTTCCCTATGGCTACACGGAGATAAAAATCTCATAAAGGCATAGGTACGGATATATTCCGGAAGTGATTCACTATTCTGCACGGAGGTGAAAACCTCACAAAGGAGTAGTTTCTCACTCCCACTTAAAGGTGTGACCCAACGGTCATGCAATATGATGCAAAATATTTTACAAGATTTACAGTAATCACAACAATATGAATGCAATAATAGGATTTTAATTTTCAAATCAAATTTTTAATTTTCAACAAAAGGACAGAAATTAATCAATTTTACGGCTTGACTCTCTTTCAGTCCCCAGTGGAGTCGCCAAGCTGTCGAAACCATTTTTTAAACGAATATTTTGGAAAATGGGAATCGACTTTAAAAATATGGAAATGGAGTCACCACCGATCTTTTATTTAAGATGTGATCGGATCACCTTGAGATTAGATTATTTTAATAAAACATTTTTATTAAAACAATAATTTTGGTCTACGAAATCTAAGAAAACAGGTTCGGGAGTCGGTTACGCACGAGGAAGGATTAGCACCCTCGCAATGCCCAAAATTGGTACCAAATTGATTAATTAATGTCCTGACGTCGAAAATTTGAAAAGATTTTAAAATACGATCCTTTTTGTTAGGGAAAATTTGAAGAAATATTTGGACAGAATCATATTGGATGCCAAAATTTCTTATTTCGAAGAAATAAAATGTCGTACTCAGTAAGTTAGGACACAACATCTTATGTTCTCGAAATTAGGTTTATCCTTCGACATTCAATACTCGTATATTTAAAAATGAGAAGGATATTCACTTATCTGGGTCAAATGAAAAATCGCAACCCAGTAAGTTATGGCACTATTTCTCAAAATTCCCGAATACGGAATGTTGCCTTTGTTCTTTTAAAAATCTTATCTCGAAATAAAATATCACACCCAGTAAGTTAGGGCACAATATCTCAAAAATCTCAAGAATAAGTTTTTTTATTTGAAATATTATGTATTTTGATTTGAGAGAGAAAGGATATTCGGTCGCTAGGTTTTAAACGAGGAGAATCGGAACTCAGTAAGTTAGAGCACGATTTTCTCGAAACCTCTAAACACGAGCATTGCCTTATGATTTTAAAACCGAAATGTCATTAAAACACTACATCTTTTGTAAGATACAATGGAATACTAATACACAAAGCAATATATTAATTCATACACCAAACATTACAACGATGGGTCACAAATAATTAATAATTACAAATTAACAAATTACAATTCACATGCTAGCAAAGATCATATAATAAAATTAACAATTGAAGAAAATGGAGCAAAATAATATATAACCAATCATGGGAAATAAATCTAAATCCAATGAATAAGTTTAAAACAAATGATGTAAAAAAGGATTTAAAATAGCTAAATAAAATCTAGAATAAAACACATAAAATAATTTAATATAAAAGATATAAAAATTTAAAACAATATATATACAAGAGAAAACTATGATATACAACAATTTTGAAGGAATAATATATATATATATATATATATATAAAAGAACAAACTATATAATATATAATACAATCTCAAATAAATAACATTAAAACATGTTACAATAAATAATACATATAAACGATAATTTAAGAAAAAACAAACAGTATAAATATTTTTTTTATATCATAGGATAAAATGATTTAAAACCTAATTAATAAATAAGTTAAAAAAGGTAAAGATTGTATATAAAAACAAAAAGGTATTTAATTGAAACAAGAACAAAATTTAAGGGCTATTTTATAATAAATAAAATCCTTTAAATATGCACAAGGGTCAAATTGGAATACGCGTGAATAGTTGAGGATTAAATCAGCAAATGTTCCAAGTCGCAAAGCACCGCGTTTAAAGAAAGGACTAAAATAAAAACTGAATAAAAATTGAAGGTGAATTTAAAATAAATTAAAAATTTGATTAAAAAAGAAATAGAATGAGGAAGGACTAAGAGGGGAATTAGCCCATCAAAACCAAAACGCGAGGACCTTGGATGTAATCGGGTCGGGTCATCGGGGCTGCTTTATGCGACGTTGTTTTGAAGCCACTTAATCAAGCTTCAAACGGCGTCGTTTCTCATGATTTAAAATAGTAAATAAAACCTAAAAAGAAAACAACAGAACAATTCAATCCCTTTTTGTTTCTAAACCAAACCCTAGCCCCCTCTCTGGCTATTCTCTCAGCCGCAAAAAAGATAATCCGGCCACTTCCACACCATGATAATCGGCGGTTAGTGACCGGTTCTCTCCTTTTCAAGCTAAAATCGAAGGCTTCACGCCCTCCACCTCGAAAGATCACTTCTCTCCGATCTCCACGAAGTAAGCGGTCCGACGGGCGATATTTCAAAGGTAAGTCCCTGCCCCTTTTTATTTTCACGCTAGCAAACAGAACAAAGATTCCAAAATAAAAGAGAAAAGCGAAAAAAAAGATTATTGAGAACTGAGAATCACCTTGTAGAAACTCTTTTCGATTTCTTTTTTTTTTTTGTATGTAATATTCCTAATAACAATGTGCGTAAAAACAAGGTTCGTAACCCTTTACAAATTTTTCTGGCTTTCTTTTTATAGCCAAGAAGAAAAATAAAAATACAATCTTCTTTTCTTTTTCTTTTTTTATTTCTTTGTCGTTTACATTATTTGTTTGCGTGTATGGCCATCGTCTGAAGGCGCGTGGCGTGGCGCTTGGGCGTGGAGGCTCATTGGCGGTCTGGAGGTCGTATGGAGGTCTGCGTGGTGCGCGTGGGTTCTTGAAGCGACGCAAGGTGTGGGTGTGAGGGACGCGGTGGCGGCGTTGGAAAGGGGAACCGTAGGGTTTCTGTTTAGCCACTGGTTTTGGGCTATTTGTCATTGGACCGTCACCATTGGTTTGGGTTTAGTGGGTTCTACTTGGTTAATATTGGGCCAGAATCAGGATTGGGCTTGTAATTTTATTTTTGGGTTTTTTGTAACTATTTATGGACTTTTAAGGACCTTTTTTTTGTATTTTGTGGTTGTTTTTATTTTTTTATATTTTGGTTCAATTTGGTTTTAAAAAGGGCCGGACAAAAATTGGGTCTTACAAATATTATAAGTTAATATTGGTTGGTTATATACATATAAATATGTGTTTATGTTTGAGGTCATATTATGGCATGTTTAAGTTATGTTTGAATGAACATGATTTAGGCAAAATAGATTGAATTTGACATGTTTACAAATTAGACTTGAATGATACTTTAATGATATGATTTGATGATATAATTGTGGTACCAATGAGGGTACATTGGTTAGGCACCTAGGATGTATGTTCTGATATAATTTGGATGTGTTTGATCGATAAGCTTCGATAATGCTCCGAAACCTTATTCCGACGACTGATGTGGGTTAGAGGTGTTACAGGTTTTTAAGTATAAATTTATGTGTTCAAACACGGACTTTAGTAATATTGCCAACAAGATTTTAATATGACCTTTTTTATTTCAATTTGAGTTACGATTCCATTATTGTGAGTGGACTCATGTCATGCATAAGTAATGTACCATACTAGACTTGATTATGTGTCAGGCCACCCGCCTAGGCCCAAAGGCTTGTCTAAAAAGTAGGAGAATTTGAGCAAAAATATAAACTCAAAAATGGGTTTGGATAAAAAAACAAGACCCTTTTCTAAAGGGTTGAGCCTCGAGTAAGATTGTTGGCCCAAGCTCGGCCTGAATTTACCTAGTTTTTTTCATTGTTTTGTGCTGCTATTTTGATGTTGTTTTGTTGTTATTCTGTTATTATATTGCTCCTATTTTGTTGTTATTGTTTGGATATTGTAGAACTTTTTTTTTCTATTATTAATTTTGCTACTATTTTAGAAACATTTGTTTGCTAAGTTGCAACTATCGTAGTGCTATTTAAGTATTTTTTTAAATATATTTTCAAAGTATTGAGAAACATTTATTTTAATATTTTTAGTGTATTTGATGTACTATATTTTTTAAATTTGTTTTTATATAAAGAATATAAATAAATTTTTAATACAAACGGGTTGGGCTGGGTTCAGGTTTAGTATTTTTTATCTAGGTTGGGCTTGGACAAAATTTTAGGTCTATTTTTTGAGCAAAGTTGTGACTAGACATGTAAAATGAGCCTAAAAATTTGCATTAGCCTGACTCGACCCATGATCAGGTTTATACCCAGCACACAAACTTTCGACCTACTACCATTAGAGCACATGTTTTCAATATATCTGTGTCTCTAATTATTGGAGTCAATTATGCTCCAATAGCTAAGATAAGTCATCTCCCCAATAAGACTTATAGACAAGATAATAATACCCAATTATTTTAATCATTTACTTAACTTGATTTTACGGGCTATGAACAATTTAAATTAGCTACTAATATAAGTTATCTTCCATTCATATAATGCGAGTTGATATTAATAAAACTTTGATAATCAAGGAACTTATATTTTCTTTTACACTTTGCTTTTCTTAAAAGAACACCATTGAAGACAATCATATAAATATTAATTAAATGAATATGTGATAATTTTATTTATTCAAAACCTCAAAAAAAAAATACTAGTCATTATTAAATCACTGGTGAACCAGGAATCTGATATTTTATCTCTATATAGAAGGACCGTTTTCGTAATGAATCAAAACATAATACACTTAATTGATTTTACCATGTAGGGTTCTCATAGCAGATCATGTACGATAAACTTATTTCCAGAACAAGCATCCATTGCTATTATCAAGTATCTCCCATGGCATGAGTTACATCTTACTGCTAAGAAAACCGAAAAATCTTTGCTGGTATGCAATTTTACTTTATTGACTAATATATCCCAAGTGCAATCTAATTGCTACTTCTACCATCTACTATTGATATTAATTATTAATGAATATTTTGTACCTTCTTGAAAATTGGAGAACTGTTATTAATTTTTAAATAATATTTAGAATTTTTTAAAATTTTTATTTGATTTTATTTTTATTTTTAATTTCGATCATCTTCTTCTCGCAAACACCTTGCAACCCCATTAGAACCCCAACCGAAATTTCAAACAGAACTAAATATTAATCTCCCCCAAGCAAATTCTTTTACCCAAAAAAGAGAAAATAGACATGCGCATTAATGAATGGATTACTGAAAAAGTGCAGAAAAACTGAAAGTAGCTTTAATTCTTTTCGCTAATGCAACATCTGCCAGTTTTAAACAGCGAGTTTCAGACATTACAGATGACGCTATCGAGTATTGAAATAACTTGAATGAAACGAGGAACAATTGTAGAACTGCTCAAACTTTACAATGCAATAGAGAGAACAAACTGAAGTGGCTTAATTAATGAATGATTTAAAACAACAACAGGTAACTATGAATGTAAAAAGTTTGGACCAATGAGGAAAGTAAAGAATCTTAACTATACCCAAAGGAGAAGTGGTTTTGAAGCAGGCATAGTTTCTGCTTCGACAAAGTAATGAAACAGAGCTCCCTACCCACACAAGTGCTGAAGAGTGACTAAGCTTATCCATTTCCCAAATTTCATGTTTTATAGACAATGCATTTGTATAAATAAAATGAACAACGAAAACGAGCCAAAAAGAGCACTTAAAGCATTAGAATAAATTAAATGAGAAAAGTTTTACTTATATTGAACACAAAAACAGGCCATACTTCCAATATGAAATATAAAAGAGACAGCCTGAAGGAGTCTTAATGCTAAATTCCATTTGCTAAGGAAGGAATCTTATATGTAAACTAAAACATCATCTAAACCAGCAGGAATGATGCATTGATCCTCAAAGATTTTATCTACCATTTTGAAAAGTAGAAAGATGACTATTTCATAAAATCACTTGATCAATGCTTTGCATCATCAACTCCAAATTTTATTTTTCAGTAATGAATGTGCCTACCGATTTGAACCAACGCAACAAATTCCGGTGATCCTTTACATACAGCCATGCTTGTAGAAATGGAAAGAGACTTTCATTCACCCCTCGTTCCTCTATGAAACTATGAAATGCATCCCTCATCTTTTCATCAAGATCTCTGCCCAAATGCATAGAGATGGCTTAGTAATACGCAAACATAAGAAATGAGCAGTGGGTTATATAATGATGACTAAAAGAAAATTAAGATGAATTGAGGGCTTAACACAATTAGTTCATTTAGTCACCCAAATGAGGTGACATTCAACAAATCTAGAATTCAAATCACAAAATCTGCAACCTCTTCCCCTATCTCTAGGATACATCCGGCTTTGTACCAAAAGAAGAATAATAATAAGCAAATAAACTTTATTTATCATTGCATAGTGTCTACAAAGCATCTATAATGAAAGTAGAGTGTATCTACCTAATTTATTTTCATGGCTTTTAAGCAAATCAAAGTTATAAAAAAGACTAATGAAGCGTTTATGAAAGTAATGTAACTAATAACCTGAGAAACACGTTAACTTTACTTGTTCAAGTAAAAATTTGAAGATCTAATTCAGAACAAGAGCCTATCGGGCCTGGCTAGAGGTTTAAAGCACAGTTGAAGAAGAAGTTTCTTAAAAGCCTTTAGAGAATAAGAAAATTTTGTCCATTCCACTCATGGAAATCTTCTACTTGGAGTTTCAGCTTTTATCCTATAAAATCAAATATTTATACAACCAAATGCATCTCTGGTGGGATGCTGGAGGTAATTCTTAATATATAATCAACTGTACAACCAATCATGCATATGCTAACCAAAAGCTTCATTTTTCCTTAGGTACCCATGTTCAGCACTTGTGTCCAACAAATATTAAGACATGGATATGAGTATCCTCCAAATACATGAAAAAACTTAGAAAAAGTTGAAGCATATCAATGTCGGAGTCATACCTGTATCCAACGCTCAAATCCAAGTGCAGGCAACATGCTCTAACCAAATGAAAATCCAAGACTAATTCTCATTCTACAGCTCTAATTCTTATCATCCAAGAACAGCTTAAATGTACCTCCCTTTTGTCTCTTACCTCAGGTTTATACACATTATATTACATTACCTAAAACAAATGCCCCCAAAACCAAAGCCATCACTGCACATTCTTTTGCAGCGTCACTTCTCTTTGGTTACAGATAACTTGAAATTTTTTTCAGCAAGTAGTTTGATGATAAATTGACAATGGATACTGGGGTTACCTAATTGTAATATATGCTCCCACTTTCAAGATAATGGGGGAAGATTATAGGTTCAAGGAGAAAAACACCCATGATTTCAACTCCTCTCTTGACGATTTAGTCATTTACACACCAATCATCACAGCAATTTATGAGGAAAGCTCAATCAAGACGCATAAAATAATCAAATTTAATACTTAAGCATATTGAATATGATGTGTTGATGACTCACTGAAAAACAGGGCCGTTATACTTAGATGGAGCCACAACATCCACTGAAGACTCATCTTTTGGCCTCATTGAAACAGAGTGGATTCCAAGAGCATCAGGATACAATCCGCATAGAAACTGTAAGGAGTCTTCCTGTCCGGGTTTTGATACATCTACATGAAGGAATAACTGATTAATTCCATCATCCTCAGGATCATCACCTTCACCACGAATAATATTAGCTAACCGCATCACAAAGATGCTAATTTCCTCCTTGCCATACGTCCGCTTGAGAACAGGGCCATTAGAATCAAGTGCACCTTTGATAATAGTAAATGGTGAAGGAGGGCTAACTTTCTGTCAACATTATACATTTACACTATTAGACAAGCCGATTAAAACATCATGTGTACACAGAATAGAATCAATGAGAGCTTGAACATGCACACTAGCAGAAAGTCCCTTCAATGTACCACATTAGATTTACCATAAAATCAACCCAACAAACAGATTTCCCACAGCAAGAGAAACTTTGATTGATGACTTTTACCATATTGGTTTTATCCCCGAAAGAAACAGAAGTCGAAGTAAGCTAACTTTCAGATCTAATTGAAAGTAATTACCAGAAAAAGTGCTGAACGATATTATTTCTCTATCATAAAACATATGGGGTATATAAGACATTTGGTAGTTAAATTTGTTTCCAATGGGCAGTTGAAGCAAAATAGAACAATATTAAGATTAAACATTTGGTTTTCATGGACAGCAAAATGCATTACTTCACTTCTCATATCTATTTCAATTTTTAACCATTCGCTCGTGCAAATTCTAAACTGAACCTATATCTGTGTCTATAAAACTCTCGCAGAACCTCCCAAAATCTCATACAAATAATAAACCCCTTCGGCCCTTCCCCTCCACCCCCCCCAAGAAAAAAAACTTTTGTATACATATATATATATCATCAACATCTGAACACCTATCCAAAACCCTAACATTCTACCATATAGGGTTTTACAGAGGTTTAACAAGAATATTTATTTTGAAGAACAAAAAAGATAAAAAAAATAACTGTTAGAGAGATGAAGAATAAAACATACAGGAGGGGGATTCATTTTGGAGACTTCAAGATAGTGTTCTTTGAGGGAACGGAGCAATAGTGAATTAACGGCTGCCGCCGCTGACGCCGACGTAGAGCCGTGCTTTCCATTTCCGGCAGCCGCGCCTCTTGTTGCTATCAGGCGCCATGATTGGCAAGCTTTGCTATCCATCACGGCTCTTCTCCACATGATGGCTGTCTTATCGCTTTCGTTTTACTTCGGCTTCTACTTTCGCAGCAGCTTTAGTTGAAAACTTGAAATACAAAAAGCGACAGGGCAATTTGGATATTGTAAAGAGGCCTATACCCGGATTTTATAATTTCGTTATGTAAATTGCTCCAAGTTAAAATTTTAAAATTAAAAAGCAGATTGAAAATTATGTCATTCGCCCAACTCCAACTCATTTTAATGTTTTTATTATATTTGGGCAATTTACCAAAAAAAACTCTAAAAATTCAAAAATTACGAAAATAAGCGGGTTGTAGAAAATTTATGGGAAAGGCCATTTCCCCCAAAAATGAGTCCACGTCGGTAGCGTTTTGGGGATAAATGGGCGCTGGGGACGCGTTTTGTCCCTCAAAAAAACGCGCCACGTCGACGCTCTTTTGTTGAGGTGGACAAAAACGCTCGTCTGCGGGCGCTTTTTAGCATAAGAATCATATTTTTTTTAACCGTTGGCTCCCCCAACGGTCAGAAAAAAAGTATAAAAGCCCCCCTCACCATTTATTTTTTCACAATTCAATCCTTTCTCAATATTCTCTCAATTTCTCTCTCAATTTTCTCTCAAGGTCCTTGAAATTTACTCTCAAATTTCAAAAATAGTCCATTACTATTCTGAAAAAGCCCTTTTATTTTTTAATATATCTTTTTGGAAAATTTTGAAATTTTTATCGATTACAATGGTAGGGAATTACGTCGCCTAGATGAACGAGCACATTTTCTTGAGCAATTGAAAATGGTAAGTTTTAATTTTAATTTTTAATATAATTTATTTTTTTCAATTATGCAATTTTAATTAATTGTTAATTTTATAATTTTTAAATAGTCATGTAGATCGAGTGTTGGAATGTTATATTCGCAACATGCATGGTCCCCATCGCCTTGATCGAGAATTACTGCGGAAGTGGGTTTTTGGCACGTGGCCACGATAGTAGGGGTTCAAGTTGGAGCCGCCTTTGATCGGTAGCGTTGATTGAGAGGTGGAGACCGAGACCCACGCTTTCCATCGCCATGCGGAGAGTGTACCATCACTCTAGAAGATGTGCAATTACAGATTGGGATTACCGGTGGATGGGTCGGTAGTCACCGAGTCCGTAACATCTACCGATTGGATGGCCGTATGCTACGAGCTTCTGGGTGCCATTCCGGATAGAATTCAAGGAGCTCGGATCGATATGGCCTAGTTACGAGACACAATCCTGGAGCCGAACGAGGATTCGACCGAAGTAGAAAGAATACGGTATGCTCGGGCATACTTTCTTCAAATAATCGGAGGCTATCTGATGCCGGACGTCTCTAGAAACCTCGTCCACCTGAGATGGCTCCTGAAACTTGTTGATTTCAGAGCAGCCGGTGAATTGAGTTGGGGCCTGCCGTCTTTGTTGAGGTTATACCAAGAGATGTCTTGAAGCGACGCGACCGAGTAAAGCAAAAATCGGAGGTTGCCTATCATTCTGCGATCATGGGCATGGTTTGATTTCCATTTTCGCCTTCGACTCGACCACCCATATTCATTCCCAATCGATAATGAGGTAAATTTAATATTATATTTTACAATTATTTCGTAGATTTATAGTATAATTGCATGCTAAAAGTTTATTTAATTAGGTGGAACCATTCGGTGAGTCATGTTGGAATACCTAACTCGCTTGAGGATATACGGCTCCTATTGGACCAAAGGTCGGAATCACAAGTAAGTTTCGAATTTTGTTATTATAATTTAGTATTTCATATGTAGTGTCTAATATTAGGTATATAACTAATATTTTGGTAATGTTAATATAGTTTCAATGGACACCGCATCTACGATCCGAAATTGAGGCGATAATTCGGAGGAGTTCCTCCAAAATTTGAACGGTTGGCACGTAAAGGTCCCATTGATCACCTACGCGACCGTGGAGATGCACCAGGCCGATCGGGTTCTGCGATAATTTGGATTCCGGCAACCGATTCCCGTGCCACCGGATGTACTCGATGATGAGCACAAAGTGGACTTACGGCAGCCGCACACGAATTGGCCAAGACTTTGGTCGGGTTATATCGAGACGTGGGAGAACCGGTATGACTATATACCTGACCGGGGACCGATAGTCATTCCGGAGTTAGCGTGCGTCTTGGAGTACATGCCATGGTTTAGGATCTCTGCAAGCCGTATCTGTTGTCGGAAGAAGAGGCGGCGAGCAACTTCGCAAGTGAAGGAACGTCGGGCCCTTTAAATCCAAGGAGAAGGGTGATGAGGCGGGGCCATCATCGTGGCAAACACCGATCCGGAGAACAACAGCGCTACACGATCCACCGGGCCTATCGGTTTAGCCGACAACACCGATATCGCAAATCTTCACCGTTCATGCCGGTGCGTACCCTTCCCTTATATGTATCCTCCTAACCCATATATGTTTCAATTTCTTAGTCCTAGCCGGGTTGAAGTGCATGGCGGGTTTGAGTTCGTTCTCGACTACTTTTCTTTGGCCGGTAGATGGTGAGGCCGACGTCGCGTGTGGGTTCGGAGGGCGCCGTCGGGAGCACTTCTTCGCCGAGCTCCTTCTCCGTTCGGGATGCAGATCACCCGCCGTGGTTTATGCAAATACTCCGGGTCATTATTTTATCGAGTGGGTCACCATCGCAACATCGAACTGGACCCACCGCCGGTGAACCCGATTCCATGCAGGGTTCCACAACCCTGGGAAGCGGAAGAAAGCGAGAATCCGGTAACATGTAGTCGACCACCCCGTGTGGCACCTGGTTCCCACCCAAGATCAAGACTAAACCCTAAACCCCTAATTTGAGTAATTGTAAATTAATTTATAATTTGAGTTTAATTTTTTTGTAATTAAGGTTTAATTTTTTGTAATTAAGTTGAAATATATTTAATAAAATTTGAGTTTGTTTTTTATTGTAATTTAATTTTTTAATTTTTTAATTTTAATAACTTTGACAAAATAGAATTGGTTTAATTTTTTTTTGTAATTAAGTTGTAATATATTTAATAAAATTTGAGTTTGCTTTTTTATTGTAATTTAATTTTTTAATTTATTTAATTTTAATAACTTTGACAAAATAGAATTGGTTTTTTTTTTATAATTAGGTTGTAATATATTTAATAAAATTTGAGTTTGCTTTTTTTGTAATTTAATTTTTGTAATTTATTTAATTTTAATAAATTTGACAAAATAGAATTGGTTTTTTTTTTGTAATTAAGTTGTAATATATTTAATAAAATTTGAGTTTACTTTTTTTATTGTAATTTAATTTTTTAATTTATTTAATTTTAATAACTTTGACAAAATAGGTTTGGTTTTTTTTTGTAATTAAGTTGTAATATATTTAATAAAATTTGAGTTTGCTTTTTTTATTGTAATTTAATTTTTTAATTTATTTAATTTTAATAACTTTGACAAAATAGGTTTGGTTTATTTTTTTGTAATTAAGTTGTAATATATTTAATAAAATTTGAGTTTGCTTTTTTTTGTAATTTAATTTTTTAATTTATTTAATTTTAATAACTTTGACAAAATAGAATTGGTTTATTTTTTTTGTAATTAAGTTCACTGTTTTCCTCTAAAAAATAGATATTACATAGCCGCCATGAGACAAAAGACCTAAGAACACGGTCAACTATTAGATTTGGACACGAGCAAGATGTATGGCGGGTTCCTACACCATCCGTCAGTATGACTTTGGTTGCTTGTTTCTCGGATATCTATATTGTTATATTCTAGTCGAGCAAGATCGACCTTTTGGTTTGCGCCTCAATTGTCTATCCGACAGCATGACTTATACGGTGCAAGCGATATCGATGGCCACTTACGTTCATCTGGGACTGGTGGGAATACGTGTCTCCACACGTTGTACATGTTTTCTAATTTATACACTTCGTCGACATATCTCATTGGATCAAGACGGAGATTCTGACAAGCCGCAATTACATGGGCACATGGGTAACGAAGTGCATCAAATATCCACGATCGCAGTCCTATTTGTCAAATATACACGATAATGGCCACCAACAATACCTTGGTTTGGTCTCATCAAACTCGTGACACGAAACCATAGGTTGTCGCGATCGTGACACACTTGTGTGTATGGTGTTCGGCCGTGCCTTCCCACGGTTTATTTCTTGCAATACCTTCGGGCTCCATACATGGCCTCCTTGCATCTGCCCTCTATAACTCGCTGCTCTCTTCGAAAATAGTGCCACTAATCGAAAATATGTCTCTCACACAACTGATGTAATCGGTGGATGACGGGTTCCTTCGAGCAAAATTTATGCATTCGGCCAGTTTGTGGTCATATGCCCATATCGTAGGCCGCCGTCAGATGCTTGTGTCCACTGTTCGAAAGGAATATTGCACAGGTAGTTTGCGCCTTCGACGTTATCTGAGCGCAAACTGTCTAGTATCTCGTGAAAACGGTCTTTATTGATCTCATACCCTGCCAATATACGTTGATAGCGAATATTACATACTACTCTTCAATTGAGAATAAATTGAATATTACAAACGAAATTATATCAATAGACATTTCATACCCATATCGGTCACTTGCCGTTTCTGTCTTTTAGATCGATGTTGCGCATAGTAGTTGGATGAAACATCCTCAGGCAATATCGATGGTGTGTGCGATGCCACATGCTTCCCTGACGTTTTATTGCCGCAAGTATTCTAGGGCCCCGATCCGATATAACGCATATGTCAGGTTGGGGGCAAACATGCCTCTTTAACCTAGATAGGAAGAAGTCCCAATCATCAGCTGACTCCTCGGTGTTATTGCGAACGCAATCGAAAGGATTCCCCCACAGCCATCTTGTGCCACAGCTAGCAATAGCCGATGCGTATATCTACCATACATAAAGGTACCGTCAATTTGTATCAATGGATTGCAGTATTTAAAGGCATCTCGGCATTACTTAAATGTCCAGAACAAACGCTTGAACACTGCGCATCCACGGAGCAGACAATCGTTGTAGTACGCAGGTTCCGTTTCAAGGTGCATCGTCTTTGCTGGGACATATCTCTCCAGCACCTGACACCACTGCCACACTTCATTATATGAAGTGTCCCACCTACCATGTAACTTTTCTAACACCTTCGCTTAGCTATCCAAGCCTTTACGTAAGAGGCGTGTACCCCAATTAGGCTACGAATATCGCCAATTAAAGTAAGGCCGACATCGTAGTCTTGGGATCGGCCTTCACCGTCGGCATTATTAGTTCACCAACATGTCGAATCCATCTTGGATGATCTTGTGTTACACATCAACGAAGTATGTTAAACAATGTAACATTACATATTATTCTCGTTATTCAAATCATTGAACACATAGTGGTATGTCTGCAAGCAAGACATGTATGTGGACCTTTGTACTTTTTATCTCCCACAACCTGTCATTTTCCTCAACGACGCCATGATTTTCCATGAACATGTGCCATCTTGCCTTTGCACACCGCCTCGAACTTATCGAGCTTTGATTTAACCACCTTATAGTTAACCCGTTCTTAATCTTTGTCTTGTTTCAATACAAAGAAGAAAAGTTTCTTGTTAGAAAAATGGTTACCCACTTCTAATTGGTCCGAATCCAACGAAGAATCAGACGGTCACGCGTCCGGTGTGGTAGTTCAGAAACTCAATGCATCATCTTGAGATAGATCGACATTATGCATGTGGCCGGAGGCAAATGCATACGAATAGCGGATCTTCTTTTCTTCGCTGAACCACCTTCAACGTCTTGGTACAATTGGAGCGGCTCGGTTGAAAATAATCCAACTTCTGCACCGTAAGGCCCTGCCTCCTGAGGTGGATCCACATCAGATTCATCGTCCGACCCTCCATAACCTGCAACAAACGAGGGCCCCTTGTCGATGGATGTCGTCGGGAGTACATCATCCCTCCTTAAACATCTTTCGTAAAGATTCCAATCGTATATGGATTGCCAACCACTAGAAGTTGACGACGTCCCCCAATACGTATTTTTATCATCGGACTTCGATTGACGGATATGCATGTCCCATCCACCAACCGAGTGCCGTGCAGGGGTTATGTTTTCCATATTACTACCGCACATGGGCACTTTTGTGTTTTGCCTCCCACTTACAAAGTGTCGACTTGGGGTCATGTATTCTCTTCGAACGGCAGTAGATGTCGAGGTCGCGCAAAGATCACTTGGAGATGAAAATTCTACATATACCTCGATATAGGGTGATCTACTGGCAAGATGAGTCTCCACCATTGCCTCAAAGCTCTGAACACCTTTGATGCCGAATGACTCATATCTCACCGGATCAACCGAGGTGCAAAATCTATACTTAATACTCGAACTTTCATTGGCATTATTTCGAATATTTTACGCATAATTCTTTTGCAAGTTCTACTAAATCGATGTTCGATTAAAACTCGATCACGCTATGTGTTTTTATAAGAAAATAACGCCATTTTCGGTGTCACGAACTTCACCGTCGTAGTAAATAATAGCATTAATCGTTCACTCATTTTCAATTTTTTTCCTTTTGCCTCAATTTCCCTTATGCAACCTCGAATGAAATTTGGTGATTTATAGCCTAATTTTGCGGAGACTCATGTAGCAAAAGCGCGTCCACGTGAGGCGCTTTTCGATCGCATATCTTGACGATGCACCTCTTGGAAGCATTTTTGGCCATTGTTTGTTGAAAACGTCTCCTCAAAATTATTTTGCGGAGACTCTTGTAGCAAAAGCGTGTCACGTGGGGCGCTTTTTAGCATGCATCTTGACATGCATACTGTTAGAAGCATTTTGGCCACTTGTTTATTCGAGACATCTCATCAAAATTATTTTGTCGAAGACTATTGGGCCAAAAACTTCAAAAATAATTTCATAGGAATGAGCGAAAAAGCGCGTCACGTCGGTGCGTTTTTGGGGATAAAGACTAAAGCGCCCGAGAGCGCTTTTTGTCCACCGACAAAAAGCGCGTCCACGTAGGCGCGTTTTTTGAGGTGGATAAAACGAGTCCCTGTGGCGCGTTTATCTTTATCCCAAAAACGCTTGACGTGAATGCGTTGGGGAAATAACCCTTTCCGTAAATTTTCTACAAACCGCCCATTTAGTAATTTTTGAATTTTTAGGGCTTTTTTTGGTAAATTGCCCATTATATTTAGTTAATTGTATTTTCATATTACTAGCATATATGTTCTCTTTCCTTCTACCATCTTTGCCTAAAATCTAGAGATGCACTTTCAATTAAAAGCTAAAAGTAAGGATTGTGAGATTTTCTTTCTTCACTTTTATTTTTCAATTTTTTAATTCACCCTTAATAAAATTTAAAATAAATAAAAATGTTAAGTGTCTGATATTTTTTAATAAAACAAATAAACCAAAAGTGGCAATAAACCATAGTTTAGGTATATAAGTGGGAAAAAGCTATAATTTGGGGGCAAGTTTAATTATATAAATAGTTTTTATAGTTTAATTTACATTTCACCTTTGAAATATACCTATTTTCTCATTTTGACACTTAAACAATTTTTTACCATTTTGCACATATAGTATTCTTTCTTTATAGGTTTTGGTCCAATTTTTAGCACTCTTGAAGTATATTTAATTTTCCATTTTCACACCTAAACTTTTTTTTGTTCATTTTCTGTACCTAAAGTATTTTTGTTTTATAAGTTTTGGTCCAAACTTTTAAAATTGTTAAAAATAGCAGTTCAAGTAATTTTAGCCAATGAAAACCCGTCACATGGCATTCTTTTTTCAAATATATAAAATTTCTTTTATTAAATTTATCACTTTTCATAACTTATAAAAAAAATAAATAAATACTGTAGAGGCTCATTTTTGTCCGGGCCCGTTCAGAAAAGAAAAACAAAATAAATGTCCAAAAATTCTTAAACAATCCATTTACAACTAAAATTCAAACAAGCCCAAACCCAATCCATTACACACAAAGACTCACTTTTCTACTCACTACCCCAAACGACCCAACATACCCTGACCCAACATTCAAATCTGTAGCCCATTTACACCAAAGCCCAGACCCAAAATAGACCCAACAAACCTAAAGTAACCCAGCCCCAGACCCAAGTTCGAACGACCCATAATGGTCCAGGAACCAAACAGAAATCAGAAGGCCTAGGATTTTCTGAAACCCTAGGCGCCGCAGGAGACAGTAGGCCAACAGTCTCGCCGTGCCCAGCAACTCCACTAGTCATGCCGCAGTCAGCAAATCGCGCCCCACTATCGCCAAATTCCTCGCCATTTTGCTAGAAAAGGAAAGAAATAATAGAAAATTAGCAGGACAGATTTTGTTCCTTTTTTTTGAGATTTATTTTGGGTTTATATAAACCCAAAAACCTATAAATAGGGAACACGATACACACAGAGAAATAAAAAGCAAAAAAATATACTTTGAAAGAAAATACAAAGTTTTTTTTAAAAAGGAGGTGATTCCTTATTTTTCGATTCGTTTTTGTTTTTTTTTTTTATTTATGCATGTTAAATACACCAAATAACAAAAAAAGAGAATAAAAGAAAAGACAAAATTTCATACCTAAGAACCGCCGTGGATGACGGCGCGTGGGACGCAGGTCCCCTTGGCCCATTAACCTGACTCCGTCAGAAAGGGGAAAACTTTTGAGAGGTTTTAATTTTTTTTTTAAAAAAAAGAGTTTCAAAATGATTTTCATTTGATTTTCTTTATTTTTATAACAATAAGAAAACGATGCTGTTTTTGCTTAGGCAAATAAGCGTTAAAACGACGCCGTTTAGCAGGCCAGATCCGCTCGTTGACCCGGAGACCCGAATAAGATCAGCGCGTTTTTATTTAATGGGTTATTTGCTACTTTAGCCCTTCCTCATTATTTCAATTTTACAATTAAGTCCTACTATATTGTTATTTTTATAATTTAGCCCTAAAATTTACTTTCTGTTTCAATTTAACCCCCATTCCTTTATTTATTTGTTTATTATTTTTTATTATTCTAATATCACATTTAAAGTATTTTATTATATTAAAATTTTACATTATTTTTATTATTTTGTTAATTTTGTAAAAAATACATATATATAATTTTTATTTTCTTTATATATATTTAATTATTATATATTATTTTACTTGGTTTAATAATTTATATATTATTTTATAGTTTATATATTATACATTATATTATTGTAATATCCCGGATTAGGGCTTATGCACTATGACTAAAATTTTATGAAATAGTATGCCTTATGTATTGTGAATGTGTTGTGTGCATTTTAGAACCTTGGAAATGTAAGGAAATGCTTTAGAAAATATTAAGTCTTAAGAGGAAGCTTGGAAATGTAAGGAAATGCTAAAAAATTAAGTCTTAAGAGGAAGCTTGGAAATGTAAGAAATGCTCTAGAAAATATTAAGTCTTAAGAGGAAGCTTGGAAATGTAAGGAAATGCTTTAGAAAATATTAAGTCTTAAGAGGAAGCTTGGAAATGTAAGGAAATGTAAGGAAATGTAAGGAACCTTGGAAATGTGACAAAATCGGGCTTGGAAAAATGGCAGGAGGCCACTTAGGGCTCTGAAAATGGCGCCATATGCTAGGATAACTTGGGCCTAGTATGGCCACATGAAGCCCAAAATAATGGGTTAAAATTGGCACTCCTAAGGTAAGGAGATGGACTGCATAGGGAGATTAAGGTAGGAGTTTAAGTTGAAGTCAAATTCTTTTAGAATTTCGCTAAGCTAGGAAAATAAAGATATGAGAGTGATGGCCAAGAAAGGGACTCTCTAGGCTTAGTAATTTAATTTGAAAGAGGAAAATAAGGCCATTCATCAATTTTTCCTTCTTCTCTTACCTTTCTTGAATTCTCTAGTGCAACTCCTCTTCTCCTTTTATTTTCCAAAGCGAAATACCCTTGTGCTAGCAAATTTTTCATCCTCTTTTCTTCTTATTTTCATCAAAAGTCAATTCCCCAAAGATCACCATAAGCGATTCTTTCTAAAGCTCATATCTCTATCTCTTTTCCTCCTTGAAACCGATTACTCCATTAAAACTCAAAAGCGAAACCTTTTGAGCACTAGCTAGCCTTCATAGCCAAATCTTTGAGGGCTTCAAGCAAAGGTCTTTGTCGACTTTTGTATTAAGGGACTCTTCGGGATTTGTCTTTTGTCAACTTTAAGGAAGGATATTCGGGTTTTAAAGATTCAAGGTAAGACATATTCGACCAAGGGCTATCTACTTACGATTTAATGTTAGAAATTAATCTAACATAAGTTTTAGGTATTTAACGGATACTACAATCCAAGGTCACTTTTCGGGATTTAAAATTGTAAGGAAAGTGCATGAGTACATTCGCCAAGGCCCTATTATGATATTTAGATATATTTCATCATTATTCAAAAGCGGAAACTAACCCTTTAAGTGATCTAATGTTGGCGAATACAAGGTAGAGGATCACAAAGTTTCGGATTTGATTTTTAATCCAATCGGCACCAAGGTAAGAATTTGATTACAACAATCCTACTAGGATTTGGATTTATAGCCGAATGGCTTTTACTAACATGTTAGGGTTGGCGAATATAGGAATTAAAGATCTAAAGCAATAGAACGAGTTTTGAGATTTGATAGAATTCGATAAGTATATCGTGTGTACCCACACTATTTCTTAATAAGTTTAAGGTCTTTATTTAATATGTATGTATGTTATACTGAATGTGGAAAATATGGCTAAGTACCATGTTATGGTACACAATACTAAGGTACATTTTCCTACTCCTACTATGAGTATGATAAGACTTGTTATGCCATGAATATGAATATGATAAGAATGTGAAATAGGTCCTAAGGCATTATGTTGCATGATTTTGTATGACACGGGCATATGGGATATTATGAAAAGGGGAAGTGAATGTGGTGACCTAAGACCACGATATCTGAATGTGGTGACCTAAGACCACGATATCTTGAATATGGTGTCTCATGACACAAAGTATGTATCTGGTGGCTATGCCACGAATTTTATAAGGGCGATGAGCATGTCGATTGCATGTTGCGCTTCGATGGTGTGTAGCGGATGGAGGGTTGGCTTTGTAGTCCCCACGGTGTGATGGTTGGTACGGGTGACGTGTAGCGGATGGATAACTAGGCTTGGGTCCGGGATTGCATCATTTTACTTAATGCTATATGATTATGTATGACTTGATATGCCTGAATTTATTTGAGTTTGGTGTTGGTTGTACACATTGAGTCTGTTTGACTCACCCCTTGTGGGACTATTTTTCAGGTGATGATCAGTAATGGACTGGGTCGGCAGGAGCTCAAGGGTGGCCATGCAAAGCTCAAGGATTAATTTATCTTTATTCATGTTTAAGTTTTGAATTATTCGGGTTTTTATTTGATGTAATAAGGCCAAAGTATTGAATCGTTTATGCATGCTTTTAAATTACTTAGTATGATACGATTATCATCGAATTTAAAGCTTAAAAGTTAAATTTTTCTTTAGTATAACTATTAAATTGCTTTTAACACCATATCAACACGGGTTCTTAATTTGAGCCCAACCCAAATCAATGACTATTCAAAAAAACACAAGTTTTTTAGCAAAGTTTCAAACAAGATTTGTATGGATTTTCTTTAGAAGCATGCCAGATCCGATCAGGGCTTGTGGGCGGGTTTGGGGTGTTTCAATTATATTTTTAATTTGTATATTACGACGTATTATATTATATTATATGTTATTTTTAAAATTTTATTTTGTATAAAGTCTATTATATAACCTATTTTATTTATATTATTTGTTATCTATATAATTTTATGATTAATATATTCTATATATTTTATATAAAATTATTATATATATTTATTAGTTATTTTTCTTTATTATATAGTTATTTATACATGTATTAAATTATTAAATTATATATATTATTTATAAGTATTTTTTACTTTTAATTTTTGTTATTATATATATATATATTAAATTATTTTTTAAAAAATAATCATATTCTTTTTATTCAATGTTTAAATATGTTATTCCTTTTTCATTTAATTTTGTTATTTCATGAAAATTTTAATTATTGCTATTTATTTTATATTACATGTTTATTTATTTATATTCTTTAGATTCTCTATTATTGTTTAGCATAGCTCATTACATATTTATGTTATATTATTCTTTTATTATTTATTGTTAGTATAATTAATTATGTAAAATTGCTATTAAATATGTAGGTTGTATACTCAAACCATTGTTTTATAAAAAAATTTTTTTTTGATTCATTTTTAATAATAAAAAAATACAGTGATATATGATATTTGAGGACTTCGAGAAGAATGTGCCCTAACTCACTGGGTTTCGATTTTTCTCGTGGAACTTAAGGTATTAAATATCCCTTCTTTTTTAAAACCGAAACTTACAAATTTCAAATCAAAAAACCTATTATTGGGAATTAAAAACGTTGTGCCCTAACTTATTGGATATGATGTTTTGTGTCTCAAGGTAGGAATTTTCTAAAATAAAGGCGTACCTAGTTTCAAAGTCGTGAGATGCTATATCCTAACTTACTGGGTATAGTGTTTTATTTCTTTGAGATAGGTAAGTCTAGATTTTTCTTCAAATAAAAGGATCATTTTATAAATTTTTTTTAGTTTCAACACTAGGACATGATTTTATCGATTAGGTACCAGTTTTTGGGCGCTTTGATAGTGCTAACCCTTCCTCAAACGTAACCGACTCCCGAACCCATTTGTCTTGTTTTTCGTATACCAAAATCAGTATTTTGAAATAAAACATTTTTTAAGGTGATCCAATCACACCTAAGTAAAAAGGGATTGGTGGCGACTTCATTTTCGTTTTTAAAAGTCGATCCTCGTTTTTCATAAAGCATTTTAAAAATGGTTTCGACAGCTTGGCGACTCCGCTGGGGATATAAGAGAGTCAAGCCGTAAAATTGATAATTTCATTTCCTTTTGTCTGAATTTAAAATTCTGTTTTTTTAAAAAACATGATCCTTTTATTGCATGTGGTTCTAAATATATTTCTCTGCATTGCACTGCATGACCATTGTGGTCACACCCTTAAGTGGGAGCGAGAAGCTATGCCTTCGTGAGGTTTTCACCTCTGCATGGGCTAGTGGACTGCTTCCGGAATACATCTATACTTATGTCTTCGTGAAGTTTACACTTCCGCATGGCCATAGGGAAATATATTCCCCTGAACTGAACTCAGTCCATATGAGCCTATAATGGGTGAGGATCGAGGAATCTGTTGGTTTGGGTACCTCAACTTTAGAACTAAATCGCATATAGTGAACCCTAAGAGCCCACCTTAAGTAGAACTATGTCAAACCTTAGTGGTCAACCAGATAGATGTTCCATGTTATTTATTTTTTCCTGTGCTAACGTGTTTTTTTTTGTTTTGATTGCATTGCATCCACATCATAGAAAAGAGGTGTTGATTCAAATTCGATTGCTAAATAGAATAGTTTGACATAAGAAAATAAATTTTTTGATAAAGTGGATTATAATACGGTCGTCCGAATATGGTCTAAGTAAACGAGAGAAGACTGATAGTCCGTGAAGGAATACAAGACTTTATTCTCCAAGGATTCAATATGACAAAGACTATTCGAGAATCACTACGTCTCGACTTTCTTGAAGAGGCTAACGAGCATTACGAGGTTAAGTGAACAGTGAGTCGCGGCCCAGATCAAGCAAAAAGGAGCTAATATGAGGCATCTATATTAAGTTTGCAATATTCGACCTTTGCGAAGAAGGCGATTAATGTTTTCACTTGGACTATGAGGACAAGGTTGTATATATGATCCATTTTATGTAAATAAAATTATTTTCTAGTAAATTTTTTTAATGAAATTGAATTCAGAATCAACGCCTTTCTTTCTTTTGCATTCATTCCATGCATTTGCATTACATCATATCATTTGCATTTAAGTCTATAAAGAGTCTAATTAGTTGAAATTATGACAGAGAGAGGGAAAAGAGAAAGAGAAGGGAAATCTAGAAGCTAAACACCCTTACGGAACACGTGCCAAGTCAAAAAAATGGATCAAAGACTTGAACAATTTCAAAGAGATATGTAGGACCAGATGCAAGAGCAAATGACAAAGCTCCAACAAGAAATGAGGGACCAAATGTTGGAAGCTCAAAGGAGTATGATGGCTCAAATGGCCCAAATGCTAAGTGGGGCAATGGACAAAGGGAAGGGTCCCATAGTTAACGCTAATGACAATGAAGATTTTCCTCGGGTTTCACCCCACCGCATGTACAACCTGAGGAGTATACCCAAAGGCCACCTATCATAATTAGGCCTCAACAGGGGCAAGCTGATAACCCTTCCAATCCTGTTATCCCTGATTTGGACATAACACAGAGAGAGGGAATAAGAATTGAATCTTCAAGGAAGTTGGAGGATTGTTGTAGATGGTTAGAAGAAAAGTTCCAAGCTTTGAAAAATACTGATCATCACCATGGTATTGACGTAAAGACTTGATTTTGTTTCCAGATTTGGTGCTTCCTCATAAATTCAAGATGTCAGGGTTTGAGAAGTACAACGGGACTAGCTGCCTTGAAGCCCACATTATCATGTTTTGTAGACGCATGACCAGTTATGTTAACAATGATCAAATTTTGATTCATTGTTTCCAAGGCAATTTGGTGAGGGTAGCGTCTAGGTGGTACAATCAACTCAGCCGCACTAACATTAGCTCATGGAGAGACTTAGCTCAAGCCTTCATGAAGCAATACAACCATGTCACGGACATGATGCTTGACAGAATTACTTTGCAAAGCATGGAGAAGAAACCAAATGAAAGCTTCAGGCAGTATGCGCAAAGATGGAGAGAGGTCGCCATGCAAGTTCAGCCACCACTCCTAGAAAATGAGACTACAATGCTTTTCATCAATACCTTGAAGGCTCCATTCATTACTCATATGATAGGAAGTACTACTAAGAGCTTTGCGGATATAGTGATGGCAGGAGAAGTGATTGAAAATGCTATAAGGGGTGGCAAGATTGAAACAGGGAATCCACTAGAAGGTCTACTCCTAGGAAAAAGGATGACGAGGTGAATAATACGAGTACATACAACAAAGGGTACTTAAAAGTAATTACTGTTAATCAACCAAAGGTAATCACTGCTGGGCGGTCGTCAAGACAAGAATCAGGCACCATGCAAAACTCTGAAAGGCTCTAATTACGCCAATCCCAATGACATATAAGGAGCTATATCAAAGTTTGTTTAACACACACGTGGTGTCTCTATTTTATTTGAAACCGTTGCAACCTTCATTCTCAAAATGGTATAACGAGAATGCTAAATGTGAGTACCACGCGAGAATAAAGGATCACTCAATTGAAAACTGTACTACGTTTAAAAAGTTGGTTGAAAGGTTCATTAAAATGGGAATTGTGAAGTTTGACGATTCATCAAAACCTGATCACTTTGACGAGACAATAAATGTGATAATTGAAGGAGGAGACAAGAAAGTTGCGATCCCTTGAAAAAATCGAAAGCGAATAGGGAATTGGGGAACAATGTTTCTAAACCTTACGTACTTGGGGGTGTTTTGAATAATGGGACTGTGGAAGAGATCCCTGTATTTTTAGAGCTGATCTAAACTAATATTCAAAACATGCTTGTTGCCTTAAGCCTAAAGACAATAAGAACCCTTTTGTGAAATAGGCTTGTGTCCAAATTTTTTTTCAATAAAGTGCATCTTTTAAGCAAATATTCTTTTATTCTTTCCATTTCATACTGTACAAACAATTGTTATTAGTTTTTTTTCTTTTTTTTTGGATTTTTTTCAAATATTATTTCATTCTTTATTCATTACCATACAAATAATCATCCTTATAATAATTTATTCTTTGGATTTTTTGCCTTCGTACCTAGGTACCCAGATATCAACGACATGAACGACGTTGTTACTGACTTCCTTTTTGAATGAGATATGGGTCTAGAGGATCTAAGGAATTTGAAGATGATAGAGATTGTAATTTATCTTCTGATTTGTTAAGAATGATGAAAAATAGACCTTACTCTACAAAGGATCAGTGGATATTGTGAGTCTAAAAAGTGGTGAAGATTGTAGCCTAGCTCATCACAAAACTAATGTGAGACATAATTGAGTTATTTTCAAGAATTCAAAGATGTTTTCGCATGATCATATTAGGATATGCCTGGGCCACTAATACACGGGCTAAGCGTGAGGATCGGGCACTGTTGGTCTACCATGGAAGGGGATTACATCAGTCGTACCGTAAATACTGAATTGAAGAAGACGAGATTTATGTGACTCTTCTATTCTCTTCACGGACTTTTTTATATGTGGTGCATGGATGTAATGGGGATGATCTCATCAAATGTTTCTAGTTGACATCGATTCATTGTCATGGTCGTTGTCTATTTCACTAAGGGGGTGAATGTTGTTTCATATGCTAATATTGCAAAGTTGACAGTCATCAAAATAAAAAAAAAAGATTAGATGCCAGCAAAGAATGCCATTAAGGATCACGTTTAATAATGCATAATTTTACAAAGTCAAAGTTAAGTTTGTCCAAAGATCAAGCAGCATATCACAGTGCAACAAACGTTGCCAAAAGAAAAAATACAAAAAGAAAAACAAAAAAAAGATGATTAAGACTTGTAAGGATTGGCATAAGAAGCTACCATTTACCCTCTGTCTTATCGTCGGCCAGAACCTTCGCTGAGGCAACATTTTACCCATTGGTTTATAAAATTGAAGCATTTTGCCAATTGAACCTAATTGAAGAAAATGTTAAAAGCTATTTGTCACGGCTAGATGATACGAGCTTACATTAAAGAAGTTCATCTTAGGGAATTCTACAAAGAAACCTGATATTAAAAGATTTTTCTTCTAAATGCGATTCCAGAGGAACGCATATACCAAACTGGAAAGGACTTATTTAGGACCTGTTCTAGAAGAGCATCAATATTGACCGAGATGGATGGTGAAGACTTGCCCAATCCGGTGAATCCAGGTTCATTCAAGAAATATTTGACTTGAAAGAGGAAAGGCCAAGGTAAAAACCCATAAAGGGTGCCTCAAAAAAAAAAAAAAGAAAGAAAGAAAGAAAAGAAGAGGCCAAGGCGAAAACTCACAAAGGGCGCTTTGAGACCAAATGGGCTTTGAGCCGAAAACCCGAAAAGGGCGGCTCAAGTTTTGATAAAAAATGGGGCATACAGTAGTCTTGCTACGCTTGAATTAACAATGAGGAAGTATATTACGCCTTGGGGCATCGAAAAAGTACTCCGAATCTTCGAAACACATATCGAGTTTAAAATGGTTCTCAAGAAGTTTGAACAGAGAAGCTCAGGCTATGATATCTAGGGCACCTAGCTTCTATCTTACTCATTTTTGAATTTGTTATCTTTAATTGCTTTATTCTTTTCAAGATACACCCAAATCAATTTTCTTTTATTGCATTGGTGATCTTTGATTAACTTATTTATTTCGAGCCATGCTCCTGATTAATTTCTTTCTCGTCCATTTTTGTGACCTTTTCAAGAATTTTATATTGAAATAATGATTAATGGACTAATAACACTTTCATAAAAGGAGTTTTGCATATTACTCTGAAAACTTCTAAATGATATGAGGAAACTGAAACATGACTACTATTCAGAACTCACCAAGCCTAAGGGTTGGAAACATTGAAAATGATTATCTCTTCGGATTCTTATTGGATAAGACAACATTCGTTAGTGATACCATATCAAAAATAAAAATAAGGTCAATCCAAGTACAAAAGGGGATCATTGTCGGAAGACCCTGCATTCATGTAAATTTCAAACTCATACATCCAAGAAATGGTGTAACAAGTTAAATTGATGGAAAATGGTACAAGTTCTATACCTCTGAGTGGTACCAGATAGGATAGAAGAAACCAAATATTATTTCCCTGAAGTTGCAGTGGGAGGTACCAAACTTCATGTCCCAAGGTTCAAGTGGAGATGACTCAAAATTACCATGGGGCAAATTATATGAGCAGAATATGGTTGATACTTTGTAAAAAACGAAGAATAAACTTTGATGGATAAACGAGTGATGACACTTAAAATAGGAAGCATTCACATAATATTTTGTATTCATATATCATTGCATGTCTAATTAGGAGCATTTGATACATTTCGATCAAGCCATCCAAATTACTAGACATAAGCATATACCCATTCTACAGGTTATGTCCTCTAGAGGACAATGTAGCAAGATCGAAGACATTAGTCTGGCAATCCCTGAAGTTATAGGGAGCAGATTAAAATAGCAGATTTGGCATTCCTGAAGTTACAAGAAGCAGATCGAAGACACTAGTCTGGCATCTCTGAGTTTTCAAGGAGCAGATTTGGCATTCCTGAGGTTGCAGGAAGCAGATCGAAGACATTAGTCTGGCGATCCGTGAAGTTGTAGGGAGCAGATTAAAATAGCAGATTTGGCATTCCTGAGGTTGCAGCGATCTTAAAGTTGCAGGGAGCAGATTAAAATAGCAGATTTGGCATTCCTGAGGTTGCAAGAAGCAGATCAAAGAAATTAGTCTAGCGATCCCTGAAGTTGCAGGGAGCATATTAAAATAGCAGATTTGGCATCCCTGAGGTTGCAGGAAGCAGATCGAAGACATTAGTCTGGCAATCCCTGAAGTTGTAGGGAGCAAATTAAAATAGCAGATTTGACATTCCTGAAGTTGCAGGAAGCAGATCGAATACATTAGTTTGGCATCCTTGAGTTTGCAGGGAGCAGATTAAAATAGCAGATTTGACATTGTTGAGGTTGCAGGAAGCAGATCGAAAACATTAGTCGAGTAATCCCTGAAGTTGTAAGGAGAATATTAAAATAGCAGATTTGACATTCCTGAAGTTGCAGGAAGTAGATCGAAGACACTAGTCTGGCATCCCTGAATTTGCAAGGAGTAGATTAAAATAGCAGATTTGACATTCTTGAGGTTGCAGGAAGCAGATCGAAGACATTTGTCTGGTAATCCCTGAAGTTGTAGGGAGCAGGTTAAAATAGCAGATTTAGCATTCCTGAATTTGTAGGAAGCAGATCGAAGACACTAGTCTGGCATCCCTGAGTTTGCAGGGAGCAGATTTGGCGTTCCTAAAGTTGCAGGAAGCAGATCAAAGACATCAGTCTGGCATCCATGAGTTTGTAGGGAGCAGATTAAAATAGCAGATTTGGCATTCCTGAAGTTGCAGGAAGCAGATCGAAAATATCATATCTTGTCTCCCTGAGTTTGCAGTGGAGCAGGTCGAAAATAACAAATTTGACATTCTTTAAATTGCAAGAAGCAAATCACAAATATCAGTCTTGCCTCGTTGAGTTTGCATGGAGCAGATTAAACGATAGCGGATATTGCCTCCCTGAAGTGGCAGTAGATCGAAGCCATCAGGCTTATTGAAATCAAGATGAAGTTCCAATACCATTGAAGTTGCAGTGGAGTTGGAAGCCATTTGAAGAAAATGAGAACCAAGAAGTCGAGGCTCGGCCAAGACCAGGCAAAATTGGTCCTTTTATAGTCTTTGCTCTATTCTCGTTACATGATAATGAGCAAAGAGGGGCAGTTGTAGAGGCCCATTTTTGCCCGGGCTCGTTCAGAAAAGAAAAACAAAATAAATGTCCAAAGATTCTTAAACAGTCCATTTACAATTAAAATTCACACAAGCCCAAACCCAATCCATTACATACAAAGACTCACTTTTCTACTCACTACCCCAAATGACCCAACATACCCTAACCCAACATTCAAATCTGTAGCCCATTTACACCAAAGCCCAGACCCGAAATAGACCCAACAAACCTAAGGTAACCCAGCCCCAGACTCAAGTTCGAATGGCCCAAAATGGTCCAGAACCAAACAGAAATCAGAAGGCCTAAGGATTTCTGAAACCCTAGGCGCCGCAGGAGACAGCAGGCCAACACTCGCGCCGTAACCATCAACTCCACCAATCACGCCGTAGTCAGCAAATCGCGCCCTACTATCGCCAGATTCCTTGCCATTTTGCTAGAAAAGGAAAGAAATAATAGAAAATTAGCAGAACAGATTTTGTTCCTTTTTTTTTGAGATTTATTTCGGGTTTATATAAACCCCAAAAAACCTGTAAACAGGGAACACGATACACACAGAGAAATAAAAAGCAAAAAATATACTTTTAAAGAGAATATAGAGTTTTTTTTAAAAACGGAGGTGATTCCTTATTTTTTGATTCGTTTTTTTTAATTTATGCATGTTAAATACACCAAATAACACAAAAAAAGAGAATAAAAGAAAAGACGAAACTTCATACCTGAGAACCGCCGTGGACTACGGCGCGTACGGCGCGCGGGACGGAGGTCCCTTTGGCCCGTTAACCTGATTCCGTCAGAAAAGGGAAAACTTTTGAGAGGTTTAAAATTAAAAAAAAAACAGTTTCAAAATGATTTTCATTCGATTTTCTTTATTTTTATAACAATAAGGAAACGACGCTGTTTTCGCTTAGGCAAATAAGCGTTAAAACGACGCCGTTTAGCGGGCCAAATCCGCGCGTTAACCCGGAGACTCAAATAGGATCCTCCCGTTTTTATTTAATGGGTTATTTTCTACTTTAGCCCTTATGTATTATTTCAATTTTACAATTAAGTCCTACTATATTGTTATTTTTATAATTTAGCCCTGAAATTTACTTTCTGTTTCAATTTAACCCTCATTCCTTTATTTATTTTTTATTTTTTATTATTCTAATATCACATTTAAAGTATTTTATTATATTAAAATTTTACATTATTTTTATTATATTGTTAATTTTGTAAAAAAAATACATATATATAATTTTTTATTTTCTTTATATATATATATATTTAATTATTGTTATTTATTATTTTACTTGGTTTAATAATTTATATATTATTTTATAGTTTATATATTATACATTATATTATATTTTTAATTTGTACATTATGAAGTATTATATTATATTATATGTTATTTTTAAAATTTTATTTTGTATATAGTCTATTAGATAACCTATTTTATTTATATTATTTATTATATATATAATTTTTATGATTAATATATTATATATATTTTTATATAAAATTATTTTATACTATTTATTAGTTATTTTTCTTTATTATATATAGTTATTTATACATGTATTAAATTATTAAATTATATATATTGTTTATAAGTATTTTTTTACTCTTAATTTTTTATTATATATATATTAAATCATTTTAAAAAAATCATCATATTCTTTTTATTCAATGTCTAAATATGTTATTCATTTGTTCATTTAATTTTGTTATTTCATGAAAATTTTAATTATTGCTATTTATTTTATATTACATGTTTATTTATTTATATTCTTTAGATTGTCTATTATTGTTTAGCATAGTTCATTATATATTTATATTATATTATTCTTTTATTATTTATTGTTAATATAATTTGTAATTATGTAAAATTGCTATTAAATATGTAGGTTGTATACTCAAACCATTGGTTTATAAAAAAAAAATATTTTTGATGCATTTTTAATAATAAAAAAATAAGGTGATATATGATATTTGGGGACTTCAAGAAGAATTGTGCCATAACTCACTGGAGTTTGATTTTTCTCGTGGAACTTAAGGTATTAAATATCCATTCTCTTTTTAAAACTGAAACTTACAAATTTCAAATCAAAAAACCTATTCTTGGGAATTCAAAACGTTGTGTCCTAACTTACTGGATATAATGTTTTGTGTCTCAATATAGGAATTTTTCAAAATAAAGGCGTACCTAGTTTCAAAGCCGTGAGATGCTATATCCTAACTTACTGGATATAGTGATTTATTTATTTGAGATAGGTAAGTCTAGGTTTTTCTTCAAATAAAATGATCACTTTATAAAATTTTTTTAGTTTCAACAGTGGACATGATTTTATCGATTAGGTACCAGTTTTTCGGCGTTATGAGGGTGCTAACCCTTCCTCATACGTAACCGACTCCCGAACTCATTTGTCTCGTTTTTCGTAGACCAAAATCAGTATTTTGAAATAAAATATTTTTTAAGGTGATCCAATCACACCTAAATAAAAAGAGATTGGTGGCGACTTCCATTTTCGTTTTTAAAAGTCGATCTCCGTTTTTTCATAAAACATTTTAAAAATGATTTCGACAAATACAATTTATAAAATACATATAAATTAAAATTTATAAAAACAAATAATATATATATCCAAAAAAACTTGGATATAAAAATATAGTCATAAAATATATTCTTTGTGCAACGATAAAATCCTAGTTGAAATTTTGAGAATAGAAAAGATCAAAGAGGAAAATCTTTTGAGACAATTTTTTTTACGACTAGATTTTGTGTGTTTGAGATTATATATTTTATGGAGGAATGTTTATATCTATAAATTGTAAGCTTTTAAAAACCCCAAGTAAAATGGAGGAAATGATTGAAATTGTCATTGTTTTTGCTTTGTTTCCGACCTTGAAAGATAATCTTCCTTACACAAATATTTAGCTTTTTAGAATCTTCTTTTTACTATTTGTTGTGATGGAAAGTGAAGATGAAAAAGATAGGAGAGAAAATGGGATACGATGCAAAAGATTTGTACGGTAAAGTGTCGAGAGTCATATTATAAGTTCTATATACACTCTTAGGGAAAAGGATTGAATGAAACAGTGACGTCACGTTATTTGTATATCTTTTTAATAGATTTATGTCATATCAATATTTTTATTTTGAATTTCATCATTTTTATCCTAAAAAAATTAAATCTAAATTAAAATCTTAAAATTTAAGATAAAATATTAAAATTTAAGATAAAAATTTAATATAATATAAATCTATTAAAAATATATAAATAATATGATATTCTGTTTGATTCAATCATTTCTTACACTCTTAAATAGGTGTTGTGTTGATATTCATGGGATGAGTCATTGACTTTACGTGTGTATATATATATATATATCCCTTGAGCCACATGTCACCTTGTCGAGCTTTTAGAGTTTGTGCAGTAGTAAGTTGACAAGCCTCACAAGTGATGTAAGAAGTATCGCACAATATTGTTGCTCTATCACAAGATAATTTATAATATATCATATTTTTAGTTTTTGCAAATACTTTAATAATGATTTTATTATATATATTCTGAATTACTAGTTTTTTTTATTCAATGGTTTTAATAAGGAATATTTATTTTGCACTAATATCCATTATTAAAAATACAGTATTTAAAAATAAATTTAAAGTTAAATTTGTAATCTCATGCATAAAAACTATTATTATAAAATAAATAAATTTTGATAATATTTCAATTGAGATTGAAACTCAACCAACATTTTAAATAATATTAAGATAAATAAAAATATTGACATGTGATTTTAAGAATTATTCTTATTTTTAAATCTTAAAATATGTTATAAGACCCTATATTTTTATTTTTATGAATTTAGTTCCTTTAGTTTTAATATTTCAAAATTCAGATTAATTATAATATCATTTTTTAGTTACATAGTTATCAAGTAAATTTTTAATTTCAATATTTACACTAACAAATTAAACAATGTTACTAATTAGACTTAGATTTTGAAATCTGAAAATAAAGATTAAAATCATGAAAATAAAAGTGTATGGACTAAATTCCAAATTTATGAATAACACAAGGACCTATGGCAGATTTTAACCATTAATAATTAAAAAAAGCGCGTGGGGGACATATCTGTCAAACTCGGACATTAAAAAAGAAAAAAAAACATGTGTAGAAATTTCTGTTTCTAATGAAAAACTTCTACAAGTTTCGTGAATTTTCGCTTTCCTCAACAAAAACCCAGTCTTCACCTCCTTCCTCCATCGCAATTTCACCAGCGAAATGTAAGTAATCCTTCACTTTTTTCAATCCACCATTCTCATATATCAAACAAAGCAAGCTTTTTTTTCCCTTTTCCGGGCCAAGAAAGACTAACAACTAGAAACAGAGCAAGGCAGACAATTCTCTGTTTTTCACCTATCGGATAGATGAATTTTCCTTTTGTTTATTTCTTATCACCAGGTAAGAAGCAAAAATCTTCCTTTTTTATGTCTCTATATTTGTGTGTTAGAAAGCTTTGAATTGTATGAAATGAGTTCTTTCTTTCTTTTCTATTATTTTTCTTGTTTTTCTGATATTTGAAAATGTAAATCAAAGAAGATGCATTTTCTGAAAATTAGATATTCGAGAAAAGAAAAAAACAAGTTTTTGTCAATTTACATTGGTCCAAAGCTTTTGGTTATTTACTGAATGGGTTTAGTTTTTGGATTTTTTTTTTTGCAGGTTTTTATAATAAGTAAAGAGAATCAATCCCGATAAATTCACTCACAAGACGAATGAGGCTCTTGCCGGGGCTCATGAGCTAGCAATGGGCAATGGCCATGCCCAATTCACTCCCCTCCATCTTGCGGTTGCTTTCATATCTGACTCGCAAGGCATCTTTTATCAAGCAATCTCCAACGCCGGAGGTGATAGTGTTGCACAATCCGTGTATAGGGTATTCAATCAAGCCTTGAAAAAGCTTCCAACACAGTCACCTCCACCAGATCAAGTCCCTGCTAGTTCTTCTCTTGTTAAGGCAGTCCGTCGCGACCAAGCCGCCCAAAAGTCTCGCGGGGATACCCATTTGGCGGTCGATCAGTTGATTCTAGGCCTCCTTGAGGATTCTCAGATTACGGATTTGTTGAAAGAAGCAGGGGTTACACCAGCAAAAGTGAAATCCGAGCTCGAAAAGCTTCGAGGAATAGAAGGGAAAAAGGTGGAGAGTGCATCAGGGGACTCTACATTTCAAGCATTAAAATCATATGGGACTGACCTTGTTGAGCAAGCAGGGAAGCTTGATCCTGTAATAGGCCGACATGAAGAAATTAGAAGGGTCGTTAGGATCCTGTCTAGAAGAACTAAAAACAACCCAGTTCTAATTGGAGAACCAGGTGTTGGTAAAACTGCTGTGGTAGGGTTTGGCTCAAAGAATTGTTAGGGGAGATGTGCCTAGTAATCTTGCCGATGTTCGACTCGTTGCGTTGGATATGGGTGCACTGATTGCAGGAGCGAAATATAGAGGAGAGTTTGAAGAAAGATTGAAAGCGGTTTTGAAAGAAGTTGAGGAAGCTGAAGGGAAAGTGATTCTCTTCATTGATGAAATCCACTCAGTACTTGACGCTGGTCGAACCGAGGGTTCCATGGATGCAGCAACCTCTTTAAACCTATGCTTGCTAGGGGTCAACTTAGGTGCATTGGTGCTACTACGTTGGAAGAATATAGAAAGTATGTTGAAAAAGATGCTGCATTTGAGAGAAGGTTTCAACAGGTTTATGTTACTGAGCCTAGTGTACCGGACACTGTTAGCATCCTTCGAGGATTAAAGGAAAAATACGAGGGTCATCACGGTGTTAGGATTCAAGACTGTGCCTTGGTGATTGCAGCTCAACTGTCAAGTGGATATATTACTGGTATGCCATATTTCTTCTTTAGAGATGCTTGATCAAGTGTTAATGATATCTATTTAAAGCATGGATTTGAATTTCTTTGCTGAGTTCTAAATGATATTCATTGGTATTTTGCTTCAGGACGTCATCTTCCCGACAAAGCAATCGATTTGGTTGATGAAGCTTGTGCAAATGTGAGAGTTCAGCTTGAGAGTCAGCCTGAAGAAATTGATAATCTTGAAAGGAAAAGAATGCAACTAGAAGTTGAGCTTCATGCATTGGAGAAAGAGAAGGATAAGGCTAGCAAAGCTCGACTGGTTGAAGTAAGTTTTGACTCTCAAAAAGTGATGGATTAAGTTTATGTTATTACTTTTGTTGGATCTATAACTTTTTTTTGTTTTGTTTTGTTTTGTTTAGGTCCGGAAAGAACTTGATGATTTAAGGGACAAGCTTCTGCCATTGATGATGAAATGTCGAAAGGAGAAAGAAAAGGTTGATGAGATTTGAAGATTGAAGCAGAAGAGAGAAGAACTCATATTTGCTTTACAGGAGGCTGAAAGGAGATATGATCTGGCAAGAGCTGCTGATTTGAGATATGGGGCGATTCAGGAAGTGGAATCTGCACTAGCCCAGATCGAAGGCACAGCAGATGAGAACATAATGTTAACCGAAACAGTTGGACCGGAACACATTGCTGAGGTTGTAAGCCGCTGGACTGGCATTCCCGTCACGAGGCTTGGACAGAATGAGAAGGAGAGGTTGATTGTGCTTGCAGAGAGGTTGCATCAAAGAGTGGTGGGACAAAACCAGGCCGTTGATGCTGTTGCAGAAGCTGTTTTGAGGTCGAGAGCTGGATTAGGAAGGCCACAACAACCAACTGGCTCATTCCTTTTCTTGGGTCCAACTGGTGTTGGCAAGACGGAGCTTGCTAAGTCACTAGCGGAACAACTCTTTGATGATGAGAATCTGCTGATCAAGATCGATATGTCCGAGTACATGGAGGAACATTCAGTGGCTCGACTTATTGGGGCACCACCTGGGTATCTTGGCCACGAGGAAGGAGGGCAGCTTACAGAGGCAGTGAGGAGGAGGCCTTACAGTGTTGTACTCTTTGATGAAGTTGAGAAAGCACACCTCTGTTTTCAACACACTACTTCAAGTCTTGGATGATGGTCGGTTAACTGATGGCCAGGGCCGCACTGTTGACTTCAGAAATACTGTGATCATCATGACATCAAACCTTGGAGCAGAACATCTTTCAGGACTTAGTGGGAACTGTACAATGCAAGTTGCTCGCAATCGAGTCATGCAAGAGGTAGTTAAATGACCTATTTCTGGCACCATGTACTCTTGTCATATAATGTTGTTGAAGCAGTAGTATTAACATAATGATTTTGATTGTTTGACAGGTAAGGCGACATTTTAGACCAGAGTTGCTCAACAGGCTCGATGAGATCGTCGTTTTCGACCCTCTATCACATGACCAATTGAGGAAAGTTGCTAGATTGCAAATGAAGGATGTTGCAAGCCGCCTTGCTGAAAGGGGTATTGCATTGGCTGTAGAAGATTCAGCATTGGACTGTATTCTTGCTGAGAGTTATGATCCAGTAAGTATTAACATTTATATCTTATACATATTCAGATATCATTGAGGGTATGGTTGAATAGTTACATTGTCTCTCTTTTTAACTTTTGATATAGGTTTATGGTGCAGGACCTATTAGGAGATGGCTTGAGAAGAAAGTTGTGACCGAGCTATCAAGGATGCTTGTGAAGGAAGAAATCAATGAGAACTCGACAGTTTACATCGATCTCCGAATGGAAGTGAGTTAGTGTATCGGGTTGAGAAGAATGGAGGGTTTGTCAATGCAGAGACTGGGCAAAAAGCGGAACCGGAACAAGAAGAAGTGATGCTGCACAAGCAGTGAAGAAGATGAAGATCGAGGAGATAAATGATGAAGATGAAATGGACTCATGAACCAATTTATTTGCTTTTTAGTACAAAAAGTCATGTTGAATATTTTGAATAGTGGAAGGTTGGAGCGAGCCCTATTGTGATTGTAAGTAATTTCATAGGGCATTTGTTAAAATGAAAATTGTATATACAATGAATAATCGAGGTGGTTTATTTTGAAAAATGATTTTGTTGTTATTACAAGTGATAGGGACTATGAGTGCGTTTCTTTGGATTGGGTTGAAAGTGGGTAAATGCTTTTATTGATTCAAGCTATGTTGATGTTTGCAGATCCTCTTAAATGAAATAAAGTAAAAGAAAAAAAATTAAAAGAATTTATTTGAAGTAATAAGAGATTTTTTTATCTATTTATTATTATCTAATTTTTTCATTAAATAGAATTAGCATTTATCTTTTATGATGAATTATCAAATATTTTAAAAATTAAATAACAAAAATATTAAATTTTAGTTGATTTAATTGTTTTAATGAGTTAAAAAACTTAAAAATTTGATGACTATTTTATTTAATGAAAGGAGTTTATAGCAATATGGAATATGTGGACAAAATAAGTACCTGTGATACATACAGGTATATATACTAGAATTAGTGAAAATAATAATTTTAAAAATAATGTCAATCGTTAGTAATAATTTTGAAAGAAAAAAGAATACCTTTAAAAATAACATAAAAATTATTATAGATAAAATTAACGATACAGGTATATATATGCGAATGGGAGAATTTCAATTTTATAGATAAAAGAAAAAAGATATTTTAGTGGATTAGTTTTTAAAAGAGTGGATTGTTTTAAAATTAAATGACATTTATTTTTATTTGCTAAATGTGTTATAATCAAATTTTGATCTTTTTATTTATTATAATTTCACCACTAAAGATTATTTAGTTAAGACTGCCATAGTCACATTTAGTGCGAAGGTCATTTTATGGCTTCATCAAGAGGTTAGTTCCTATTTTGAGAGTGCTTTGAGTGCTTTGCCTAAACATCACTGTTATACTAGATGGATTTATACAAAAATATACGAGAAAGAGTTACTAACACCTAATAACACCTGTCAATGTCAATCTATTGCATTTCCAAACGTAACAAACGACTAAAGGTTAATTTAGCATTACTTTTAAAAAAAAATTTTAAGACAAAAATTACTTTTGAGATAAAAGTATTGCTAAATAAAATTATTTTTTTAGAGAAAAATACTTTTCAAACCTCAAAAATTGGCCTCAAACTGTTTTTAATAAAAACAAAAAAATTTAACTTCTCCCAAAAATACTTCTTAGAAACAATGCTAAACTAACCCTTTGTCTCTTTAAATTGACTCCAACTATACTCTCAACTGATATCCGCCAATTTACCCCTCATACTAATGGAGTGGAGACCTTAATGGCTAAGATTTATGTTAGGCCACCTTCCCTTTATAAATATCTTTTTTCAGCACCAAGGCAAAAAGAGATAAAATTTCACATTGCCTATATAGCAAACACTTTATTCAAACACAACCTCAACCCCTCTAAACCAACATTTTTAGTGGTTTTTTACATTATCTACGTTGTGAACAACCCCTTTTTAATAGCTCTCCACGTCCCCTATAATCAGAACTGCCACCGTTGTACTATTATACATCTGTTATAACAATTGATGTCATCTATAGGAAGCAAACAAAAAATTATTTCTTTACCTTCTAAAGCTATCATCATTATGAGCAAGAACAGAAGATGCCTCTCATGACTAGCATTATAATGCTATATCTAGATGTTGGGATCAAAATGATGTGGTAGAGGCTCACCATTCCTCTTATTTGTAATTTCATAAATGAAGCAACAAACACTTATTTATTTTCTTCTAACCCCCTGGTAAACCATCGTGAAGAGAAATATTGTTTGACATGTAAGGATAAAAAAGGATTCTCGACCTACTATCTAACAATATTGAAAGTTACAAGCTCGCAAAGTTTCTTTGAGCTAAACTCCATGGGTATTTCCAAGAAGAGGCATAAAGGAATTGAGAATGTTGGAACCTTTGATTGTTCCATTGTGTGTTAGAACAAGTTGTGGAACCTGACTATCTCTTGATGTCTCATGGATTGTTTGAACCGATGTTAGAACAGTTGCATGTTTTAATCAAAGTTCTTTTAGGTTGGCATTAGTGACATTAAAGGACCATGTTTTCATGCCCAAACCAGCTGAGACATGAAAGTTGCTTGAAGCCCATGTTTGATTAGGTCAAGGTTTCTTGTGATAAAACATTGTTTGTATTGCTTGTCACTTTTCATGCTCGAACAACAGTTACAACATTAATATAAAAACATAAAAATTACAAGAAAAATACTTAAATACTTACCAAATTGAAGGACCAAAGGTTGAAAAGCATAAATCCTATTCTTTCATCTTAGTTTCGGGTGGAGAAGAGAATAAAAAGACGAACATTGTTTTGTTTCTTTTAAATTTGGTCTTATATAGTTGTTTAATGTTAAATAATTAAAAATTAACTTAATTAATCTTTGTTTAATTAACAAAAATTACAAGTAACCAATTTGGTGGATTCCAACTAATATCTTTGGCACATTTAGAAAGGTCCAATTGCATAATTGGTACTTAAGTAAATAAAAAATTTATCGCGATTAACTTTTATCACTTTTACAATTTAGTCATTGTACCTTAATTAACCATCTAATTAACAAAACTAAGAGACCAAAATTTAATTAACCTTAATACTAACCTTGTAACATTTATGGACTCGAACATCGAATTGGAATTCCAAAACCACTATTTCGACATTATTGAAAAATGAATTATTACAATTTTTTTAAATTTCTTTTAGATTTGAGTTAAAACATTAATATAAAATTGTTATAAGTTTTGAGGTCAACTTTATAAAATAAGTTCACTATCCATTTTATATATTCAATTATATAATTAATTAAAAGGTTTTTTAAATATTTTCCATATATTATTCAATTACACAAAACCCTACTCCATTATATAAATTAATATAACTTTTGACTGTTTCGTATAATTATATAAAGTATTAACGAATTATACATAATATTGTGTAATTATATAAAATGTTATTTCTCTTTTTGTTTTTCTTCTTCTCATTCATTCCATGTACCTTTTTTCTTTTTAGTTTGCCAATCTATTTTGTGGGTATCCTTGTTGTCTTCATAAGTTGTGATGGACAGATGTCGGTGCTTGTCATTGTTAAAACTCCATCGACTACTGGCAATTTCTCTTGGAAAGTGAGTGGCTATTCATTGGCTTCTTAATCCATTTATGTTTTGAGAGTATTTCAAAATAATAAATGGTTTCACAAGTCGATTTGGACCAGTGTTGTTTTAAATTTTATATTTTTTTATTTGTTTTTCCATTGTTTAATAAGTCTTCACTTTTAGAAGTTTTTGTTTGCTTTTTTAGCACGTTATTTAGTCTTGCTTATGCATGTAGTCTTGCTTTTTCAAGGTATTTAAGAGTTGGTTTTGCCACCTTCCTCTTTAGTTTGGTGGATGCTTGATTCTTATGCCAATTTTTGCTTACCGCTTTAAACCATTCAGGGTTAATTTCCTTATCGTATTAAATGCTTGCAATTACTCTAGATATGTCGTGCTTGAGTTGTGACAGAGCCAATTGTCAATGTGTTATAATGTTCTATTGATGTTAAGGCTGAAGCCTTTGTTGTGTTAGTTGAGCTTGTCCTTCACCGCCTACAATGGGTGTTTGTTATCCTCCCAAATTGTATGGTCTCATTCATTGAATGAATTAATGAATTTTCCTTTAAAAAAAGTTAATGAATACCACCACAATCCAAACATGTTTAAATTCAGACAATAAAACATGTGAGAACATTTAGGCAAAAGTACCATGGAGTTCTTGTACTACGAGTTAAATTGCATTTTGCCCCTTTTTTCAAAAAAAATGAACAAATTAGTCATTGTACATTAGATCAAAAAGCAAATTGATCTTTTCTATTAAAAATGTTGTTGAGTAATATTTTCTCGTATCTTATTAAGGGAAACACATGGGGTATTTATACATGTTCTTACTGCTACTATTATAGCTCATAATAGGGCCCACTATTTTGTCTTGGCCTTTGGGTCGATGGTACTGACATTCCCTGTCCCTAGTACTGACATTCTCTGGGTTTCTTTTGGCTTATTGGACGCTTGCCTACGAAGCACGTGGTCCTTTCTGATCTTGGGACTAACTCCCCTAGCAAACCTCACACCTGCTAGTCATGAGCGGGGATCCCTTGGAGGGCTCACAATCCCTTTTGCGGGTATAACTCGTGACCTCATCTCTACAAGACTTAAGCAAGCTCTCCTCTTGTGACCTCATTCTTGTGAGGCTTACTCGAGCTCTCTTTGCAGGCTTCTTGCGTAAGTTATCTTTGCAAACATCTAGTATCCCGCGAGGTCCTCAGTTGACTATACTTGTAGGCGAACATTCTTCTTTCGAGTTGGGTTCATCCGAGTCAGAGATCTAGATCTTATCGGTCACTTAGGCTGTCGGTTCCCAAATCCTAACAATCCAATCCTCCCTTAGTAGGCATAAGGGACGTTATAAAGTGGCGGGCCTTAGGTCCATCTCAAACGAAGCTTGCTAGGCACGCCGTGGGGCCATAGTGTATGACAATTGCTTTACCACGCGTGAATCCAGACATTGGGTGTGCACATCTGGCCGTTGAGATATGAATAATTTTTCTTTGATCGTATCTAGGTCGTTGGTCTTTTTTTGGGTTATCCGAGCGGTTTAAGGAATTTCCCTTTAAAAGGGGATAGTTGGGGTTATAGGTTTCTTTATTGTTTGGCTTTTCTGCAAATCAGAATCGAGGTAAATCTCACAAATTTTTCTACTTCTTAACTCCAATATCTATTTTATTTATTCTTTTATTCGAAATATAGTGAAAATAAAATAAGCTCACAGCCAGATTGTCTCAGCTAGTCCAACTCTAGTCATTGTGACTGAAAAGCCCTATACTTGTACCACCATGTCGAAGGAGATGAAGCGGACTCTGGCCGTGTGGGGAATCCAGCTTCCTCACTTCACTTATGAGTTTTCCATTCCTTCGGGGTTGCACCACGTGTGTGAGGCAACGGAGGATAGCTTCCTTCTTTTGTTTCATGTCTTGAAGGCAGGCTTCTACCTCCCTCTACATCTTTTTTTTTTCTGTAGCCTCTTCAATGACTACCGTATTGCTCTTGACCAACTTTCTGGGTTCTCTTGGTGGCTTGCCATGGTGTACTTTCTTGACAGCTTCTAGGGCAGCAAGGTCTCTATGCTTTCTGTCTTCCAACATTTGTTCAGCTGAAAGGGACTGACGTAGGGGAATCCGTGGGGTTCTACTATTTTTTCCTCCGTCAAAAGGTACGAACAATTATCAGAAATCAGTGCAAGAATCTTTACTTGAAACGAGGGAAGTATATCCAAGTTCGCAGCATACTCGATGAAGGCTTTGGGTCCCAACTAGGTGGTCCTCTCCTAGCAAAGATATACACGCCTTTCAAAAAAGTCTCGCCTTCAATGAGGCTGTCGCACAATTTCAAAGGTTACGCGTTGGTCACGTATTGGCTTTGGAAGAGGTTCTGACTATAATGAATGTCTTCAGATTTTGTCTGAAGGATCTCAGCCCAAATGTTTAGAGGGTTGGTGACAACTAGGAGGTTGCACAGGTAGTTGATGGGTGACCGGTGAGGAGCATTTAACCTCACGACTCCTTCAACTAGTTGGGGATAATACTAACGGGGTGCTTGGAGGAGCCTGTAAACTTCTTCTACCATTACTGCGGGATGACTCTCTGTCCCTTTGCCTTTCCAAAGTTCGAGCAAGAGAATATGTTTGGAGGAGGTATTCACTTATTAATTACTTCTACTGATCCTAAGGTTGTTGGTGGTGCAAGGGGCAACTAGGGCAGCAGAGGTAGTTCAAGAGATAGTGACAGCATCTTATCCAAGCTCAACAAAGCCATGAATATTGATACTTTAATAAACAGTGGTCACAAGAGGCGCAGGACTTTTTCTGGGGCCGTACACATTAACCTTTCTAGTGATGAAGAAAAAAATGGTTCTCAACTAGAGCACCGTCGAAAAAGAAGGGTTGATTGCGGAGGCCCTGTTTCTGTAGTCACCCCCATCATTTCTTACCCTTTGGTGAGCTTGCCAACCATTGCCCAGGCAAGCTCACCCATTACCATCAACGATGACATCCTCTCCTGCTCGTGAAAACTCTCCGGTGGCTCCTGTAGTCGAAAGGGTGCCTGTTGAGGCTGTGGAGGACTTCTCATCATCTCTACGCCACCTATTGTTTGAGGTTGGTGCTCTTGGATTGAGGTTTACGGAGGCTCGTGATAAGGAGCTCGCTGATACTCGAGCTGAGCTAGAGAGGTTACACGAGTTGTACAACAAGGTGAGGAAAGAAAATGAGATAATAAATTAACAACAGGGGGTCTTCACTGAGCGTCTAGCGATGATGAAGACGAAAGCGGAGGAGTGTGGAGTTGAGTTCGCTACAAAAAAAGAGAGGCGTATAATTGGGGAGGCGGAGTTAAAAAAGGTCACTGTGAGGCACTCCATCGAGCTGAAAATGATTATTAAGGAGTGCCAAGAGCAGGTGGATAGTATCCTCCAGAAGTAGGAGGAGTCCTTGACAACTTTCAAGTAGTAGACTTCCCACAACATCTTGGGCTCCCTTCAAAAGTTCAAGAAGAACTTGCTTCTTCATATTCAAGTTACCTGCAGCCCCTTTAATGTTCATAAGGTGGATTTTGATACGCTCGTGGATGTGGATATGAACAACTTAGGTTTTGATATCTTCAATCCCTCTGGTTTTATTTAGGATTCCTTTGCATATACTTGGAAAGGGAGTTTTTGTGGAGGAGGGGGAGGGCTTTGGTATTACAGACCTGGTTCCATTTGCTGTTGGTGATGCTGTGACTTTAGTTTTTTTGGTAACTGGAGATGTTACCATTGCTTCCCTAACTGTTGAGGATGTTGATCTTGCTAATCAGATCAGGGTGGGGGTGATGATGTATTTGAATAATGGTCTTGTACTCCTCTTTTTTAAATAAATAAAAGTAGTTTTGATTTTTGGTTGGTTTCTTTATGTTGTGTTTTCTTTTGTTCTGTGAGCTATTTCATATTTGAAAATTTTTACCTGTGAATCTTAGTTATAGCTAGGAGCTTTGCTCTTGCTATCTCTGTTGAAGGTCGCGGCTCTTCGCTTGCGAACTTTGATTTTACAGCTAAGAGAGCTTTGCTCTCGCTAATTGTATTGGAGGTCGTGGCTCTTCACCTGTAAACCTTGATTTTATAGCTGGGAGCTTTACTCTCGCTAACTGTGTTAGAGGTCGCGACTCTTCGCCTGCGAACCTTGATTTTACAATTGGGAGCTTTGCTCTCGCTAACTATGTTGGAGGTCATAACTCTTTGCCTGCGAACCTTGATTTTACAACTGGGAGCTGTGCTTTGTGTTGGAGGTCGTGGCTCTTCGCCTGCGAATCTTGATTTTACAATTGGGAGCTTTACTCTTGCTAATTGTGTTGGAGGTCGTGGCTCTTCACTTGCGAACCTTGATTTTATAGCTGGAAGCTTTACTCTTACTAACTGTGTTGTAGGTTGCAACTCTTCCCCTACGAACCTTGATTTTATAAACGATAGTTTCGTTGGGAAGGGATTTTATTCATAAGATGGGTATTCATACATAGTACTTTTTTAAGTTTCGGGCATTACAGGTCCATAGTATTATCGCACCTTCTATTCTTGCCAACTTATACACTCTATAGCTTATCTTTTTTACCATCTTGTATGGTTCCTCTTAGCTCGGGGCCATCTTCCAGTGTTGGTAAGCGGGTAAGCTGGCTCAGTGTTTCCCAACATAATGTCCTATACTTGAAACTACTTTCCTCTAATCTTAGAGTTATAGTAGTGAGCTACCTATTACGCACGGGTCACATTTTTTATCTCAGTCGTTTCTCTGAGTTCATCAATTAAGTCTAGGTTGAGTCTCAAGGCCTCATAGTTAGCTTATTCATTGAAGTATTGCGTTCTGTGCGATCTTAGACCTATCTTTGCTGGGATGATGACTTCTGTTCCATAGACGAGTAAGAAGGTTATTTACCCGTTGTTGTGTGGGGCGTGGTTCGTAATGCCCACAAGATTCCTAGTAGCTTTTCCAACCAAACCCTTTCAATTCACCCACTTTCTTTTTGAGTACGGTCAGAATTTTCTTCTTTATAGCCTCCACTTAGCCATTGGTTTGTAGGGTTTTCACTGAGTTTTGAGCCAATAATATTTAAAGGTTTGTGCAAAATTTCATGAACTTCCCTTGGAATTGTGTGCCCTTTTTTGTGATGACAATGCGAGGTATCCCAAACCCGCAGACAATCGACTTCCACATAAATGACTCTACCTGCCTCTCTGTTTTGGTTACCAGAACTTTTTCCTCGATCCACTTGGTGAAGTAGTAAACAACTACTTTAATGAACTTTTTCTGTACTGTGGCTATGGGAAATAGTCCAAGAATGTCGACCCCCACGTTGCAAAAGGCCAAGGCCTTGTTATGACATGGAGGGGGTCTGTTGGTTGTCGCTGTATTCTAGCATTTCTTTGGCAAGGGTCACACTTGTGGGCCATGTGTTAGACATCTTCGTAGATAGTAGGCCAATAATATCCCTATCTAAGTATTTTCTATGCTTGTAATCTGCCTCTCAGATGATCACCACAAATGCCCTCATGGATTTCTCTCATAATATATTCAACTTTTGAAGGAGAGAGGCACTGTAGTAGTGGGTGTGGAAACCTTTTCTATATAGCACACCCTCTAGGAGGGTGTAAAGTAATGTCTTACGTTGTTATTTTGTGAGCTCTTTTCGGTCTTAGTTTTCCTCTTTGCCTTGCAGCATACGGATTATAAGGGTCATCCATGTTTCTTCCTAGATTGTAGAGAGCACTTAGGGAACGTCGTAGCTCGACGCTTTCTTATATTTGAGTAGGATTTTCCTCTTTGCTCAATGGTGATGGAGTATGCTAACTTTGACAGAGCATCTGCGTGCGTGTTGTCGTTCATTGGGAGCTGTCTGACCTCAGCTTTGTTAAATCCCGTCAATAATTGAATTATCGTTGTATGATATCGTTTTAGTGTTGGTTATTTAAACTTGTACTCACCATGTATTAGCTTCGTCATGAGCTGGGATTCGGTGTGTATGGTCAAGTTCCTAGCACCTAACTAGCACCCTAGTTGTAGTCTAGATATCAACATTTCGTATTCAACGATGTTGTTCGATGTTTGGAATCCAAATGACAGTTTATATTACCATTCGTTGCCCTCTGGGTCTATCACAAATGCACCTGCCCAAGATCCCGTTTTGGCTGCGGAGCCGTCAACTTAAACCATCTAATCTTTTGGTTTATCTATTGTGCGCACAATTTATAGAGGTGTGTTTACTATTGGTAGTGTCCAACAATGAAAATGAGTTTTAGTAAAAAATGAAAAGTTAGTATTGTTTCTCCTCAAAGTATGAGAATCGTTAGAGTGGTAACTTTCATCCTATAATATGCCATCATTAAATTGCTAATTTTCGTTAGTATACTCATATTACATTATATCCGTGAGGTATTTCACTATTCGATTCAAATTACACTCTATGTTACCTGTTGTGTCTTCACTTCTTTCGAACGAGCATTTTACCATGAAATCTACCAACATTTGCCCCTTTATTGCCGTTTGCAAGGTAAAATCCATCATGAATTTTGCAAGTTTGATGTTCTATTTTGTTATCTTCTCCGGGTTTTTGCCTTAGCGAACACTTCCTTCATTGGTTGGTCAGTGACCACAATGATTGGGTAGGCCTGGAAATATGGTAGTAGCTTACGACCTACAATGATTAGAGCATAGATGCATTTTTCTATTTTGTGTACCTGAGCTCGCCATGCTGAAGGACCTTGCTGACATAGTATACTGGAAATTGGATGGTGCCTTCAGATTTGACTAAAATGGCTGCGATTGTTTCCTCTGAGGCTGCTAAGTACATGTTCAGCTTTACTCCCGTTTGAGGTGACTTTAGCAATAGTGAAGAAGTAATGTACTCTTTTATTTGTTCGAATGTGGTTGGGCACTTTTCGATTCACGAGAAGGGTTTCCTCAGAACTCTGAAAAATGATAAGCACTTGTTCGCCATTCTGGAGATAAACCTGTTCAACGCTACCACCCTGCCCGTGAGGTACTAAATTTTTTTAATAGTTTGTGGTGGGGGTATCTTCACAATAGCTTGAATTTTTTCTGGGTTCACCTCTATTCCCCTCTTTAAGATCATGAAACCCAAGAACTTACCGGCTCGCACACCGAAGGCACATTTTTTCTGGGTTAAACTTCATGCTGTGGGCCCTCAATGTCACAAATGTTTCTAATAGGTTCCGCACATGTTTCTCCATGGACTCACTTTTTACAAGCATATCATCTACGTATTGTAACACCCCTAACCTGGATCTATTGCCAGAACAGGGTTACAGAGCATTACCGAAGTTTACAGAACAAATAGACAGAAATTTCAAACATTTCATATCATATAACATTTATGTCAAAAACCAATAAAAATCATACATATTGTCCCTTATACGAGCTATCGAGGCCCAAATTATGCATCAGAAATAAACCAGGACTAAATTGGAAACTCAAAATTTTTCGAAACATTTAATATTTTTGACACACAAGGGTCACAGGGCCGTGTGAACAGTTCGTATGACTCACACGATTAAGAGACATGCCCCGTGTAACTCATTAACTTGCATTCGTTTAAAAGATACAAGGGATCCTTTAAGAGACATGCGCGGTATAAAGTTAATTATACATATGAATATATTGAATACATGAACACACATGTTATAATCTGTCTGCCCGTATGGAAGAAAATAGGCTATTTTATAAACCATTTTCTCACCTAACAAGGCATGTATCTACAGCTATCATATACATGTAAACAAGCCATATTATAGAATCCAAAACAAGTAAAAATCAAGCATTAAATATATAATATCTTCACATACAACCATCATTCCTTCAGGCACCTCAAATGACAGATTATAACATGTGTGTTCATGTATTCAATATATTCATATGTATAACTAACTTATATGCATAATTGTACCCAAGGTTTACCAAGCTAATTTGCATTATTTCAAACCAAGTCACTTACCTACCAAAACATACCAAAACACATGTATATAAATGCACATTTAGCTAACATTTTACCTTTCACTATACAACCATAAACCAACCCACACATTAACCATATAAGGCAAATATGCACAAACCAAAATGTGCCAAAACACAAGCCAAATAAGTGACTAATATTAACAAAACTCATATAGGCCAACATTAACCAGAATACTTATACATGCCATTATAACCAAAATCAAAATATCTAAAAATACCGATAGAACCAATGGATAGTGTGATATAACTCCGACAAAATTTTCAACCCGATCGAGCTTTCAATAATTTGAAAAGTAAAAGAAAACAACTACATAAGCAACGGATGCTTAGTAAGCTTTTATAGACTTTAATCATATAAATTCATTTCAAATATAAAATTTATACATATAAAAAATAATCCAATATTGATACCACAATACTCATGAAGCTACATTCATTAATTCACAAGGTGAATAAATTCACAGTATCACTTATACATATTATCCCAAGCTTAGTAGGATTTTATATAACTTTAACTCTTTCAAATTTCTTTATTTTCATTTGCATTTCTTTACTTTCTACACTTATTCCATATGCCTGATACACAAGTCATAATTATATCATTCAATCATGGTCACAAGCTAGTCATTTAACCAAAACCTTTTTCGAATTAATTACATGATAAGTCATTTCATAAGAAATTGCATAATTTAAAGCTTACCACTCTTTCATGAGCACTAGCATATTTTCACTTAAATACTTACCATTTCAATGCATCATATAAATAAACATATTACTATTCAACCAATAGCTTGGCATTTGCCTAAGCATCAAGCAACAACACTGGTTAGCGTACTTGCACATATTACATATAAATTCAACATTGATAAACTTATTTTCTTGACATGTCACACTTCAGTTTATTACTCGTCACAACATACATAATTTCATTGTATCAACATATCAAGGATAATAACATATTTACATGTCATGATACATATCATTCTCTTATCGTTTCTTTATAAACATATATCATTCATTTCATTATATCAATATTTTATGTACCATCATTTTCATGAATTTCGTGTATATTTATTCCAAGAATAGTTCATAATCATGATTATACATAATTATCGACAAGTTTCATAGACATGTATTTTTCATGTCATATTTCAATATATCAAGTAAATATCATTTCCATGTATTTCGATATATACCAGTAATAATTCATTTCAAACTCATGTTATCAAATATCATAACTTTACCCGTTGAATCACTTCAATATGATGGATACACTTATTTCAGATTAATACTAAAAATAACCATAAGTCTTTCAATATTAATTTCATATGTCACTTACCAAGTCTTTCCTAATCGTAGAACGGCTTACGGATATAAGTACATCATTTTCAAAAGCACAAAGGCTGAACTGAAGCTTATGAGAGTTAAACGGAAATCCATAAGGGTTGAACGGAAGCATGTAAGAGCTGAATGAAAACCCATAAGGGTAAACATAAGTTCAAAAATGCTGAACAGAAACCCATTAGGGTTAAACTAAAACTCATATGAGTTAAACAGAAGCTCGTGAGAGCTAAACAAAAAGTAAACACAAAAGTTTGCAGCAAATGCTGAACCTCAATTTACTTGGGTAATTTACCGTCAATTCATGTAATAGCCCGATTTAGACCCTAGTCAGAATAGTAGTTTTGAGACCATAAATCTGAGGTCAAAAAATATTTTAATATTATTTTTAATGTTTACAGTATGTGATTAAGCATATGTGAAAATTCTATGTGAAAATTTTATCGTTTGTGTGTCGATTTGTGAAAAAGGATTTAATCGCATAAAATGCAAAAACTGTGTGCTAGTTGTTAAAGTGTTTAATTACCGTGTCTTATTAAATAAAAGGTCCTTATGTTGACATTAGACCATTGATAGTGGATTTTGACATAAATGGCCATTAAATGAATGAATATATAATGTTTAAAGTAAGGGACAAAATGGTAAAATTATAATTAAGTTAATATTAATAAAACAAACATGAATTAGTGGCATTAGTGTTCATCTTCCACTGAAATTGAGAAAAAAAATAAGGGTTTGAAGCTTCCATGATTTCGACAGATTCATAGCTCAATTAAGGTATGTTTTGAGCTCGATTTTTAGTGATTTTTACATTTTTGTGATCGTTGTTTCGTGTTTTAGCTAGCCCATGCCCTAATTTAAGAATTTGTTGGTGATTTTATAAGATTCCATTGATGAATGTTTGAGCTTTGTAATAGTTGATGATGAATAATGAATAATTGTTGATAGATTTTAATGTTTTGTAAAGTGATTTTTGATAAAAATGTAAAAAATGGGCTAAATTGTGAAAATTAGAAATTGAAGGACTAAAATATTAAATAAATGAAATATGTGGACTTGAATGAACATGAGAAAGATTCGTTCTAATCATGGTATAATGAAATTATGAGTATTTTGTGATTTTATGAAATATAGACCAAAATGTCAAAATGTGAAAATGTGAGGGCTATTTTGTAAAATGCTCAAAATAAGTGTTTTTGGATTAAATTGAATGATTTGGTGAATAAATGAGCTAAATTTGAATATGTATAGATCAAGAAAAGAGAGATTCGGATCGAGATCGAGGCAAGAATAAAGTGCTCGATTGATCAACTTATATCGTTGTTTATACGTCCGAGGTAAGTTCATGTATAATACGAATTGTTAAATTGATGTTTATATATTATGCAATGAATGGAAATGTGGTTGTTGAGTTAGTATTGTAAATGATGGGTTTGAAGAGATGTGGCACTAAGTGTGCGTAAATAGGATCGATACAGTGGTGAATAGCACTATGTGTTTGAAATAAAGAAAGAGTTGACTATATTAATTGGCACTGTGTGTGCGATACTGAGTAAATTGAATGGTTAAAGAAGATCAAACGAATTGTGGTATTGAGCGTTGAGTAGCAAAAGTGATCGTTAATTAAATGATGATACAGCTATAACGGAACCTATGTGGTTGATGATATTGTATATGGGATAAATGGATGATCATGTGGGTATTGACTATGGATGAGATTGTGGATTATTGTGAATTACACCATGTGTTATATTACAAACTTACTAAGCTTAAAAACTTTACGTGTGAAGTCTTTCTCTGTTTTACAGTGTTATTAAAGCTAGCTCGGATCCAGGGATCGTCAACGACTAAATCACACTATCGGCCATCTATTTTGTTACTTTTGGAAATTGTATATTTGGTATATGGCATGTATAGGCTAGTGATTATGGTATGTTTTGAGATGTATAGATCTTGCCATGTGATATGGCTTGATAGTTTAATGATTTTGGTATATGTTTTGGATATGTGAAAAGTATGGTTAATATGTGTATGTGTGTTTTATGTGAATGATCATTATGGTATAAATTATTGAAATGGAAATGGTATGTTACATGCTTAAATTTGGTAAGGATTAAATGATGAATGGATTATATGATTTTGATGTGAAGTTGATACTTTGGATTGGTATGTTGAGTTGAATTTGTTTAGGGAAATGAATGATGATGTTAAGAGGTTAAATTGTGTATGTTTTGGATGTATTTCAAGTATGAATTTAGAATGGTTTGATGCTTGTAGGTGTGACCCAAAATTTGGGTGGCAAATTGGCCTTGCAAATGGCCTATATTTGCCCACACGGTTGAGCACACGGGCGTGTGGCTTGACCATGTCTCTTAAGTTTATAATTTGAAACAAGTCAGACTCGTACACGGGCCAGACACACGGGTGTATGATAGGCCTTGTGAATTAAGATAGTGTTTCCCATGGGTCAAGCACACGGGCGTGTCTTCGATCGTGTGGACAAATTAGTATGTGTGCCCTGTTTTGCCACGGCTTAGACACACGGGTGTGTCTGATGCCGTGTGAGGCACACGGCATGCCCACACGGGCGTGTGACCTCTGAAACTTTGAAGAATGTTTGATTTTTGAAAAATTTTGTATGCGATCGGTTTAGTCCTGACCCCTTCGCAATGCATGTTTAAGGTCTTGTAGACCTTTTAAAGGGACTGTATATATTTTTACTCTGATATGATGAAGATAAATTTATGTTTGAGAAATAATCATAAAAGTTTCGATATGACCGATAATGCTTCTTACCCCTATTTCGACGATGGTTATGGGTTAGGGGTGTTACATTTTATTGGTATCAGAGCTACGATTTGGTCGATTCTAGGACTAACATAACTTGTGAGAGTCTAGCTATACATGCCATATATATATACATGTGATAATGTGATGATTCTTGATAGTTAAAAATGTGTTTTTATATAGTAAATAGATCTCGATCGAGCAGTAGCTGATGATATCGAAAGTAATACGCCTGCTCCTACTCAAGGGACAGCGCCTGCTGAATCTAGGCCGATTGATAGTAGCCATGAGGGAGAGGTAAAATAAGCCTTCTTCCAAATGATGAGTGAGTGGTTTACGGAGTTCGTTCGAACGAATCCGGCTGCTCAACAACCTTCACCCCCACAAGTTCCTGTAGTGCCACAAGTTGCAAATCCGATCTGATTGAGTAAACCTCTAGTGGATAAAATTTGAAAGTACGAGGCTGAAGAGTTTAGGGTTACAGTTGATGATGATGCCGAGTGAGCTGAATTCTGGCTTGAGAATACCATTAGAGTGTTTGATGAATTATCATGTACTCTTGATGAATGCCTTAAATGTGCTATTTCATTGTTGAGAGATACGACATATCATTGGTGGAAAACATTGATATCTGTGGTTCCGAGAGAAAGAATCACCTGGGATTTTGTAACATCCCAAAATTGGGCCTAGTAGGATTGGGCCTAATGGGCCTTAGGCGTAGGAATGTTTAAAATTTTGAGAACAAGAGAATGGCTTTATTACAAATTGGACTTGTTGGTTAAGTGAATTTGAAGTTTATGGGGTTTCTATGAAGTTTCGGGTTTAATTGGGCCTTAGGAAAAATTTGGTATTTTAGCACTTTAAGGAGAGATGGTAAGTAACTTCAATGCTTATTGAAATAAATGAATAAATGGTTAGCACAAGTGAGCAATTAGTAAAGAGGTTATGACATTAAGTGAAGTACCTTGAGGGAAGAGGTTCAAATCCCTTTGTGTGCAATGTTTGGCTAATATTTTTGCACTCTTTCCTTAAGTATCGGCCAATGACTATTTATGGCAAGGGTGGACTTCATTATTTTTGGTAAGGTGGCTATAGGAATAAGGTAAGGTTGAAGTTGGGGAAAGGAATCAAGAGAAATAGGTAACTAAGGGGGACAAGAGGCTTATTTTGTGGATGGTGTTTTGGAAAGCTTGGGTGGCCAAACTCTTATCCTAAGGGGGGATGCATGTGGACGGTTTTGAGGTTTTACCTTGGCATTTGGTAAGGTCTTGGTTTTGTTTTGGCAAAATTTCCCTTTGACAACTTTGTGTCATCTCTCCCATTTTGCAACTCTCCTTGCCGAAACATATTAGCACAATAGTGCATTTTCTCTTCTCTTGAATTGGTCACATATTCATCTTTTGTCTAATCTCTTTGATAGTCGAATATCATTGTTCATTCTCCTCCATAGCCGAAACCTTTCTATCGTTCTTTCTTTCTCATTTCTTAAGCAATCGATAAGTATTCTTTCCAATGTTTTATTTTCTCCTCTTATGACCGAATCCATACTTTGGTTTTTGGATGGTCATTTTGACCTAGACCATCGCCTTACTTTCTCTCATACGAGATCATTTTCTTCTTCGTAGTGATATAGAGGGAGGCCGAATACCACAACATCGCCTAATCATCTCTAGTCATAGGACGATCGTGAGAAATGAGATTATAATCGATTAAGGTAAGGAAGATCTTTCATAGTCCATTCGATATCTCCACTTGGTTTTTGAGTTAATCGGATTGAAGGTTGGCTAATTGATATTGTTGGTAGGATCGATTTTTGGTGCATCGAGGGAGATTACAGTCGTGGTGTTGAAATCGATAGAAAGCACAACTCGTAATCAAGGTGTGTAATCCCGTACCTTTCCAAATATATGTTTGAAATGGTGAGTAAATCTCACATCTCTCTAAAATTTTACATGAAATATTCTGTGATTCAGTAGAAACACCGAAGAAAATCGATAACCGGCATCTGTGATCACTCGGACATGCGAATGCTCCTAGTGGTAATCATGTTTTGTAATAAAACAGTTTGGTCAGAAACAGTGACGTGTAATTGAAAAATCACGAAAAATTGGATAAAAGGAATTACAAAGTGAGTAAGAAATCAGATTAAAGCTTACTATGTCTACTTTAATATGGAAGAAACGGAGAAGGAAAAAAAATTTATATTCTGAGATATGTTAATTTTAGTGAGACTGGTTTTGAATGACTTCGGGGTATTTTGTTCTGTCTTGGAAAAGTCGTATAAAATTGTAAAAAGTGAATTATGGGACATAATTTATATGTACGAATTCCTTAGTGAGCCTATTATTAATAGAGACAAGTGGGAGCAGTATATGAAAACTGTACAGTGAGATATTTCAATTTTGGGTAAGAGAGGTCAGAATCATTGGACAGTGAAACAAGGGAAACTTTAAGGAATAAACTGTACTAAATGGTTAAGGTAAAAATTTTGGAAAAATTGTAGTAAGAAGAAATATGAGTCTAGTTTCAATGAAAATTTACGGATTTAGATTTCGAGATTCCTAACATGATTTATGGTCAATTTTGTCAGTATGACGCAGATGGACAGTTTTGATTTTATGCCCCAAATTAGTAGTTAAGCCTAGGTTACGAAATTACCATAATACCCTTAGAGGGTAAATTACCGAAATACCCCTGGGTTGCGAGATTACTGAATTACCCTCGACGGGTAAAATTACAAAAATGCCCTTATGGGCTGAATTACGGAATTGCCCTCAATGAACTAAATCGATAAAAGTGATATATGGGCCAAATGTGATATTTGATATATGGGCCAAATGTGATATTTGATATATGGGCCAAATGTGATATTTGCTATATGGGCCAAATGTGATATTTGCTATAAGGGCCAAAATGTGATATGGGCCAGATTGTTTAAATTTTTTTTATAATGGGCCGTATGTTTGTAATAATTATATGAATGAATTATTGTAAATGAATATGCATACATGATTTGCATGGGTTGGGATATTTGACGAAGAGAAGTTCTGGTAGCTTTGCTACAAAATTCTGATGGCTTGTCCACAAATTGATATATGGCTTAATGCCCAGTTTGATATATGGCCTCGTGCCCAGTTTGATATATGACCTCTGCCCAGTTTGATATATGGCCTCTTGCCCAGTTTGATATATGGCCTCGTGCCCAGTTTGATATATGGCATCGTGCCCAGTTTGATTATGGCTTAATGCCCAGTTTGATATATGGCCTCGTGCCCAGTTTGATATATGGCTTCGTGCCCAGTTTGATATATGGCTTAATGCCCAGTTTTGGTGTGTTGGCGGGGTGGGTGACTAAAGCTCCCCACAGGTGTGTTGGTTGGTACGGGTGGTGTGTAGCGGATGGAAAACTAGGTTTGGTTGGGAAATTGCATTTCATACATATGTTATATTTGATATATTATTGTTATTGTAAATGGGCTTAGGCCCAAAATATTGCTATGTGTTTCACCAGTGGATGATAGTAAGGGATTTCACATCGAGTTCTTGTAACTCACCCCTTTCTCTTAACCCTTGTAGGTAATGCTCGATGATTTGAGGACTTGGGGCCATGGATGACTCGGTGTAGGCCATACTTGAAATGGTTTTATTTGGACTTTAGTTTCTTACTTTGTTTACTTTATTACTTTACTATTTTGGGTTATGTGTTGTAATAAGGCCTCTGGATTATTTTATTTTGCTTTTTGTTTGACGTGTTTATATTTTACTCAAATTATTTTAAATGGGATTTTCTAAAATCATAATAAAGGTTTTCCAAAATCGATTAACAAATGAATTTCAAAATAAATTTTACAAATATTTTAATACTGAAATTTCCTCGAACTATCAACGATATTTTCAAAAGTCACGCTTTTATAAAATTATTACTTCAAATTTAATCGATCAATCTTGAAATTAGTAGTATTTTATTAAATATCTCAAGTCAAACTTGATTTTCTTGATTTTAACAAATCAACATCTATTTTTGTACGAATAGAAAATGATCTAACATTTTTTTTATCTCATTTGACATGTTTTCTTTATACGTTATTGAAAAACTTTTTAGTGTGACACACCAAATTCGGGCCTAACTTCTAGGCTGGGTTTGGGGTGTTACAGATTTCTTTCAAGCTGAATTTCAGAAGAAATATATCAGTCAACGTTTTATAGACTAGAAACGTAAAAAATTCCTAGAGCTGAAACAAGGTCGTATGTCTATTACAGAATACTAGCGGGAATTTGTAAGATTAAGTCAATATGCGCGAGAATGTGTTTTGACAGAAACCACTATGTGTAAATGATTCATCGAAGGTTTGAATGAAGACATTAAACATTTGGTTGGAATTCTTGATTTGAATGAATTTGTAGTATTGGTTGAAAGAGCCTGCAAAGCCGATGAGCTTAGTAAAGAAAAGAAAAAAAGTGGATTCAAAAGCTAGATATGAAAGAGAAAGGTCGATGAGTAAGTCATATCATTCTTCGTCAAAGAGATTCAAAGATGCAACCAATCGCTTAAATGTTTCGTTTGGACATTCGAGTAAAGATTGTGTGAAATAAAATAATGGTTCTAAAACTCAAACTCCAATGGAATCAAGTGTTGGAAGTGTCAGAAGCAATAAGCCTGAGTGTAGATAGTGTAAGAGACGCCATATCGGAGAATGCTGGGGCAAGTATAATAATAGAACTTGTTATAAATATGGATCACGAGATCACTTTATTCGGGATTGCCTAGAGTTAGAGGAGAAAGATAATATTTAGAGTGTGAGGCCGAGTAACATGACAGCTAGGGGTAGACCACCCAGAAATATCAGAAATGTGAGTGGTAGTCAGAAAGGAACAATGGATACAACTGTGAAATCTGAGGCGAGAGCACCTGCCCGAGCTTACGCTATTCGCGTTCGCGAAGAAGCGTCATCTCCAGACTTTATTACTGGTACTTTTACTCTTTTTGATACTGATGTGATTGCATTGATAGATCCAGGATCTACTCATTCATATGTGTGTGTGAACCTAGTATCCAGTAAGACTCTACTTGTTAAGTCTACTGAGTTTGTAATTAGAGTATCGAACCCCTTAGGCAAGTATGTTCTGGTTGATAAAGTGTGCAAAAATTGTCCGTTGATGTTTCGGGATATTTGTTTTCCGGCTAATCTGATGCTGCTACCCTTTGATGAATTTGATATAATTCTGGGTATGGATTGGTTAATGTTGCATAATGCTATTGTGAATTGCAAACGAAAGAGTATTGATTTGAGAAGTCAGAATGGTGAAATAGTTTGAATTGAATCTAGTGATTTGAATGGGCTACCGGCTGTAATATCTTCGATGAAAGATTTGAATTATGTGAAAAAGGGGTGTGAAGCTTATCTTGCATATATGATAGATACAAAAGTGACAGAAAAGAAAGTTGAATCTGTGCCTGTGGTTTGTGAGTTCCCTGATGTGTTTCCTGAAGAACTATCGAGATTACCTCCGATACGAGAAGTTGAGTTTGGTATTGACTTAGTGCCGGGGACAAATCCTATATCAATAGCTCCGTATTGAATGGCTTCGATAGAATTAAAGAGTTGAAGTCTCAGTTGCAAGAGTTGACAGATAGAGGATTTGCACGACCAAGTTTCTCTCCCTGGGGTCCTCCTGTGTTGTTTGTGAAAAAGAAAGATTGTACTATGAGGATGTGTATTGACTACCGATAGTTGAATAAAGTGCCAATAAAAAATAAATATCCTTTACCGCGAATTGATGATTTGTTTGATCAGTTAAAAGGAGCTACAATGTTCTTGAAAATAGATTTGAGATTGAGATATTATCAGTTGAGAGTCAAAGAATTAGATGTGCCAAAAACTGCTTTCAGAACGAGGTACCGACATTATGACTTTTTAGTTATGCCTTTTGGACTAACGAATGCTCCTACAATATTTATGGATTTGATGAACCGGATATTCAGACCGTATTTGGATTGATTTGTTGTTGTGTTTATTGATGATATTTTGATTTATTCTTGTGATGAGACGCAACATGCTGAGCATTTGAGAATTGTTTAACAGACTCTGAGAGAGAAGCAATTGTATGCAAAGTTTAGTAAATGTTAGTTTTGGTTGTGCGAGGTTGGTTTTCTGGGACATATAGTGTCAGCTGCGCGGATACGAGTTGATCCGAGCAAAATTTCAGCAATTTTGGATTGAAACCTCCGAGAAATGTGTCTGAAATTCGTAGTTTTCTAGGACTAGCGGGATATTATAGACAATTTATGAAAGGCTTTTTAATGATTGCAACTCCGTTGACAAAATTACTACAGAAAGATGTTAAATTTGAGTGGTCAGAAAAGTGTCAGCAGAGTTTTGAGCAGTTGAAAGTATTGTTGACAGAAGCACCAGTGTTAGTTCAACCTGAATCGAGTAAAGAATTCATAGTTTACAGTGATGCATCGTTGAATGGTTTAGGCTGTGTGTTGATGCAAAAGGGCAAAGTTATAGCCTATGCTTCTAAGACAGTTAAAACCGCATGAAACGAACTACCCGACACATGATCTTGAATTAAAAGCTATTGTATTTGCATTGAAGATTTGGCGTCACTACTTATTTGGTGAGAAGTGTCACATTTATATTGATCACAAGAGCTTGAAATATCTGATGACTCAGAAAGAATTGAATTTGATAAAGCGGAGATTGTTAGAATTATAAAATACTATGAATTAGTAATTGATTATCATCCGGGAAAAGCTAATGTTGTTGCTGATGCTTTGAGCTGAAAGTCTTTATTTGCTTTATGAGCAATGAGTACTCAGATAGATTTGTGTGATGATGGTTTGGTTTTGGCTGAGTTGAAAGTGAGGCCAATGTTTTTACGTCAGATTTGTGATGTTCAGAAAAGTGATGCTGAAATGATGGCAAAACGAGCTCAGTGTGGTTTGAATTCTGATTCAGGATTTTGAGTTGATAATGATGGTTGTTTGAGATTTCGAGATCGGATTTGTATTTCGAGAAATTCAGAGTTGATTCAGTTGATTTTGAACGAGACTCATAATAGCCGTTTGTCTGTTCATCCGGGAAGTACTAAAATGTATAATGATCTAAAACAGTTTTATTAGTGGCATGGTTTGAAACAAGATATCTCAGAGTTTGTTTCGAGATGTTTAGTTTGTCAGCAAGTCAAAGCTGAACATCAGGTTCCATCCTATTTGTTACAACCGATCATGATTCCTGAGTGGAAATGGGAGAGAATGACAATGGACTTTGTGTCGGGTTACCTTTGTCTCCGAAAAAAGATGAAATCTGGGTGATAGTTGATAGATTAACGAAATCAGCTCATTTTATTCTAGTGCGAACAGATTATTCGCTTGATAAGTTAGCCAAATTGTATATTTCTGAGGTTGTGAGATTGCATGGGGTACCATTATCCATTGTGTCTAACAGAGATCCGAGGTTTACTTCGCGGTTTTGGAAAAAACTGCAAGAGACTCTAGGTACAAAGCTACATTTTAGTACTGCATTTCATCAGCAAACGAATAGTCAATTCGAGCGGATCATTCAGATTCTAGAGGACATGTTGAGATGTTGTATTTTTGAGTTTGAAAGTACATGGGAAAAACATCTGCCATTGATTGAATTCGCGTATAATAACAGTTTTCAGTCAAGCATTAAAATGACACCATATGAGGCTCTTTACGGTCGTAAATACAGAACTCCATTATATTGGAATGAGCTTAGTGAAAATAAGATTCACGGGGTTGATTTGATTAAAGAGACTGAACAGAAAGTGAAAGTGATCCGTGACAGTTTGAAAGCGGCATCAGATCATCAGAAGTCTTATGCAGATTTGAAACAAAAAGATATTGAATTTGAGATCGGTGATAAATTGTTTTTGAAAGTGTCTTCGTGAAATAAAATACTTCGTTTCGGCAGAAAAGGAGAATTGAGTTCGAGGTTCATCGGGCCGTATGAGATTATTGAACGTATTGGGCTGGTTGCTTATAGATTATTGTTGCCACTTGAGCTAGAGAAGATTCATAATGTGTTTCACGTATCGATGCTTAGATGATACATATCCGATCTATCGCATGTGATTGCTCCTACTGAAGTTGAGATTCAGTCAGATTTATCGTATAATGAAGAACCAATTTGAATTCTAGCACGTGAGATCAAAGAGTTGAGAAATAAGAAAATTTCTTTAGTGAAAGTGTTGTGGCATAAACACGGAGTTGAAGAGGCTACGTGGGAACCTGAAGATGTTATGAGAGAGCAATACTCGAATCTATTCACTAGTAAGATTTTCGGGGACGAAAATCCCTAAGGGGGGAGAGTTGTAATAGCTCGGTTTAGACCCTAGTGAGAATGGTGGTTTCGAGACCACAAATTTGAGGTAAAAAATATTTTATTATTATTTTTAGTGTTTATAGTATGTGATTAAGCATGTGTGAAAATTCTATGTGAAAATTTTATCGTTTGTGTGCCGATTTGTGAAAAAGGACTTAATCGCATAAAATGCAAAAACTGTGTGCTAGTTTTTAAAGTTCTTAATTGCCATGTCTTATTAAATGAAAGGTCCTTATGTTGATATTAGACCATTGATAGTGGATTTTGATATAAATGGCCATTAAATGAATGAATATATAATGTTTAAAGTAAGGGATAAAATGGTAAAATGATAATTAAGTTAATATTAATAAAACAAACATGAATTAGTGGCATTAGTGTTCATCTTCCACTGAAATTGAGAAAGAAAATAAGGGTTTGAAGCTTCCATGATTTTGGCACATTCATAGCTCAATCAAGGTATGTTTTGAGCTCGGTTTTTAGTGATTTTTACGTTTTTGTGATCGTTGCTTCGTGTTTTAGCTAGGCCATGCCCTAATTTATGAATTTGTTGGTGATTTTGTAGGATTCCATTGATGAATTTTTGAGCTTTGTGATAGTTGATGATGAATAATGAATAATTGTTGATAGATTTTAATGTTTTGTAAAGTGATTTTTGACAAAAATGTAAAAAATGGGCTAAATTGTAAAAATTAAAAATTAAAGGACTAAAATGTTAAATAAATGAAATGTTTGGACTTGAATGAACATGAGGAAGATTTGTTCTAAGCATGGTATAATGAAATTATGAGTATTTTGTGATTTTATAAAATAGGGACTAAAATGTCAAAATGTGAAAATGTAAGGGCTATTTTGTAAAATGCTCAAAATATGTGTTTTTGGATTAAATTGAATGATTTGGTGAATGAATGAGCTAAATTTGAATATGTATAGATCAAGAAAAGAGAGATTCGGATCGAGATCGAGGCAAGAATAAAGTGCTCGATTAATCGACTTATATTGTTGTTTATACGTCCGAGGTAATTTCGTGTATAATATGAATTGTTAAATTTATGTTCATATATTATGCAATGAATGGAAATGTGGTTGTTGAGTTAGTATTTTGAATGATGGGTTTGAAGAGATGTGGCACTAAGTGTGCGTAAATAGGATCGATACAGTGGTGAATGGCACTATGTGTTCGAAATAAAGAAAGCGTTGACTATATTAATTGGCACTGTGGCGTGCGATACCGAATTAATTTCGGTTTAATATAAAGGCACTAAGTGTGCGATGATATTAAAGCTTCGGCTAAGAAATTGGCACTAAGTGTGCGAGTAAATCGAATGGTTAAAGAAGATCGAATGAATTGTGGTATTGAGGATTGTGTAGCAAAAGTGATCGTTAATTAAATGATGATACATGTATGTACGAAACCTATGTGGTTGATGATATTGTATATGGGATAAATGGATGATTATGTGAGTATTGACTATGGATGAGATTGTGTATTATTGTGAATTACACCCTGTGTTATATTACGAACTTACTAAGCTTAAAAAGCTTACTGTGTGAAGTCTTTTTCTATTTTACAGTGTTATTAAAAGCTAGCTCGGATCCAGGGATCGTCAGCGACTGAATCACACTATCGGGCATCTATTTTGTACTTTTGGAAGTTGTATATTTGGTATATGGCATGTATAGGTTAGTGATTATGGTATGTGTTGAGATGTATAGATCTTGCCATGTGATATGGCTTGATAGTTTAATGATTTTGGTATATGTTTTGGATATGTGAAAAGTATGGTTAATATGTGTATGTGTTTTTTATGTGAATGATCACTATGGTATAAATTAGTGAAATGGAAATGGTATGTTACATGCTTAAATTTAGTAAGGATTAAATGATGAATGGATTATATAATTTTGATGTGAAGTTGATACTTTGGATTGGTATGTTGAGTTGAATTTATTTAGGGAAATGAATGATGATGTTAAGAGGTTAAATTGTGTATGTTTTGGATGTATTTCAAGTATGAATTTGGAATGGTTTGATACTTGTAGGTGTGACCCAAAATTTGGATGGCAAATTGGCCTTGCAAATGGCCTATATTTGCCCACACGGTTGAGCACACGGGCATGTGGCTCGACTGTGTCTCTTAAGTTTATAATTCGAAACAAGTCAGACTAGCACATGGGCCAGACACACGGGTATGTGATAGGCCGTGTGAATTAAGTCAGTGTTGCCCAATGGTCAAGGACACGGGCGTGTCTTCGGCCGTGTGGACAAGTTAGTATTTATGCCCTATTTTGCCACGGCTTGGACACACGGGTGTGTCTGATGCTGTGTGAGGCACACGGCCTGCCCACACGGGTGTGTGACCTCTGTAACTTTGAAAAATGTTTGATTTTCAGAAAAAATTTTATGTGCTCGGTTTAGGCCCGACCCTTTCCCAATGTATGTTTAAGATCTCGTAGACCTTTTAAAGGGACTATATATGTGTGTTTTGCTATGATATGATGAATATGAATTTATGTTTGAGAAATAATCGTAAAAGTTTTGATATGACAAGTAATGCCTCTTAACCCTATTCCGGCGATGGTTACGGGTTAGGGCTGTTACAATTCATCCTTTGCCACAGAATGAATGTACTCAATCCCGCGTTCCACTCGCTTTGAACATTTAATTCAATTTCATAATTTAACAATAATTTTATTTTCAACAATAGATATGAATACATACATAATGCCATTCATAAATTTAATAAATAAACATTAAATTTTAAGCATACGAACTTACTTGGCTAAATTGCAGAAATACCAAGATTCAGGGGCATTTTGGTAATTTTCTATTTTCTTCAATTTTCCACCCGATCTTGTTCTACAGCCAAAAATATGAAAACCAACTTGAGCTCTTCCCCTTCTCTATTTTTCAACCGAATTTTGAAGAAGAAAAGCCTAGAATGCTTCTAAAATTTCAATTTGTCTTATTTGATTTCATTATAATTACAATTTGCCATTGTTTCTTTTTATTTTATCATTGTTTTATTCATATGCCACCTCATCCATTAATTTAGGCATATTTATCACTTAAGTCCCTTCTTATTTATTAATCAAGCCATTTAGTCACTTTATTATTATAATTACAAGTTTTTCACCTTATTCAATTTAGTCCTTTTTAATTAATTGACTACCAAAACGATAAAATTTTTCAACGAAACTTTACTACTACCTTAATGACACTCCATAAATATTTACAAAAAAATTTACGGATCAATTTATAGAATCGAGGTCCCGATACCTCACTTTCTAAAACTACTTAACCGAGTAAATCTTTATAAAACACAAATTGCTAATTCAAAACCTTTTAAAACCATATTTGACCCGTAAACATTAAATAATAATATTTACAAACTTATTTACAAGATTTGGTGGCTTCGAACTACTATTTTTGACATCACTGGAAATCGGGCTGTTACACTTATACCTTTAGACCGCGACCTATCTACTTATTGAATATCTTGTTTACCAACCTTTGGGAAGTCGCACCCGTGTTTTTTTGTCCAAATGGCATGACTTGATAACAGAAGAGACCTTCTTCAGTGATGAAAATTATCTTTTCCCGGTCACCACGGTCTAATAGGATCTAATTGTAGCCTGAGAAGGCATCCATGAAGCTCATGAACCTGTGTTCGGCAGAGGCGTCTACTAAACGATCTATCGATGGTAAAGGGAAGCTATCCTTGGGGCATACCTTGTTCATGTTGGTAAAGTCAATGCAAATCCTCCACTTGCCTGTTATCTTTTTACCATAACCACATTCAAGATCCAGTCCAAGTGCTCCACTTCCTTGATAAATTCGATTACCAACAACTTGGCAACCTCCTGTCTCACTGCCTCTATTACGTGTAGTGCAAACTTTCTCTTATTTTATTTCAGGACTTCACTTTGGGGAATACATTTAACATGTACACTATTACTCGCGGATCCACGCCTGGCATATTCGTTGCAGACTATGCGAAGATGTTTGAATTCCCCCTCAAGCATTTGACCAGTAACATCTTTTCTTCCCTGCTCAGCTCCGACGAGATCTTGACTGTCTTTTCTTTATTGTCGCATAATAGCTGAAAGGTTTCGTGTGCTCCATTACCTTGGGTTCTGTATCTTGATGTTCTTCCCTTACATCCAAATCGTCTAAGCTGATAGCTTGGCCCGATTTAACTCTACTTCTCGGTCGGTAGGTCGCTTGCTTACTTTACTGACGAGATGTGACCTTTGCCTCGCCATCTTATTTCGATCGCAAGAAGCCAACGCTGGTACTTGTGTTTGCCTCCCTAGTTTATGAACTCAACAAGTTTGCCATTTTGAACAACTTCTTCTATGACATCCTTTAACGTAAAACAGTCATTGGTCTTATGTCCCATATCATCATGTAAGGCGCACCGGTCCCTGAAATCCGTCCTCCTACCAGTATTTTGTATCAAGAGTGGTTTAGGAAGAATGTCTAAGCTCTTTACTTGGTTAAGGATGCAAGCTTGTGTGGCATTCAATGAGGTGTAAACTTTGAAACAGCTATGGAGGTGTAATGCCCCTAAACCCTAAACCCTAAATCCCTTTGTGGGTTATTAAGTGCATCGCCTTGGGCTGAGGTCCTGTGCGGCCTATCGGTCATAACCCGTAACGACTAGTTGCTGGGGGATTGCCTAGCGCATTTCCCTTCTCTATTCCTATGTTGTCTATCCTTCCTTTGGAAACTGACTCGTGACACCCTCTTAATTTCCTCCACCTCTGCAAACTTATGAGCCCGCTCATATAGGTCAACTATGTAATAGCCCAAATTTCAGCGATGTCAAAAATAGTGGTTCGAGACCACCAAATCTGACAAATAAATTCGTAGATTATATTATTTAATATTTACGAGTCAAATGTAGCTTTTAAAAGATTTTTGAAATAGAAAATTGTGTTTTATAAAGATTTATTTGGTCAAGAAATTGAGAAGAAAAAAGGTATCGAGATCTCAGTGTTATAAATTGAGCCATAAATATTTTATGAATATTTACGGAGTGTTAATAAGGTAGCATTAAAATTTCGTTAGAAAATTTTGACGTTCGGGTGGTTAATTAAATAAAAAGGACTAAATTGAAAAAGGTGTAAAAGTTGCTAGAAGGATTAAATAGCTCAATTGTCAAATGAGGAAGGACATAAAGTGAAAATAAGCCCAAAAGAGATATTTTGGGTGGCAATAGCTGAGAAAAATTAGGAAATGGGTGAAATAAGGGCAAAATTGAAAAATTGCCAAAATTAGTTAAATAAAAATGGGACCAAATTGGAATATCTAGAATTCTCATCATTTGTCTTCATATTCATCAGCTTAAAAATAGCCATGGAAGAGGGTTCAAGCTGGTTTTCATACTCTAGCTTCATGTAAGTTTAATTCTTGCTTTCTCCTTGAAATTTCTAAGTTTTTGGACTTTTACAATTGGGTCCAACTTACTATGTCATTAGTTTTTGATTCCATGGCTAATTTTTAAAGTTGCTATGGATGATTGCTGGAAGCATATGATGAATAAACATAGAATTGAAGTTTTAATTTTGATATATGATGATTTTATCAAATAAAATTGATGCAAATTGACTTTAGGACCTAATAGTGAAAGAGTTTGGAATTAACATCTAGTGCTAACGTTTTGATTTCCAATGGTTATGAAGTAGTTTAAAGTGATAGAATAAAGTATTAATTGAGAAAAGTTACTCAATTGAGGGGTTAATTGAGCAAGGATTGAATTGTATGAACTGTGAAATTTGGGGCAAAATGAAAATCAATATTTTGCACTAAAACAGTTTTGGACAGTAGCAGTAGTCTAAATTTTAAAAATCACCAAAAATTGTAGAAATCTAATTAGAGGATGAATAAAATATGAAATTAAATCTTATTGAGTCTAGTTTCTTATAAAAGAAACGGTGTAAGCAATGGAATTGTGAATCATGAGATATAATAAATTTCGTAAGACAAGGTCAGAATGATTTTGGGTTCATAATGAGATATTATGAAAATGTACTTGAAATACATTGGTATATCTTGTATATGTTATTTGAGTTCATAATGTGGAAAGTAAATGTATGTGGAAATTTGAGATGATGATATCTGTACATGGAATCTATTGGTGGATACGTACATCCAAATTTATATGATAGATTTTAGTGAACATTGAAATTGGACTCAATAAGTGATTTGTCAATTTAAATTGTGATTGGCAAGAAAAGTTAGTGAGTTGCATGTTTATGAATTGTTACACATATTTGTCTGAAATACGAGGAAATGATGGTACTTGATACATGGAAATATGAGACTATGATATATAAAAACATGGAATATGTTTGATAAATGTGTTTATTCATAATTATAGAACTATACATCTCAAGTGTACTATTTGTGTAAAGATGATGTTCAAATGATTTGATGAGTAGAACTCAAATATGAAGTAGTTAGAAACCAAGACAAATTGTTATGAAAATGTATATGAAATACGAGGTATGATTATTATATGTGATATGAATACATAATGTGAAAAGTATAGGTATAAGAGGAATTTAATAAGAATTGAGCCTATATCGTTTCTTGTTATTTATATAAAGTGTACGACTAACAAATGGTAATAAGTATAAGGCTTGGTTGAATATCTTAAATTAGTTCTTCACTATATTAAAATGTTGGTAAAGATAAAGGATCAAGTGAGTGAGAAATATGGCTTGGAAAATAGCCTAATTTTCATCCACACGGGTAGACACGGGCGTGTGTTTAGGCCGTGTGTGACAACCGGTCTACCCCATGGGCGTATGGTCCATCTGTGTGTCCCCAGTCACACGGGCGTGTGACCCTTATATGCGAGAAAAATTTAAAAGTCGCAAAAATTTTTCCTGAGGATCCAGTTTAGTCTCGACCCGATCTTAATGCATGATTTGGACCTCGAAGGTCCGTTAAAGAGACGTTTATAATTAGTCTCGATATTTTAATGATAATGATTTCAAATTATCTGTAAGTGTTCTTTACTATTTGGTAATGCCTCGTAACTCTGTTCAAGCGACGGATACGGGTTGGGGGTGTTACAAGCTAGGCTCTGTGGCCTATTGTCCATGAATGAGTATTGTACGTGGTCGTTCTACACCCTTATGATGAAGGCATCTATTGCCCATTGATTTTTTAAATTTTTTGTGTTGAGTGTAGCCGCGTAGAACATCTTTATGTAGTCTTGAAGGGACTCATCCCCTCACTGCTTCACCTAAATTAGCCTTATGGGTGTATTCATGATTGCTCGGTGGGCCCGAAATCTTTCTAAGAACATTTTCCTAGTTGTGAGAAGTTACGAATTAAGCCTTGTAGAAGGGAGAGATACCAATCCTTGGCACTTACTTTTAGTGTTATAGAGAATGCTTTGCATTTGGTTGCGTCTGATGCCCCAACATGGTCATATAGTCATTGTACTACATTAGATGGGCTCGTGGATCCCTTCTTGCCTCAAACATGCCCTTAAGCACCTTGAAGTCGCGGGGCAAGCTTACTGCTGCGATTTCAGGAGCTAGTTGGTTGTTAGAACAGAACAACCAGTCCATGTCTTGAGACTCGGGGTGCAAGGCCCGTACGTCACGACGAAGCTCGTCCATATCATTCATACACTCCTTCACCTGAATGCTCGGGGCTTCATCTTGGGTGGCAACATTTCTTTGGGATCCCGAGTTGTTAGCATATGCCTTTCAGCGTAGTTCCTCATTCGGCATTAGCAACTCTTGTTGAAAGGCATATTATTCTACAAATCATGCTTCTTGCGCTACCATCTGCTCCCTCATGAACTTCATCTATTCCTGGAGGGCTAGGAGCTAAGCGATCCTAGGGAAGCTGCTGCCGATCCCATTGAGCTGCCTTTAGGACCCATCACTTGGTTTCATTCCAAGAAGTTCCAAGAAGCTCTTTCGAGCTACATGGATCGAGCATGGGGAGAAGAAGTGGCAGACCTTATTGATCACTTATGGAGCTCAACAACATGAGTCCCATACATCTTATTAGGAGATGAATTTTAGTTTTCAATCTTTAGCTGATTAGTTGCTAGAATAAACTTTAATTAAGTTTAGTTATTTTAGTTTCAGTAATTAATGTGTCTTGAGTTTATTTAATATGTCTAAGTATATACGAAAATTAATATGTCTGAAGATAATTAATTTGTTCTAATTAGTACAGCCATTTAATTTGTCTTAAGTTCTTTAATTTGTCTTAGTTTATACAGCTATTTAAAGTGTCTTAAGTTTAGACAACTTAATTGCGTCATTGATTATGTCCTTCCGAATTTATTTAATGTTTATAGGTAATCAATTCAGTTGAATCAGCTAGCTTAGGTGCAAAGTAAAGCATTAAAAAAGAGCATGCATTTGGCTAATACATGGGACGGCAATTAAATGATAACCAGCTGATTTCTCTTCTCTAAGGGGTTGTTCGTGGATACCAATAGACAAACACACATTCACATTAGTCCATTCAACTAGCAAGTGAGTACATACCATGGGAGCTGTTCAAATTCGTTTGTTCACAGTTAGAGGCTAATACAGTTCAAGTGTTCACACCAATTGAGTTGTTCGTGCGCATAAGCTGCCATTATTTTGGCTGTTGTTTATTCGGCTACCCAAGAAAAAATTAGAGGCTGCTTATAACTCTTTAGCTAAACAATCATTGAACAAATTCAGCTTAGTTCATCAAGTCAATTAATTAGTTGAATTGAAAGACTAAATATGCTGCCCATTGGCATCACCTAGGCATAAGTTTCACCAAAAGACTTGTAATCATCTAGGGAGATAGTTCAGCTCATTAATAGCGCAATTTGAGCTGATTGTAAGTGTCCATTTGGCTGGACTTAGCTCAATCCTATAAATACTTTGTTCATTGCTGGTTGTAAGGACTTTTTTATCAATTTATGAACTATTTTTGTTCTTTTGTGAGAATTCAACTCTCATTGTTCTCTCCTGGACTGAATCGACTTATCAAGCTCAGCTTGTGGTGTCATTCCTTCCTTGTGTAACTGAACTTATCACTTTCATAGTGTGGCATTCAACCATACCTTTGGTTCCTATCTTGCTAGATAGTGAGTCAAGGTTAACCAAGTTATTTCCAAACCATTTTCACCTAAGTGTCGTTTTAAGAATCGAGTCAACAATCATCTTCATTGTTGGTTCACCCTTGGCCTTAGCTGAATCCTTCCATTAGCCATTTCAACTATCTATTAACCCTTGTTTAAGCCTATCTTTCATCCTTTTTTTTACCCTATCTTGAAACAAGCCATCCCTTACTTAATTTCACGATCGGAAAACTATTACGACTCAAATTAACATCAATTGAATTCGTATCATTTGGTATCAGTGCTAGTGAAATTGAAGTAAGTATCGACGTTTTTAGTATTCTGGGAATTATAAGTTGAAAAAAATTCGTACAAAAAAAAAATAGCATCACTTGTAGTTCAAAGTGTAAAAATTAAGTTTGAGAGTACAAATTCGTTTGAGTAAAAAAAAAGAGAGGAAAGAAAGAAGCTAGCTTAGAAGTTTTATTTGCTATCCAAATTAATTTAGTAATTTTCCTACCTTTTGGCCACACTTCAAAGTTTTCCATTTTGTTTTCTAGCCTACCATTGTCCTAATATCTATTCCTACCCAAAATCGATCATCACTCTTGCAAACCGACTCCACATCGATTGCTGCTAAGTCTAAGTAGTCCATTGAGAACTTAGAGAGGCAAATTGAAAGGAAAAATGCAAGAGTGTGGTGAGACTATTCGAGTGGGCAAAAACCAAATAGTGTGAATTTTTTTATTTGAGAGAACTTGTGAGGTTTTGTTGTGAGTACATTAAAATGTCACGAAGTCTGGAAAGGAATCCAAATGAAAGTGGTGGTTTTTATCCTATAAGGAATGTGACAATCGGAGGAGGGGTGCCAGATTTTACACTCTAAGCCATCATGCCCGAAATGGAGCGTCTATTTGATCGAAGGATCGAACCCATCGAAGAACATTTGGATTGAGTCGAAAGCGAGGCCTGTAACACCCTGCACCCAAGACCAATACTGGGTCTAGATACGAGACATTACTATGCTTGAACTCACTTAAACATGTACTTACGAGCTATAAATTTTTGTTCCAACTTGAAAAAATTTCACTTTCTTAGTCAACACATACATTACAAGGGCCTATGAGGCCTTAAACTCGTGTCTGAAAACTTTCGGAACTAAATCAAATAATTCATTTTTGAAGTAGGGTTGACACGCCCGTATACCCTTAAGCACGTCCATACCCTCAAACCGTGGGAAGCTACTGACTATTTCCGTACGCCTTAGACACACCCGTGTCTTCCAACCGTGGGAGGCTACTGACTAATTTCACACGGCCATGACACGCCCGTGGGCTTAGACCGTGTGCTAAACCTTGATATACTGGCTAAATCAGCACGGTCTAGGCACACGCCCATGTCCAACCCGTGTGTATAACACGGCCGTGGAATTTACCCGTGTCCCATTCTGATTAATAATACTAAGGTGCAGAGTTAACACGGCCTTGACACACGCCCGTGTGTCCAAGCATGTAGGCACTTAAAGGCTATTTACCAAGCCGTTAGCCACCCTGAAATGAAGATCATATCCATACACAATTCAACGATGAAATAACAACCCAATTTTATGAATAATACTACATGCTTCATTGATCTCAATAAACAGAAATACTTAGTCAAATTTGGCCAATCACTAGCCATATACAAAAGAATAATAAACTTGATAGCCTTTACAAAGGCCCTTCTAAAAACATGTCCACAAAATGAATGTTTTCTATACATGCCATACTTAGTAAAGTAACTTGGCTATACCAAAATAAGAGTTGATAGTGTGCTACGAGCTCCGACTCTGATGATCCACAAATTAGCTTGGCGGGACTACATAGAAAGAAACAATCAAATACGTAAGCATTTAGATTAGTAAGTTTTCATGTAAAACACATGTCAATAAGCTTGCTTAATAAAAACCATTTAGCATAACAATAGTATCGTAATTTCAGCTCTGAAGCTTACTTACTCATACTTGGTTCTTACATGTCTCATGATGCTCATTGTACTCATTTTTGTATAGTAAACATGATACCTGAATCACTTGATCACATTGATTAGCGTACTTAAACAATGATCATTATGATCTCTAATTCTTCATTCATAACATGAGTAATATTTAATTCATTTTGATGCTAGCTTTGCTTTCTTAGTCCTCTTGTTAACTCATTATTAATGTTACTTGTTTGCCTGATGAACTTCTACAAATACCCGAGGATACTAGATCTCTTCGCACTTAACACGCCACCAAAGCCATATCTTAGGCATGGTCTTACATGGAATTTCTCATCTTGGTTTCAAGGCCATGTCTTGACATGGACTTACATGAAATCTTGCCCTTGATAACTTACTCAATGCCAAGCTTGCATTGGACTTATCTGATATCTTGATCAATGCCAAGCTTGCCTTGGACTTACATGATATCTTGATCAATGCCAAGCTTGCCTTGGACTTACATGATATCTTAATCAATGCCAAGCTTGCCTTGGACTTACATGATATCTTGATCAATGCAAAGCTTGCCTTGGACTTACATGATATCTTGATCAATGCCAAGTTTGCCTTGGACTTCCATGATATCGTGATCAATGCCAAGCTTGCCTTGGACTTACATGATATCTTGTGTAGTATATCGGGTATCCTGGGAATCATATTCAATCGGGGCTTGCTCACGCTTAATCTCTTTGTTCACAAAAACGATAGGCATTACAAAATAGTAATGTATATTATACTAAGCAATTCAATGATAGTAATCATAAAGCTTAGAAATCATACAAACTTACCTCATTATACAAAATGTAGGGAGATGTGCAATTTAGTCCTCGACCTTGTTCTTGCCTCGGTTTCGATCGGGGCTTCCTTTTTCTTGATCTATAATCATGAAATTCATTCATTGAGATTTCCTATGATCATAATACATCAATTTCTACACTTGGGAAAAATGACCATTTTGCCCTTGAACATTGGCAAAATTACGATTTTGCCCCTAGGCTCGTAATTTATTTTTCAATACATTTTCTCATTAAACAAGCCTAGATAAAAATTTATTTCTCTTAAAACTACTCAAAATTCCAACTATTTCATGCATTTATGACATAATCTCACCCTTTGCATTTAAGTCCTACTTAGGTGTTTTCATGCAAATATTTTTCACAAAAGTTGTTTCTCATCTCCCTAACTTTCATTTTCTCCCATAAAAATGCAGCACATAAAAATGATTGCTCTCATGGGAAAACTCTAAGCTTTACACAATATTGCACAATAGTCCCTTATTTGAAAGCTTAAGCTTTAGGGGTTTCAAAAGTACAACTATTACTAAGAAAATCATCAAAACCACTTACTAAAATTGGAGGAGAGCTTGCTGAAAATTTTTGAGCTTTCAACCCTCTATTTGCTTGCAAAAATTGGTGGAGAAAGATGAAGAGAAAGATGATATTTTTCTCCTTCTTTATTCTAATATTAAACTAGTCAAATTAACCACCAACTCCTACTAACTTTAACTTAATTTTGTCCATCTTTGTCTCCCACTTATCCCATGACCGGCCAAGAAATTAAAAGGGATAAATTGCCCTTTAAAATACCTCAATTTAACAATCTATGGCTATTTGGTACCCCTACCTTAAAAATAGAACTTTTACATCTCATGCGATTTAGTCATTTTTCTCAATTGGTCATGCTATTAGTAAAATTAAGGCACCAAAATTTCTATATAATCATATAGTGACACCACAACACATAAAATAGTACTAAAATGATTCTCCTCGACCTCGAATTAGTGGTCTCGAGACCACTTTCTCGACTAGCCCCAAATTTAGGCTATTACAACTCTCCCCCCTTAGGGATTTTTCGTCCTCGAAAATCTTACCAGTAAAAAGGTTTGGATATTGGTTTCTCATACTCTCTTCTCATTCCCATGTAGCTTCTTCTATTCCGTGCCTTTTCCATAGAACTTTCACTAAGGCAATACTTTTATTTCTTAGTTGCTTGACTTCCCGAGCCAAGATCTTGACTGGTTCTTCACCATAAGTCATGTCAGTATGGATCTCTATTCGATGGAGTAATTATATGTGAAGGGTTTGATCAGAAGGCGTCATGACATTGATACGTGAAAAAATCATGTATCCTCTCTAATTATGATGGCAACGTCAAACGGTAAGCTACCGGCCCAACTCTCTCAATAATCTCGTAAGGTTAAATAAAACGTGGACTTAATTTGCCTTTACGGCCAAATCTGAGAACCTTTCTCCATGGTGATTCTTTCAAAAAGACTTTATCCCCAAATTGGTACTCGATCTCTTTTCTCTTTAAATCTAAATAGGATTTACATGCATGCAGGCGACTTTTAAACATTCTCAAATTACTTTCACTTTCTCTTCAGCTTCTTTAACCAAATCAACCTCGTGAATTTGGTTCTCCTTGAGTTCAGTCCAAAACAAGGGAGTTCGGCACTTACGCCCATATAGGGCCTCATAAGGCACCATCTTTAAGCTCGACTAAAAGCTATTATTATAGGCAAATTCTACCAATGTGAGAAACTTTTCCCAACTGCCTTGGAATTCCAAAACACAACATCTGAGCATGTCCTCGAGTACTTGAATTAACCTTTCTGACTGACCATCAGTCTGAGGGTGAAAAGCTGTGCTAAAACTCAATTTTGTACCCAAAGCTTCTTGCAACTTCTTCCAAAATCTGGATGTAAATCTCGAATCTCTATCTGATATGATCGATAAGGGAACTCCGTGAAGTCTTACTATTTCTGAAATATACAAGTTTGCCAACTTGTCTAGGGAGTAATCCACTCGTACAAGTATAAAGTGGGCTGACTTCGTGAGTCTATCAACCACTACCCAAACAGCATCTTCTTTGCTCAAAGACAATGGTAAACCCGTTACGGAATTCATGGTGATACGATCCCATTTCCATTCAGGGACTAAGATAGGCTGAAGTAAACCCGAAGGCACTTGGTGTTCAGCTTTTACTTGCTGACAAATAAGACATCTTGAAACGAACTCTGAAATATCTTTCTTCATTTTCGGCCACCAATACTGTTGCTTCAAGTCACTATACATCTTTGTACTTCCCGGATGTACAGACAAACATCCGTTATGTGCTTCGTACAAAATTCTCTGAATAAGCCCCTCTTTCCTCGGTACACAAATTCTATCTCTAAACATCAAGTATCCATCAGAATTAATCCGAAAGTCAGATTCAGCATCTGACTCGCATTGAGCTCTCTTGACTTGCAACTCACTATCTTCTTTATGAGCCTCAAAGATCTCTTGAAGAGACATTGGTCTAGCTCTCGACTCAACTAAAAGGGAGCCATTATCGGATAAGGATATCCTTGAATTCAATGCTCTTAAAGTAAATAGAGACTTCCTGCTCAAAGCATCGGTGACTACATTCGCCTTTCCTGGATCGTAGTCGATGACCAATTCATAGTCTTTTATCAACTCTAACCATCTTCTTTGTCTTAAGTTCAACTCTTTCTGCGTCATCAAGTACTTTAGACTTTTGTGATCAGTAAAAATCTGACATTTTTGACCATATAAATGGTGTCTCCAAATCTTCAAAGCGAAGACTATGGCGGCCACTTCTAGATCATGCGTTGGATAATTCTTCTATGAGGCTTGAACTGTCTGGAGGCATAAGCAATCACCTTGCCTTCTTGCATGAGTACACAACCCAATCCATTTAAGGATGCATCGCTGTAGACTATAAATTCTTTCCCTGATTCGGGTTGTACTAAGACTGAAGCTTCTGTCAATACTGCTTTTAACTTCTCGAAACTTTGTTGGCATCGTTCTGTCCACTCAAACTTCACATTTTTCTGCAATAGTTTAGTCATCGGAGTTGCGATCATGGAAAACCCCTTGACAAATCATCTGTAGTAGCCGGCTAGGCCCAGAAAACTTCTAATCTCAGTAATGTTCTTAGGCAGCTTCCAGTCCATTATGGTCGAGATTTTACTAGGATCAACTCGGACTCCATCCCTCGAGACAATATGTCCCAATAATCCTACTTCCTTGAGCCAAAATTGACTTTTACTGAATTTGGCATACAGCTGATTCTCTCGCAGGATCTGTAAAACTATCCGTAGGTGTTTAGCATGTTCTTTCTTATCTTGGGAATAAATTAGTATGTCGTCAATAAAAATGACTACAAACTTGTCGAGGTATGGTCTAAAGATGCGGTTCATTAAATCCATGAATATCGCAGGAGCATTAGTCAACCCAAAGGGCATGACTAAAAATTCATAATGCCCATACCTCGTTTGAAAGGCCGTCTTGGATACATCTGAGTCTTTCACTCTTAACTGGTAGTACCCTGATCTCAAGTCTATTTTGGAGAACACAGTCACTCCTTTCAATTGATCGAACAGATCATTGATCCTAGGCAATGGGTACTTATTCTTTACTGTTACTTTATTAAGCTGATGGTAATTTATGTACAATCTCATTGTACCATCTTTCTTTTTCACAAATAAAACCGAGGCACTCTATGGTGAACAACTTGATCTTACAAAGCTCTTATCTGTCAACTCTTGCAACTGTAACTTCAACTCTTTCAGTTCTGTTGGAGCCATTCTGTAAGGAGTAATGGATAATGGTACAGTACCAGGAGCTAGTTCAATGCTGAACTCAATCTCTCTAACTGGCGGTAGTTCGGGTAATTCTTTTAGAAATACATCCACGTATTCACATACTACTGGTACTGACTCAATTTTTAGCTCTGTCTCCTTATCATTCAACACGAAGGCCAATATGATTCATACCCTTTTCTTAAATATCTCCGTGCCATCATATGGGAAATTATCACTGGTGATTTATCTTGTTCATCTGATTCAACATGAAGAGTATCCCCATTCTCACATCTTATCTCAATGCATTTCTTCCCACAATTAACAATTACATTATGAGTAGTCAACCAGTCCATTCCAAGAATGAGGTCGAATTCATCAAATGGTAATAACATAAGATTTGCTTTAAAGCAATGACCTCTAATCATCAATGGACAATCTTTACAAACTTTATTAACTAACACACTCTTGCCTAATAGATTAGACACCTTAATTACAAATTAGGTGGTATCTATAGGCACGCTCAAACTGGATGCTAATTTCATGCAAATGTAAGAGTGCATGGATCCAAGATCTATTAAAGTAATAACTTTAGTATTGTAAAGAGAAAAGGCACCCGTAATAACATCAAGAGAAGACGCCTCTTCGCGAGCTCGAATGGCATATGTCCTTGCTGGTGCTCTACCCTCGGGTCTCACGGCCTGGTCTCTCGAGTTACCTCTTCCACTTGCCCCACTTCCTGGGTTTCTCTACGGTCTCCCCCTGACCATTGATATCTTGATCAATGCCAAGCTTGCCTTGGACTTACATGATATCTTGATCAATGCCAAGCTTGCCTTGGACTTACATGATATCTTGTGTGGTATATCGGGTATCCTGGGGAATTCATATTCAATCGGGGCTTGCTCACGTTTAATCTCTTTGTTCACAAAAACGATAGGCATTACAAAATAGCAATGTATATTATACTAAGAAATTAAATGATAGTAATCATAAAGCTTAGAAATCATACAAACTTACCTCAATATGCAAAATGTAGGGAGATGTGCAATTTTTGTATAGTAAACATGATACCTGAGTCACTTGATCACATTGATTAGCGTACTTAAACAATGATCATTATGATCTTTAATTCTTCATTCATAACATGAGTAATATTTAATTCATTTTGATGCTAGCTTTGCTTTCTTAGTCCTCTTGTTACCTCATTATTAATGTTACTTTTTTGCCTGATGAACTTCTACAAATACCCGAGGATACTAGATCTCTTCGCACTTAACATGCTACCAAAGCCATATCTTAGGCATGGTCTTACATGGAATTTCTCATCTTGGTTTCAAGGCCATGTCTTGACATGGACTTACATGAAGTCTTGCCCTTGATAACTCAATGCCAAGCTCATTGGACTTATGCCAAGCTTGCATTGGACTTATCGATATCTTGATCAATGCCAAGCTTGCCTTGGACTTACATGATATCTTGATCAATGCCAAGCTTGCCTTGGACTTACATGATATCTTAATCAATGCCAAGCTTGCCTTGGACTTACATGATATCTTGATCAATGACAAGCTTGCCTTGGACTTACATGATATCTTGATCAATGCCAAGCTTACCTTGGACTTACATGATATCTTGTGTAGTATATCGGGTATCCTGGGAATTCATATTCAATCGGGGCTTGCTCACGCTTAATCTCTTTGTTCACAAAAACGATAGGCATTACAAAATAGCAATGTATGTTATACTAAGTAATTCAATGATAGTAATCATAAAGCTTAGAAATCATACAAACTTACCTCAATATACAAAATGTAGGGAGATGTGCAATTTAGTCCTCGACCTTGTTTTTGCCTCGGTTTTGATCGGGGCTTCCTTTTTCTTGATCTATAATCATGAAATTCATTCATTTAGATTTCCTATGATCATAATACATCAATTTCCGCACTTGGGCAAAAATGACCATTTTGCCTTTGTACATTGGCAAAATTATAATTTTGCCCCAAGGCTCGTAATTTATTTTTCAACATATTTTCTCATTAGACAAGCCTAGATAAACATTTATTTCTCTTACAACTACTCAAAATTCCAACTATTTCATGCATTTATGACACAATCTCACTCTTTTCATTTAAGTCCTACTTAGGTATTTTCATGCAAACATCTTTCACAAAAGTTGTTTCTCATCTCCCTAACTTTCATTTTCTCCCATAAAAATGCAGCAAATAACAATGATTGCTCTCATGGGAAAACTCTAAGCTTTACACAATATTGCACAATAGTCCCCTCATTTGAAAGTTTAAGCTTTAAGGGTTTCAAAAGTACAACTATTACTAAGAAAATCATCAAAATCACTTACTAAAATTGGAGGAGAGCTTGCTAAAAATTTTTAAGCTTTCAACCCTCTATTTTCTTGCAAAAATTGGTCTCTTTCTTTATTCTAATATTAAACTAGTCAAATTAACCACCAACTCCTACTAACTTTGACTTAATTTTGTCCATCTTTGTCTCCCACTTAGCCCATGATCGGCAAAGCAATTAAAAGGGATAAATTGCCCTTTAAAATACCTCAATTTAACAATCTATGGCTATTTGGTACCCCTACCTTAAAAATAGAACTTTTGCATCTCATGCGATTTAATCATTTTTCTCAATTGGTCATGCTATTAGTAAAATTAAGGCACCAAAATTTCTATATAATCATATAGTGACACCACAACACATAAAATAGTACTAAAATGATTCTCCTCAACCTCGAATTAGTGGTCTCAAGACCATTGTTCTGACTAGCCCCAAATTCGGGTTATTATAAGGCCAACATGATGGAACCCCTCAAAATGCAAGGTGAAGGTGCGGGCGTCCTATACAAAACCAAGAAGACTTTTTCGAACCAAGTGACAATGATAGTGATCAAGTGTTGGTTCGAAGTGTAAGGCAACAAGGCCATAGAAATAGCGGCCTTAGGGAAAGAACTCGTGTGGACGATAGCTCAAGAAAATCAAGATGGCCATACCCCCGTTCTAAGGAAAAAAGATCCCGAGGCATACTTGGAATGGGAGAAAAAGATAGAACTTGTCTTCGAGTGTCATAATTACTCGAAAAGTAAGAAAGTGCAGCTCGCGGCCATAGAGTTCTCGGACTATGCCATAGTGTGGTGGAATCAACTCGTGACAAGCCGAAGAAGAAACAGAGAAAGACCCATATCAACTTGGACAGAAATAAAGGCAGTCATGAGGAAACGATTCATTCCAACCTACTATCATTAAGACCTATACCAACATTTGCAAAGCCTTACCCAAGTCAATAGAAGTGTCGAAGACTACTACAAGGAGATTGAAGTAGCCATGATCTGAGCTGACATCGAGGAGGATCGTGAGGCAACAATGGCCAGATTCTTGAGGGATTAAACCATGACATCACCAACATAGTGGAATTATAACATTATGTCGAAGTGATGGACATAGTTCATATGGCCATCAAGGTCGAGAAGCAATTGAAGCGAAAGGGAACTAGTCGACCGTACCCCAATGCCTCAACCACAAAATGAGGCCAATGAATCAACAAAGCCCCCATTCGAACTAAAGAGCCTACTATAGCTGTCAAATCCAATCAAACCATTGGTAAGACAAGTAAAAACAAGAACGAACCTGATCCAAGTCGCACGAGAGATATCAAGTGTTTCAAGTGTCAAGGAAGGGGACACATAGCCAGCCAATGTCCCAATCGATGAGTTATGGTGGTTAAGCCCGATGGGAGATCGAATTCGAGGAGGAAAAAGAAAACGAGCCCAAAATCCCCACCGATAAAGAAAAAGAAATAGAGTATCTATTTAAAGGTGAAATTCTTGTTGTGAAGAGAAGTTTGAACATCCAAAGTGCTGAAAACGAGCAACAAAGGGAGAACATCTTTCACACTCGTTGCCACGTCCAAGGCAAGGTATGTAGCATGATCATCGATAGGGGGAGTTGTACCAACGTTGCAAGTAGCATGCTGGTGGAGAAACTTAGGTTAGCCACGACCAAGCACCCAAATTCGTACAAGTTACAATGGTTCAATGACGGTGGTGAGCTCAAAGTGACCAAACAAGCCGTTGTGGCATTTCCATCGGAAAGTATCAAGACGAGGTGGTGTGCGACGTGGTGCCAATGCACACGGGACAAATTCTTTTTGGGCGTCCATCGCAGTTCGACCGACGTGTAATCCATGACGGATATACAAATCGATACATGTTCAAACACTTAGGAAAAAATGTAGCTTTAGCACCCTCACCCCTAAACAAGTGTACGAAGACCAATTAAAGTTAAATTAATCTATTGAAGAAGAAAAAAAAGAACAAGAAAAAAAGAAAAAGAAAAGAAAATCGAGAAAAGAAAAGAAAAAGTGAGAAAAGTGAGACAAAGACACGAGTGGAAAAAGAAAAGAAAAAAGAAAATGAGAATGAAAAAATGAGTGTTTTTGCAATGAGAAGAGAAGTGAGGCAAATGTTTTTGATGAGACAGCCCATTCTTGTACTTATGTACAAAGAATGTCTTTTTGAAACTAACGATTTCGACCAAAATTTGCCCTCTTCTATTATTTCTTTGCTTTAGGAATTCGAGGACGTGTTTCTGGAAGAAATGCTGAGCGGATTGCCTCCCATTCGAGGCATTGAGCATCAAATCGACTTTGTGCCTGGAGCATCAATCCCGAACCGACCAACCTATCGGAGCAACCGCGAAGAGACTAGGGAATTGCAATGTCAAGTGACTGATTTGATGGAAAAGGGATACATTCGCGAAAGTTTGAGCCCTTGTGCGGTGCACGTTCTTTTAGTGCCTAAAAAAAATGGCTCATGGCGAATGTGTGTGGATTACCGTGCCATTAACAAGGCATCCCATTCCTAGGCTTGACAACATGCTAGATGAACTTAGTAGAGCCAAACTCTTTTCCAAGATAAACTTGAAAAGTGGATATCATCAAATCTGCATGCGAGAAGGGGACGAGTGGAAAATAACCTTTAAAACGAAATACAGGTTCATTATGAGTATTAATGGCCTTGAGGTGGACCGGGAGAAAATCAATGCGATTCAAGATTGGCCGCGTCCCACAAGCATCAGCCAAGTGGGAAGCTTTCATGGACTTGCAAGCTTCTATAGGAAGTTTGTCCGAATTTTAGCACCTTAGTTGCCCCCTTGACGGGTATTATAAAGAAAAACTCTCCTTTTCTTTGGACTAATGAACGAGAAACTTCTTTTAACAAAATTAAAGAATGTTTGACTAACACTCCTTTGTTATGTTTACCTAATTTTAACAAGACTTTTGAAGTGGATTGTGATGCTTCATGAATAGGAATCGAGGCGGTCTTGACTCAAGATGGTCGTCCAGTTGCCTACTTTAGCTAGAAACTCAACGGGGCTACCTTCAATTACTCTGCTTATAACAATGAGATGTATGCCTTGATTCATACGTTAGAGACATGGCAGCACTATCTTTGGCCAAAAGAGTTTTTCATACACACAAATCATGAAGCTTTGAAGCATTTAAAGGGGAAAACCAAGCTGAACAAATGCCATGCTAAGTGGGTAGAGTTCCTAGAGTCTTTCCCTTATGTGATTAAGTATGAAGCAAGGTAAAAAAAATATTGTTGTGGATGCATTATCACGTAGGTATGCTTTTATTAATCATTTGGATGCTAAACCGCTTGGGTTTGCTTACTTGAAAGATTTATATGAAAATGATATTGATTTTGGTAAAGTGTTCAAGTTGTGTGTGCAAGGTTCTCATGATAGGTACTTTCGGCAATATGGATACGTCTTTCGAGAAAATAAGTTGTGTATACCCCAAGGATCGGTGCAAGATGTATTAGTCAATGAAGCACATAGCAGGGGACAAATGGGACACTTCGGCATAGCCAAGACCTTGGCTACTCTTCAAGAGCACTTTTATTGGCCGAAAATGAGGCGTGATATGGCTAAAGTGTGCGAGCATTGCATTGCTTGCAAGAAAGCTAAGTTAAGGATCAAGCCATACGGATTGTACACGCTACTTCTGATTTCAAAAGAACCATGGGTGGACATCTCCATGGATTTGGTTCTAGGGATTCCTAGAACCAAAAGTGGAAAATATTCTATCTTTGTTGTAGTAGATAGGATTTCTAAAATGGCCCATTTTGTTGCATGTGATAAAACTAATGATGTATTAAACATTGCTAATTTGTTTTTTAAGGAGATCGTGTGGTTGCATAGAGTCCCGAGGACTATCGTCTCCGATCGTGATGCTAAATTCCTCGGCCAATTTTGGAGGACTTTGTGGGGTAAGCTTGGCACCAAGCTTTTGTTCTCTACAACGTGCCACCCCTAAATGGACGGCCAGACAGATGTTGTCAACCGGTCCTATCAACCTTGCTACGGGCTATCATTAGAAAAAATTTAAAGACTTAGGAGGAGTGTCTACCACATATCGAATTTGCCTACAACCGTTCGGCGCACTCGACTACCAAGAATTCTCCTTTTGAAGTGGTATATGGTTTCAACCCTTTAACTTTTTGGATTTATTTCCTTTGCCTTCTAATCAATTGGTGTATGTAGATGGAAAGAAAAAAGCTGAATTCATGAAACAATTGCATCAAAGAGTTAGGGAGAATATTGAAAGGAGAATAGAACAATATGCTCATAAGATGAACAAATGACACAACGAGTGATATACGAATCGGTGATTGGGTTTGGATCCACATGCAAGGAAAGATTCCCCACTCAAAGGAGGTCTAAAATTTTGCCAAGGGGTGAAGTCCTTTTCAAGTCTTAGAAATGATCAATGAAAATACTTATAAGTTTGACCGACCAAGTGAGTACGGCGTAAGTACTACCTTTAATGTTGCTGACTTATCCCTTTTGATGTAGGTGACTATTTGGGGACAAATCGCCTCCAAGAGGACGGGATGATGCGATCCTAGCTAGGGAAGCTGCTGCTGATCCCATTGAGATGCCTTTAAGACCCATCACTCGATTTCATTCTAAGAAGCCCTTTCGAGCTACATTGATCGAGCATGGGGAGAAAAAGTGGCGGACCTTATTGATCACTTATGGAGCTCAACAACATGCGTCCCATACAGCTTATTAAAAGCTGAATTTTAATTTTCATTCTTGAGCTGATTAGTTGCTGGAGTAAACTTTAATTAAGTTTAGTTTTTTAGTTTAAGTAATTAATGTGTCTTGAGTTTATTTAATATGTCTAAGTATATACGACAATTAATGTGTCTTAAGATAATTAATTTGTTCTAATTAGTACAGCCATTTAATTTGTCTTGAGTTATTTATTTTTCTTAGTTTATACAACTATTTAAAGTTTCTTAAGTTTAGACAACTTAATTGCGTCATTGATTATGTCTTCACCGAATTTATTTAATGTTTATAGGTAATCAATTCAGCTGAATCAGCTTGCTTAGGTGCAAAGTAAAGCATTAAAGAAGAGCATGTATTTGGCTAATGCATGGGACGACAATAAATGATAATCAGTTGATTTCTCTTCTCTAATGGATTCGTGGATACCAATGGACAAACACACATTTACATTAGTCCATTCAGCTAGCAAGTGAGTTCACACCATGTGAGCTGTTCAAATTCATTTTTTCACATTTGGAGGCTAATGGAGTTCAAGTGTTTACAACAATTGGGCTGTTCGTGCGCATAAACTGCTATTATTTTGGATGATGTTTATTTGACTACCCAAGGAAGAATTAAAGGATGCTCATAACTCTTTAGCTGAACAATCATTGAGCAAATTCAGCTTAGCTCATCAAGTCAATTAATTAGCTGAATTGAAAGACTAAATAGGCTACCCATTGGCATCACCTAGGCATAGGTTTCACCAAAAGACTTGTAATTATCTACGGGAGCTAGTTCAGCTCATTAATAGCTCAATTTGAGCTGATTGTAAGTGTAACAGCCTGATTTTGGGGCTAGTCAGAATAGTGGTCTCGAGACCACTAATTCAAGGTCAAGGAAAATTATTTTATTATTATTTTATGTGTTATGGTATTGATATATGGCTATATGGGAATTTTGGTGCTTGAATTTTAGCAATAGCATGCTTAATTGTGAAAAATGGCTAAATCGCATAAGATGCGAAAGTTATATTTTATAAGGTAGGGGCACCTAATAGCTATAATATATAATTTGGAGGATTTTAAAGTGCAAATAGGCCATTTATCTAGTGATGGCCAGCCATAGGAATGAAGGGGGACAATAGCATTAAATGTTGGTCAAATTTGATAGAGATTAGGTGATAAAAAAATAAAATAAAATAAAAAGATGAGATATCATCTTTAACTATTCATGCATCTTCTCCACCAAAATTTGAAGAGAGAATAGGGGCTTTTGAAGATCAAAATTTTAGCTACAATTCATCCTTGCTAGTAAGTCAATTTGATGGTTATTTTTGATAATTTTTGTACTTTAGGAGTCCCTAAAGCTTAAGTTAGCAATTGAGGGGACTAGTTTGTGATATGGTTGAAAGTCTAAGGACTTGCCATGGGAGTGTTCATGTTGCTAGCTGAGTTTATGGAAGAAAATGAATGTTAGGGAGATGAGAAACAACTTTTGTGAAAGGTATTAGCATGAAAACACCTAGATAGGACTTAAATGCAAATAATGAAATTGTGTCATAAATGCATGAAATGGTGAGAATAGTGAGTAGTTTTAGGAGAAATAAATGTTTAGCTATGCTTATTTATTGAGAAAATATGTTGAAAAATGAATTACGAGCCCAGGGGCAAAATCGTAAGTTTGCCAATACACAAGGGCGAAATGGTCATTTTTCCCCTACTGTAGAATTTGATGTATTATAATCATAGAATGATCTAAACAGATGAATTTTGTTGTTATAGATCAAGAAGAGCGCGGAATTAACCTTAACCGTGGGAAAGGCAAGGTGATCGAGTAAATCGCTAGATAATACGTTTGCACCGAGGTAAGTTTATGTGTAACAATACATATTTTTGTGAACATTATATTGCTAATTAGAGTATGGTATGATTGAGAACATATGTGGTACCAGTAGCTTGAAAATGGTAGTCATTGAGTAATTATCGTATGAATGATGACACAATCATATGAATGTGTAATAACTAATCTTTTGGTGGGCTTTGTGCGATACCACCGTAACTAACCTTTTGGTGGGCTATGTGCGATACCACCCTAATAAAGACTGATGGTGGGTTAAGTGTGAAACCACCGAGTAATTCGACTATGAGTAATGGATTTAGATGTAGTGATGTGTTGTATTATGTGACCTTGTGATGCTAAGTGTAGGGAAACCGTTAATGAATGTATGCATTGTGCTTGTGATGTGGTTGGAATGTGTTAATGGAGGAAATGAGTAAGCATGATCATTAATGTAGATTGTTTCTTGCTTAGTATATAATGTTATGAAATTGTTTAATACATGTTAAAATGCTTATATTGTTTACACGAAAACTTACTAAGCTTAAAGCTTACTCCCTTTTCTTTTCCTTGTTTTATAGAGCTTAAGAGCTGAGCTGGGATACATCGAAAACCAGGAGACCGCCCACACTATTAGCTTATATCGGTATATTTAGTCTTAATGAACTTGTAAATGGCATGTATAGGGGCTAGACTAGTTAAATTATTTTGTTATTTTGGCCAAATGTGTATTGGCTCTTGTTAAAACAATTATTTTGTAAATTGCCAAGATTGATGGCTCATCTTACCTTTTATGAAATTATAAAATACTTATGGGAGTTCATATTGAAATCATGAATTGTTTATTTATATGATGAATGGAATTATGTGGTATGAGTTAGGGGAGTGTAAAGAACTTGGAAAATAGTCTCGTTCTTGTCCACATGGGTAGGCACACGGGGGTGTGTCCAGACCATGCATGACACACGGTCAGCCAACGTGCATGCAACCTGGCTGTGTGTCCCCTGCATGTTAGCATTTTAAGTCAGGATAAACCACGAACTAACCACACGAGCGTGTCTAGGCCGTGTGAAATTAGTCAGTGTCAACCACGGGTGGAAGACACGGGTACGTCTTGAGGGTACACGGGCGTGCCTTATTCCACATGAGCGTGTGTCTTAGCCGTGGAACTTTAGCAGAATGATGGGGTTTTTAGGCACGGTTTGGGTACACGGGCGTGTGTATATTCTAACACGGGCATGTACTCCTTTTTTAGTTAAGAAAAAATTTTATGGATCGTAGGAGTTTTCAATATAGTCTCGAGAGCCCTTGTTGTTACGAGTGAGGTCTTGTAAGTCGAAAATGAAGTTGTTGTTGTAGAGACTCAAGTAGAGTAGTCGCGTTGAGCCTAAGTGGCGATCAAATAATTTTGTACGGTAATGCCTTGTGCTCGATTTTGACGGGGATTACGGGTAAATGGTGTTACATTTAGTGGTATCAGAGCAATAGTTTAGTCAATTCTAGGACTACCGTAGCGTGTGTAAGAATCTAGCTTACATGCCACAAGCATATAATGATAGTGTGGTGGCTTTTGATGATTTTAAATTTGTTCTATGTAATATATGGATCTCGATCAATCGGCTACTGATGACACAACTAGTAATGTGCCGGCTCTTGCGCAAGGGACCGCACCTTTGCAGAGTGAACCCGATACTAGGGGTCAAGAAGAAGAGGCTCAGGAAGCCTTTCTTCAAATGATGAGTAACTGGTACACTGAGTATGTACGGGCAAACCCCAATGCTCAACATCCTCTACCTCCTCCTATACCTCAGCCAGTTTCTGGGGTTTCCCAAGGTATGGAAATGGTGAAGACAACTAAGCCCCGGTAGACAAAATTCGAAAGCAAGGGGCTGAAGATTTTCGAGCTAATATAGATGATGATCCTGAACAAGCGGACTTCTGGCTTGAAAACTTAATGAGGGTTTTTGATGAACTCTCCTGTACACCTGAGGAAAGTTTAAAGTGCGCTGTGTCTTTGTTGAGGGACTCGACATACCATTGGTGGAAAACGTTGACCTTAGTGGTTCCTAAGGAGAAGGTAACATGGGAATTATTTTTGGAAGAGTTTCGAAAGAAGTATGTAAGTCAACAGTTTGTGGATCAGAAGCGGAAGGAATTCCTTGAGCTGAAGCAAGGAAAAATGGCTGTGGCGAAATATGAGCGTGAATTTGTTTGGCTCAGTAAGTAGGCACAAGAATGTGTATCCACGGAAGCTATACTATGCAAGAGATTTGAAGATAGGTTGAATGAAGATATCAGACTTTTAGTTAGGATTTTAGAGCTAAAGGAGTTTGTGGTGTTGGTGGATAGGGCCAGTAAGGCTGAAGAATTGAGTAAGGAAAAGTGGAAGGCCATAAGTGAGGCCCGGGACGCGAGAAAAAGACCGATGAGTAAATCTTATCAAGCTCAATTAAGAGGTCCAAGGAAGTGAATCCTCGGGCGACTGTATCAGTTGGGTATTCACAAAGGGAGCGAGGCAACAATTACTCGGGTTCAAGAGTTTAGGCTACTTCGATGGCAAGTGTGGGCAAACTAAAGTCTAGACCAAAGTGCCCAAGTTGTGGCAGACATCACACCGGGGAGTGTTGGGGAAACAATCAAAATTGTTACAAATGTGGTTCCCCCGACCATTTCATCTGAAACTGCCTTGAAAGAGATGATAAAAAGAAAAAACAAGAGGTGAGATCAAGCAATGTATCCTCCAGAGGTAGGCCACAAAAGAACCCGGGAGGTGGGACTAGTGGTAGATGTGTATCACGAGACTCTACTGTGAGGTCAGAGTGTCGGGCGCTAGTAAGAACCTATGCTATTCGCGCTCGAGAAGAGGCATCATCGCCAGATGTAATAACGGGTACTTTTTCTCTTCATGACACATTTGTTATTGCTTTGATTGACTCAGGGTCGACCCATTTTTATATTTGTATGAGATTGGCATCTAGTTTGAATATGACTATTGAGTCTACTAAATTTGTAGTAAAGGTGTCCAACCCGTTAGGAAAATATGTGTTAGTGGACAAGGTGTGTAAGAACTGTCCCTTGATAATTAAGGGTCATTATTTTTCGACAAACCTTATGTTGTTGCCGTTTGATGATTTTGATTTGATTCTTGGTATAGATTGGTTGAATACCCATAGTGTTTTAGTAAATTGTGGTAGTAAATTTATTGAATAGAAATGTGAAAATGGAGATGTTAATCGGGTTGAATCAAGTGAGTCGGATAATTTAACGGTGATGATCTCTTCCTTAGTGGCTGAGAAATATTTGAGAAAAAGGGTGTGAGTCATATCTCGCTTTTGTACTGAACACTCAAGAGTCTGAAGCAAAGATTGAAACAGTGCCGGTTGTATGTGAGTATTTGGATGTATTCTCAAAAGGGTTACCCGGATTGCCCCTGGATAGAGAAGTTAAGTTTAGAATTGAGTTGGTTCCGGGAACGACACCTATTTTCGTTGCTCCGTATAGGATGGCCCCACTAGAGTTGAAAGAACTGAAGGTTTAGTTACAAGAGTTGACGGATAAGGGTTTTGCAAGACTGAGCTATTCACCGTGGGGTGCCCCAGTACTCTTTGTAAAGAAGAAAGATGGGTCAATGAGATTGTGCATAGACTATAGATAGCTCAACAAAGTAACTGTGAAGAACAAGTATCCTTTACCGAGGACAGATGATCTATTTGATCAACTGAAGGGAGCTACAGTGTTCTCCCAGATTGACCTAAGATCCGATTATTACGAGTTGAGGGTTAAGGAGCAAGATGTTTCGAAAATAACATTTCGAACGAGGTATGGCCATTATGAGTTTCTGGTCATGCCGTTCAGTTTAACAAATGCTCCTACGATTTTTATGGACTTAATGAATTGTGTCTTCCAACCGTATTTGGACAAGTTCGTAGTTGTTTTTATTGATGACATATTAGTTTACTCCCGAGATAAGAGTGATCATGCGGAGCACTTGAGGATTGTCTTACAGATTTTGAGAGACAAGCAGTTAATCTGAGAAAGGTCTCAGCTATTGTGTCGGGTATTGGCTTCGAGAGGTTGGATTCTTAGGACACATTGTGTCAGATGAGGGTATTAGAGTTAATCTGAGAAAGGTCTCAGCTATTGTGGAGTGGAAACTGCCGAGGAACGTGTCAGAAGTTAGAAGCTTTTTGGGTTTAGCGGGGTACTTTAGGCGATTCGTGAAAGGATTCTCTATGATTAGTTATCCGATAATGAAACTATTGCACAAGGATGTTAAATTTGAATGGACTGAAAAATGCCAACAGAGTTTCGAAAGATTGAAAATGTTATTGACAGAGGCACCGGTTTTGGTACAACCTGAGTTAGGAAAAGAGTTTGTGGTCTACAGTGACACATTGTTAAATGGTCTCGGTTGTGTGTTGATGCAATAGGGTAAGGTGGTCGCTTACTCCTCGAGATAGCTAAAATCACATGAAAAGAATTGTTCGACTCATGATTTGTAGTTGGCTGTGATTGTTTTTGCATTGAAGATTTGGCGACATTACTTATATGGTGAGAAGTGTCGAATCTTTACGGATCATAAAAGTTTGAAGTATTTGATGAATCAAAAAGATTTAAATTTACGGCAACAGTGGTGGCTCGAATTATTGAAGGACTATGAACTAGTAATCGATTTCCATCTAGGAAAAGTGAATGTGGTTGCAATGCTTTGAGTAGGAAATCCTTATATACTTTGAGAGCTATGAGCACGAGTTTGTCATTGTCTGATGATGGTGCTATACTAGGCCGAGTTGAGAGCTAGACCACTATTTTTTCAACGAATATGTGAGGATCAAAGGAATGATAGTGAAATACTAACTAAAAGAACTAAGTGTGAATCAGAAGCCAATTCTGAATTCCGGGTAAGTTCGGATGGTTGCTTAATGTTTTATGATAGAATTTCTGTACCCAAAGATAACGAGTTGATGCGAGAAATTTTACAAGAAGCACATAGTAGTTATATGTCAGTACACCTGGGCAATACGAAAATGTACAATGATCTGAAGAAATTCTATTGGTGGTCGGGAATGAGAAGAGACATCTCGGAGTATGTAACAAAATGTCTGATCTGCTAACAAGTGAAAGCTAAACATCAAGTGCCTTCGGGATTACTTCAGCTAGTGATGGTTCCCGAGTGGAAGTGGGATCTGATTACCATGGATTTTGTTACGGGCTTGCCTATGACTCCGAAAAAGAGAGATGCTATGTGGGTTATTGTTGATAGATTAACGAAATCGACTCACTTTATACCTATGCGTATTGATTATTCACTAGAGAAGTTAGCCGAGTTGTATATTGCAGAGATAGTAAGGTTACATGGAATGTCTGAATCTATTATCTCGGACAGAGACTCGAGATTTACTTCGAGGTTTTAGAAGAAGTTGCAGGAAGCCTTGGGTACAATATTGAACTTTAGCACTGCATTCCATCCTCAGACTGATGGTCAATCTGGGAGAGTGATCCAAGTTCTTGAGGATATGCTCCGATGCTGTGTATTAGAGTTCGGAGGTAGTTGGGAAAGATACCTACCCTTAGTTGAATTTGCTTACAACAACAGTTATCAGTCGAGCATGCGGATGGCACCGTATGAAGCTTTATATAGTCGTAAGTGTCGGACTGCTTGTATTGGACCGAGCTGAGTGAGAAGCAAATTCATGGGATTGATTTAGTTAAAGAGACAGAGGAGAAGGTGAAAGTGATCTGGGATAGTTTGAAGGCTACTTCAAACCGGTAAAAGTCATACGCAGATTTGAAAAGAAAAGAAATTGAGTTCCAAGTGGGTGATAAGGTATTTCTGAAAGTGTCGCTATGGAAGAAAATATTAAGATTTGGTCGAAAGGGTAAATTGAGTCCGAGATTCATAGGGCCATATGAGATTACTGAGAGGATTGGGCCTGTGGCATATCGGTTGGCTTTATCGGTGGAGTTAGATAAAATCCACAACGTATTCCATGTGTCGATGTTAAGGCATTATCGCTCCGATCTTTCGCATGTGATTCCTCCAACAGAAATTGAGATACGACCGGATATGACATATGAGGAAGAGTCGATTAAAATCTTAACTCGAGAAATGAAACAGTTGAGGAATAAAGACATAGCCTTAGTAAAAGTGTTGTGGAAAAGACATGGTGTAGAAGAGGCTACGTGGGAATAGGAAAAAACCATGAGAGAGAAATATCCAAACGTCTTTACCGGTAAGATTTTCGAGGGCAAAAATCCCTAAAGGGGGAAGTGTTGTAATAGCCCGATTTTGGGACTAATCAGAATAGTGGTCTCGGGACCACTAATTGAGGTCGAGGAAAATTATTTTATTATTATTTTATGTGTTATGGTATTGATATATGGCTATATGGGAATTTTGGTGCTTTAATTTTAGCAATAACATGCTTAATTGTGAAAAAGGGCTAAATCGCATAAGATGCGAAAGTTCTATTTTATAAGGTAGGGGCACCTAATAGCTATAGAATATAATTTGGAGGATTTTAAAATGAAAATAGGCCATTTATCTAGTGATGGTCGGCCATAGGAATGAAGGGGGACAATAGCATTAAATGTTGGTCAAATTTGATGGAGATTAGGTGATAATAAAATAAAATAAAAAGATGAGATATCATCTTTAATATTCATGCATCTTCTCCACCGAAATTTGAAGAGAGAATAGGAACTTTTGAAGATCAAAATTTTAGCTACAATTCATCCTTGCTAGTAAGTCAATTTGATGGTTATTTTTGATAATTTTTGTACTTTAGGAGTCCCCAAACCTTAAGCTAGCAATTGAGGGGACTAGTTTGTGATATGGTTGAAATTATAAGGACTTGCCATTGGAGTTTTCATGTTTTTAGCTGAGTTTTATGGAAGAAAATGAATGTTAGGAAGATGAGAAACAACTTTTGTGAAAGGTATTAACATGAAAACACCTAGAAAGGACTTAAATGTAAAGACATAAATTATCATAAATGCATGAAATGGTGAGAATAGTGATTAGTTTTAAGAGAAATAAATGTTTAGCTATGCTTATTTATTGAGAAAATATGTTGAAAAATGAATTACGAGCCCAGGGGCAAAATCGTAAGTTTGCAATACACAAGGGCAAAATGGTCATTTTTTTCCTACTGTAGAATTTGATGTATTATAATCATAGAATGATCTAAATGAATGAATTTTGTTGTTATAGATCAAAAAGAGCGCGGAATTAACCTTGACCGTGGGAAAGGTAAGGTGATCGAGTAAATCTCTAGATAACACGTTTTGCACAGAGGTAAATTTATGTGTAACAATGCATATTTTTGTGAAAATTATATTGCTAATTAGAGTATGGAATGATTGAGAACATATGTGGTACCAGTAGCTTGAAAATGTAGTCATTGAATAATTATCGTATGAATGATGACACAATCATGTGAATGTGTAATAACTAATCCTTTGGTAGGCTGTGTGCGATACCACCGTAACTAATCTTTTGGTGGGCAGTGTGCGATATCACTGTAACTAATCTTTTGGTTGGCTATGTGCGATACCATCGTAGCAATCTTTTGGTGGGCTATGTGCGATACCACCCTAATAAAGATTGATGGTGGGCTAAGTGTGAAACCACCGAGTAATTCAACTATGAGTAATGGATTTAGATGTAGTGATGTGTTGTATTGTGTGACCTTGTGATGCTAAGTGCAAGGAAACCGTTAATGAATGTATGCATTGTGCTTGTGATGTGGTTGGAATGTGTGAATGGAGGAAATGAGTAAGCATGATCATTAATGTAGATTGTTTCTTACTTAGTATATAATGTTATGAAATTGTTTAATGCATGTTAAAATCTTATATTATTTACACGTAAACTTTCTAAGCTTAAAGCTTACTCCATTTTCTTTCCTTTGTTTTATAGAGCTTAAGAGCCGAGCCGGGATACGCTGAAAACTAGGATACCGCCCACACTATCAGCTTATATCGGTATATTTAGTCTTAATGAACTTGTAATTGGCATGTATAGGGGC